>JABWTJ010000333.1:0-600000 GCA_016801875.1 Solanum sitiens
AAAAAATGTTTCAAACCTTGAAAAACGATTTTCAAATTTGCGAAGAAATCGGCCGTGGTAGATTCGGTACCGTCTACCGCTGCTTTTCTCCGGCGACCGGAGAATCCTACGCCTGTAAATCTATCGACAAAAACCTCCTCATTGATTCCACCGACCGTGAATGTCTCGATAAAGAACCCAAAATTCTTCAACTTCTTTCAGGTAACCCCAACATTCTTCATCTTTATAAGGTTTACGAAGATGACGATTTCCTTCATATGGTAACCGATTTCTGCCCGAATAGCGATTTATATGAAAGGGTTTCATCTGGGTCGTTGTCAGAATCGGCTGCCGCGGCTATTTTGATTCAATTGGTTTCTGCGATTAGCTATTGTCATCATATGGGTGTAGCTCATCGTGATATTAAACCGGATAATGTATTGTTTGATTCTGAGAATAGATTGAAGCTTGCTGATTTTGGATCTGCGGAGTGGTTTGCTGGTTGTGAAGGGAGGAAGATGAATGGGGTTGTGGGTACGCCGTATTATGTTGCGCCGGAGGTTTTGACGGGGAAAGAGTATAATGAGAAGGTTGATGTATGGAGTTTGGGGGTTATTTTGTATATTATGCTTTCTGGGGTTCCTCCTTTTTACGGTGAAACGCCGACTGAAACTTTTCAAGCTGTTCTCAGGGGAAATTTGAGATTTCCGACGAGGAATTTCCGGTCAGTTTCGCCGGAAGCGAAAGATTTGTTGAGGAAGATGATATGTAAAGATGTGTCCAGAAGATTTTCAGCTGAACAAGTACTGAGTAAGTTCAATTTCTCTCATTTTCATTTTGCCCTGTTTTACATTATTTCGTTGTTGTTACTGTTCTCCATCTATGTATTCTGCGTCGATATGCTTTATTTAAGTCGAGTTTATCTATTAGAGATAGGCTTGTAGAATCTCTATCTTCAAATACGATCGGTTATTTCGTTGTTGTTACTATTCTCATCTCTGTATTCTGCGTCGATATGCTTTATTTAAGTCGAGTTTATTAGAGATAGCCTTGTAAAATCTCTTTTCTTCAAATACGATTCGCGGACATTCTATCCTTCCTAACCCTCACATTTAGAATTAGTTATTGTTAAGACATGAAATGAAATGAGCTTAAATAACGAAGTGATTATTCATATATTGAATTGTCCTATTTTAGTATATATAGGAGCTAAAATTCCAATTTTTTTTAATTTCTTTTTTACCGATTCATAATCTGCTTTCTTGATGACTCGAACTTACATAGAATTGGACTTGAGGGATACTTACCATCTAACCAACTCTCGGTCATTCGAAATGTTTTCTTGATTGTTCAAGTTAGTGTTTTTTTTTCATTGCTGAATAATATTATGTGATGTTGATGTTATTTTTGTTAAATACAGGACATCCATGGGTGCTTAATGGAGGAGAAACAAGATCAATGGTTGATTGAAATTGAACAAGATAATAAATACTAGTAGCATTAATAATTTTGATGATAAAAAAGCTTCTTCTAATGTGTTTGTTGTGTATATTACACCAAAAAAAAGAGAAGAAAATTATGGGCTGTTATGTTGTGGAGAAGAATCTTGTAGATGATAATGAATCTCCTACTTTATATTATAACAAGAAAAAAAAAAAAATTCAGGCTATGTAAAAAGATCCAAGCTTACCCCACCTTTATATTATTATTATTATTAATAATTATAAAAGGTTGAGGGAGAGAGGGATATATGTATTTTGGTTATCAAAGTTTTGTTGTTGAGTTGAGGAGTTTACTATGTAATAAAAAGTTTGCTACTTTTGTTATATTATGAATCTTTTTAGTAAATTTATACATGCCTTTTATTTAGTATTTCATTTTGATTTCTTTCAATTTCTCTTGTTTTCTTAAGGGGGAGTTTATCGGAAATGATTTCTCTATCTCTCAACGTAAGGGAAAGGTTTAGGTTAGTGTATATACTGTCCTTTTCATACTTCATTTGGAGGATTATACAAGTTATGATCTTGTTTAGTATTTTACGTTGAATTGAGGTTTATTGGAAACTGATTCTCTACATCTTCAAGTAAATGTAAGGTTTATGTATATATTGTTGGAAAAAAGCCCAAATATACTCTCGAACTATCGTATATGTAGATACCCATCATACTTTGGGGACATTGGTGTCTCTCTCATTCAAAAACATGAGCATATATGTTGTTCACTCTAACAGAAGACTAAATAGGGACACATGATTTATGATAGATCGGAGGTATATTTGTCCTTTTTCCCATATATTGGTCTCCTTAGACATTACTTGTAGAATTACTCGAGATATATTATTGTTGGTGATGTTGTAAGTAAGTTTTTACATAGGCTTGTGGTTAAAATTCGATCAAAGCTCCCTTAAAAAACATAGAAATAAATATGATTTTGTTTGTTTATTGACTTGCATATAAATAATTCACTAAAATATAATAGAATAATTTTCTCATAAACAAGACTTTTGAACCATAAAGAATTATAATTAAGGAAATTGATTATAATTATTCTTAAATTATTTAAAATAGGTGAATTTGTTTTTTTTTATTACATTTATTTGCATAATTTTTTTTTTTTTATCATTAGACAACTAGCTTTAAAATACATCAATTATTCAAGTAGCTCAAGAATATCATTTTCACCTCCTATTGCTCCAAAATACTAAACTATTTTAAATGAGACAATTTTATCAATTTGACCTTATTACCTTAAATGTTATGTAAATTTAAAAGAAAGTTTATCAATTTGTACTATATAGAACTACAAAAGAAAAAATCTACAAAAATATGAAAAGAAAAAATATATATACTGTGATAACAAATCATCATATAAATGAAGGGTGGTCCCTTTGAATTTTCTAGAAGAAAATAATTATTTCTTTATATTGATGTCTGCGTTGGAGCTTCAATTAATTTCGAATCAAGCATTATAAGGCTCATTCAGATATGACACATTCAACAAGGTTTTTCTTCATATAAAAATTTCGAATTCAAGATCTCTGACATCACAACTTGATAACTCGAATTTAAGACTTCTGATTAAAAATAAAATAATTTCGTCATCGCACCATAACTTATAGAAGCAAATAATGTTAGCATATTTTTTTTGTGTGTGTTTGGATTAATGAAGTACGGTAGGTTGTACTCATCTAATTTGGTAGCCATTAAGTGGTGGTGGGTCATATTTCTTTTTGCTAAATTTTAGATTGTTTTCTATTCGAATAATTTATAAATATATTATTTAATTTAATTTTAACGAATATTTATTTCTCGAATTTTACATGTGAATAAATAATCTCTTTGGTAGCCATTAATCAAGGAGTAGTGGGACATTTACATTCCCTTAATTGTTATCATGTTATGTGAAGTGAAAAGAAAGTTCAACAAATTATAGAACTACAAAAGAAAATCTTTAAAAATTATGTATAATTTTTTTTATAAAAAAAAACTAACTATAATAAATACTTCCTCCGTTTCAAAAAGAACGACCTAGTTTGACTTGGAACGGAGTTTAAAAAAAGAAAGAAGACTTTTTGATCTTGTGGTTCTAAATTAATGTTATGTCAAATGTATCAAAATGCCCTTTAATCTTGTGACCTTAAACATGTCACGTGGAAAGTTAAAGTTAAAGTTTTGTAAAAAAAAAAAATCATTCTTTTTGAAATATACTAAAAAGGAATTTTTATACAAAAAAAATAATAATTAAAGCAAAAGTTATTAGAAAGGGTACGATAAGTGTACTAATTTAATTTGATACCCATCAATCAAGGAGTGAAGTCCACAAAAGATAGCAAATTCATGTGCTTTTGAGCTTTTTCGATTGTTTATAGACATAACAATTATGAAATTTGAAAAAAAAAAAAAACTTTGAAAATGATTCTTAATTTTTCTAAAATATATTTAAAGGAAAAGACTCAAATATGTCATTAAACTTTCAGAAAAAGCTCATATATGCCATCAGTTAAAAGTTTGACTCATTTATGCCATTACCGTTAAAGAAAAGGCTCATTCTTCCCATTATTTTTTAACAATGGTTTTGCAAAATCATTTTTGCACGTGACCAATTACAATTCGGCCACGTCATCATTTTTTTACTTAAAAAATCATAATTCTGGAAAAAAAATTGAATTAATTTTTTTTTGATTTTTTTGATTTAAAAATTGATGATGTGGCCGAATTATAGTTGGCCACGTCTTCAATTTTTTTAATAAAAAAAATAAAATTCTGAATAAAAATTAAATTAATTAAAAAAATGATGACGTGGCCGAATTGTAATTGGTCACGTGCAAAAATGATTTTGCAAAACCATTGTTAAAAAATAATGGGAAGAATGAGCCTTTTCTTTAACGGTAATGGCATAAATGAGTCAAACTTTTAACTGATGGCATATATGAGCTTTTTCTGAAAGTTTAATGACATATTTGAGTCTTTTCCTTTAAATATATTTTAGAAAAATTAAGAATCATTTTCAAAGTTTTTTTTTTTTTTCAAATTTCATAATTGTTATGTCTATAAACAATCGAAAAAGCTCAAAAGCACATGAATTTGCTATCTTTTGTGGACTTCACTCCTTGATTGATGGGTATCAAATTAAATTAGTACACTTATCGTACCCTTTCTAATAACTTTTGCTTTAATTATTATTTTTTTTGTATAAAAATTCCTTTTTAGTATATTTCAAAAAGAATGATTTTTTTTTTTTACAAAACTTTAACTTTAACTTTCCACGTGACATGTTTAAGGTCACAAGATTAAAGGGCATTTTGATACATTTGACATAACATTAATTTAGAACCACAAGATCAAAAAGTCTTCTTTCTTTTTTTAAACTCCGTTCCAAGTCAAACTAGGTCGTTCTTTTTGAAACGGAGGAAGTATTTATTATAGTTAGTTTTTTTTTATAAAAAAAATTATACATAATTTTTAAAGATTTTCTTTTGTAGTTCTATAATTTGTTGAACTTTCTTTTCACTTCACATAACATGATAACAATTAAGGGAATGTAAATGTCCCACTACTCCTTGATTAATGGCTACCAAAGAGATTATTTATTCACATGTAAAATTCGAGAAATAAATATTCGTTAAAATTAAATTAAATAATATATTTATAAATTATTCGAATAGAAAACAATCTAAAATTTAGCAAAAAGAAATATGACCCACCACCACTTAATGGCTACCAAATTAGATGAGTACAACCTACCGTACTTCATTAATCCAAACACACACAAAAAAAATATGCTAACATTATTTGCTTCTATAAGTTATGGTGCGATGACGAAATTATTTTATTTTTAATCAGAAGTCTTAAATTCGAGTTATCAAGTTGTGATGTCAGAGATCTTGAATTCGAAATTTTTATATGAAGAAAAACCTTGTTGAATGTGTCATATCTGAATGAGCCTTATAATGCTTGATTCGAAATTAATTGAAGCTCCAACGCAGACATCAATATAAAGAAATAATTATTTTCTTCTAGAAAATTCAAAGGGACCACCCTTCATTTATATGATGATTTGTTATCACAGTATATATATTTTTTCTTTTCATATTTTTGTAGATTTTTTCTTTTGTAGTTCTATATAGTACAAATTGATAAACTTTCTTTTAAATTTACATAACATTTAAGGTAATAAGGTCAAATTGATAAAATTGTCTCATTTAAAATAGTTTAGTATTTTGGAGCAATAGGAGGTGAAAATGATATTCTTGAGCTACTTGAATAATTGATGTATTTTAAAGCTAGTTGTCTAATGATAAAAAAAAAAAAATTATGCAAATAAATGTAATAAAAAAAAACAAATTCACCTATTTTAAATAATTTAAGAATAATTATAATCAATTTCCTTAATTATAATTCTTTATGGTTCAAAAGTCTTGTTTATGAGAAAATTATTCTATTATATTTTAGTGAATTATTTATATGCAAGTCAATAAACAAACAAAATCATATTTATTTCTATGTTTTTTAAGGGAGCTTTGATCGAATTTTAACCACAAGCCTATGTAAAAACTTACTTACAACATCACCAACAATAATATATCTCGAGTAATTCTACAAGTAATGTCTAAGGAGACCAATATATGGGAAAAAGGACAAATATACCTCCGATCTATCATAAATCATGTGTCCCTATTTAGTCTTCTGTTAGAGTGAACAACATATATGCTCATGTTTTTGAATGAGAGAGACACCAATGTCCCCAAAGTATGATGGGTATCTACATATACGATAGTTCGAGAGTATATTTGGGCTTTTTTCCAACAATATATACATAAACCTTACATTTACTTGAAGATGTAGAGAATCAGTTTCCAATAAACCTCAATTCAACGTAAAATACTAAACAAGATCATAACTTGAAACAACAACAACATATTTCGTATAATCCTCCAAATGAAGTATGAAAAGGACAGTATATACACTAACCTAAACCTTTCCCTTACACTAACCTAAGCCTTTCCCTTACGTTGAGAGATAGAGAAATCATTTCCGATAAACTCCCCCTTAAGAAAACAAGAGAAATTGAAAGAAATCAAAATGAAATACTAAATAAAAGGCATGTATAAATTTACTAAAAAGATTCATAATATAACAAAAGTAGCAAACTTTTTATTACATAGTAAACTCCTCAACTCAACAACAAAACTTTGATAACCAAAATACATATATCCCTCTCTCCCTCAACCTTTTATAATTATTAATAATAATAATAATATAAAGGTGGGGTAAGCTTGGATCTTTTTACATAGCCTGAATTTTTTTTTTTTTCTTGTTATAATATAAAGTAGGAGATTCATTATCATCTACAAGATTCTTCTCCACAACATAACAGCCCATAATTTTCTTCTCTTTTTTTTGGTGTAATATACACAACAAACACATTAGAAGAAGCTTTTTTATCATCAAAATTATTAATGCTACTAGTATTTATTATCTTGTTCAATTTCAATCAACCATTGATCTTGTTTCTCCTCCATTAAGCACCCATGGATGTCCTGTATTTAACAAAAATAACATCAACATCACATAATATTATTCAGCAATGAAAAAAAAACACTAACTTGAACAATCAAGAAAACATTTCGAATGACCGAGAGTTGGTTAGATGGTAAGTATCCCTCAAGTCCAATTCTATGTAAGTTCGAGTCATCAAGAAAGCAGATTATGAATCGGTAAAAAAGAAATTAAAAAAAATTGGAATTTTAGCTCCTATATATACTAAAATAGGACAATTCAATATATGAATAATCACTTCGTTATTTAAGCTCATTTCATTTCATGTCTTAACAATAACTAATTCTAAATGTGAGGGTTAGGAAGGATAGAATGTCCGCGAATCGTATTTGAAGAAAAGAGATTTTACAAGGCTATCTCTAATAAACTCGACTTAAATAAAGCATATCGACGCAGAATACAGAGATGAGAATAGTAACAACAACGAAATAACCGATCGTATTTGAAGATAGAGATTCTACAAGCCTATCTCTAATAGATAAACTCGACTTAAATAAAGCATATCGACGCAGAATACATAGATGGAGAACAGTAACAACAACGAAATAATGTAAAACAGGGCAAAATGAAAATGAGAGAAATTGAACTTACTCAGTACTTGTTCAGCTGAAAATCTTCTGGACACATCTTTACATATCATCTTCCTCAACAAATCTTTCGCTTCCGGCGAAACTGACCGGAAATTCCTCGTCGGAAATCTCAAATTTCCCCTGAGAACAGCTTGAAAAGTTTCAGTCGGCGTTTCACCGTAAAAAGGAGGAACCCCAGAAAGCATAATATACAAAATAACCCCCAAACTCCATACATCAACCTTCTCATTATACTCTTTCCCCGTCAAAACCTCCGGCGCAACATAATACGGCGTACCCACAACCCCATTCATCTTCCTCCCTTCACAACCAGCAAACCACTCCGCAGATCCAAAATCAGCAAGCTTCAATCTATTCTCAGAATCAAACAATACATTATCCGGTTTAATATCACGATGAGCTACACCCATATGATGACAATAGCTAATCGCAGAAACCAATTGAATCAAAATAGCCGCGGCAGCCGATTCTGACAACGACCCAGATGAAACCCTTTCATATAAATCGCTATTCGGGCAGAAATCGGTTACCATATGAAGGAAATCGTCATCTTCGTAAACCTTATAAAGATGAAGAATGTTGGGGTTACCTGAAAGAAGTTGAAGAATTTTGGGTTCTTTATCGAGACATTCACGGTCGGTGGAATCAATGAGGAGGTTTTTGTCGATAGATTTACAGGCGTAGGATTCTCCGGTCGCCGGAGAAAAGCAGCGGTAGACGGTACCGAATCTACCACGGCCGATTTCTTCGCAAATTTGAAAATCGTTTTTCAAGGTTTGAAACATTTTTTCAAAGGCTTTGTTCTGTTTTTTTTAATTTCGGGGTTTTAATAGAATGAAATAAGTTATATTTATAAAGTATAAAATCGAATATTTATAGCCTAAGGTTTTACATGGGGTCATTAATTGAGTAAATAAATAAGTGGGTTATTAATTTGCAAAAAAATTGATGTACTAAAATGAGTTGTTATTTTATTTGATTAAAACTTTTACCTCTAGTCGCTTTCTATTTTTTATTAGTCAATTAAAATTATAAGCCGAGTCAGTCATTAACTCGCACAAATTTAACGTGATTGAAAAAGCAATAATTCATAAACTCACCATTATTCGAATCATGTTTTTTTATGAAATATATAAAATACGTAAATTTTATGTCAAATTAAATTATATCGCGAAGTTATTAAGTGGGACAAGTAGGTTGGCAATAGTTGAGTCATGAATATGACAAGGCACGAGGAATATTGCATGTTTTATTATAAAATTGTTTAATTTTAATCAACGTTAAATTCTACATATATTAATTTTTTATTTTATATCATATGATATAAAATAAAATAAATTTAAGGTTTATGTGGGAAAAGTTTGGTTAATTGACTTTTATAGTGTAAGCAATTAGGTCATATCAGGTATTGTTTGTATATTAACGGCAAGAAAGTGGACTTTTCTTTAATTAAAAGAATATACTTGGAAGCGTTTACTTATTTTATTTTGAAATTGTGAGTTGAAGTTAAAGATAAAATAGGATTTTATTTGAAATTCAGATCAACGAATCATCAGAATTTCATCGCAAAAAATCATGATATATAAATCACTCATCACCAAGAGTAATCTTATGAATATACTTCTCACAATTCTCAAGTATTTCGTAACTTTAGAGTAAATTATTCGCAACTCCTCGTGAATCATCAGAAGTTATCGAAAAAATTTATCAATGCTTTTTGCATCAAAATTGCCCTAATCAACTCTAAAATACACCGAAATTTGATATTCAAAAGCACAATCCAACAATCTCAAAATTTCATAGTGATTGACCTTTGAAATTTAATAAATTACCTAACTTGTCAACTTCAACAAATTAAGATCAACGATATTATCCTCTAGTTTATAATGCACTTTAATAAAATTAAAAATATTTGAGGAAGACAGGTGTTGGATAACTCCAATATTTGGAGTTGATTATGGGAACCACTCAAAGGTGTAGTATAGAAGATTAGTCCGCTTCTTATTTAGTCAGAAGTCTCAATTTTAAATTTTAATATTAAAAATGAAATTAATAGAAAGGATTTTTTTTCTAATGAGCTCTAAGTCATGTCCATACAGATTAATCAGACTCTAAAACTAAATATTGAACAACAAATAAAATTTAAAAAAATTAAAATAAAAGGTCAATTATTGGAGACCAATAAATAATTTAAATCTTCCTATAAAAGAAAAAGCAAATGAAAATTCAACAACTCCAAAATGATCATGTGTCACTTCAATTATCACTTTTTTATTTTTTGTTTGGTACTAAGAGACGTGATTATTTATAAGTATTAGGCGTGGTTGGGGAGGGGGTTGTTATGAAAGAGGCTCGTTTGTATGAAGTCTGAATCGCTAGTAATTGTCGATTAGTTATAGAGCGAAATTTTCTATTAGAGTTTTTATATTTTTTTAAAATAATTTTTAGCCTTATTTTTAAAAAAAGTCTCTCATTTCGATAATATAATAAGATAATATATTTTCAGAAGATCCTTATATAAACATATGGTCTCATTAATATTAGAGAAAATGTACAAGTATTCCCTCAACCTATGTCTAAAATCTCAGAGGAACATTTATGTTGTACTGAGGTCCTAATACCCCCATTGAACTTATTTTATAAATAATTTTTTATCCTTTTTTGATCTACGTGGTACTATCTAGTGGACCCAGAACGTGTTGACATTTTTTTTTCCAAGCTAGTGTCACGTAGGCGAAAAAGGAGTTCAGGGGGTAATAGGTCCTTAGTATAGTATAAGTGTGTCTCTGGGATTTCAGGCATAGGTTGGGGGAGGGGGGTACTTATGCATTTTCCCCTTAATATTATAAATTTATAATTCTTTAAAAATACAAATACTAAATTTTTTTAGTGAAATATGATTATATTATATTCTTTTTTTTTGTTAAAATTTAAATCTAGTTAAAACTCATCTCTAACTTTTCTTATTGCATCAAAAGTTTCGGTGTTGTCTTTTCTAATTACACCATAAAATTGTGAAGATGTTTTAGATGCAAGTGTTTCATTACGCGTAACTGGTTCCAAATATATATTGTATCATCTTCAACTTTATCATTAACATTATTTTTTCAATGATAAACACAATTTGTTCTAAGCTCTAGACCTCTTAACATGTATCATTATCACCCATCCAATAGGTTATTAACATCCATTTTATCGCAGTAACCGAGATCCTTAATCATGACCTCAAGCTTATGAATGATGTTCTCACATGTGGGTTCTTTCAAATTCTTTGAGATTTCATTCCTGAACAATTTTTTTGGAGTCGAAACACTTTTTAAATTAATAAATGTTAATCTATCGATTAAATAATACCTCTACAAAATATTAATATTTCATGATCCCGCCTATATTAATATAAAGAAGTTTTACTATATATATATATATATATATATATATATCATTCAATATTTAAAATTCACATTAAGATTTCGATTAAATTTAAATTACACTCTGCATGATCCATTCAGGATGGAAATAGTAATACTTTATACCAAGACCACATATTTTCAAAAGCCCCTAGTTTTTCACATCATTTTCATAAAAAAGTTCAACTATTTGCTATCTTATTAAATGGTATAAATAATAAAGTGCCACATGAGCCACCAAATGACAATAATGTGGGGTGACTCAACTTTCACACTCCATACTTTATTTGTTTGGTAGAAATTAATAATATTATATATAGTTAATAGAATTTGTTGTCAAATAGCAACTAGTTATTAAAAAAAAAACTAGAATTATTTAATATCTTTTAAAAGTGATTCCTAGCATGTCAATCTGGCACACTTCATGAACACAAATATTTTATTGTGAATCGAAATAATATAAAAACTTTTGATTTATGAGAATTAAGTAGCTTATATATATATATATATATATATATATTATATATATATATACCAAATATATATAATAACAAATTTTATTATATGTTTATGAATATTTGAGAGAAATATTATAAACATCTCTTGAATTTGATTTATATTTTTTTTTTCCTCAAATTGTTGATAACCTTAAAAACACTTATCTACTTGACTAATTTAATTTAGATACAGGAGCAGAGCTACATCTTAACACGGGTGGTCAGATGAATAACCTTCGTTAGAAATTTTTTGTGAGTATATACTCTATTTTTGAAGATATACTAATGTTTAAACAACCTTGACATCCTAAAGAAGGATAGTCCAATGGTTAAAGGATGTTAAAAGTCGCCTCAAGGGATTGAGTTCATGCCCAAGCTTAGGAGTTTTATTTAATTTTTTTTAAATAAACAAAGTGACGTTCCAATCTTTATAATCTGATCAGTAAGGTTTATTTTGTTTTACTTGTCCTAAAGTATGAACATCCTTGATAAAAATTATAACTTCGCCACTGCTTAGATACACTCTCGATACAATCCTGATCTGCCACATGACATTACAAGTTATCTCAAATTTTTTTAGGAGTGTGACACTCTTAATAAAAAGTCGAGAGAAGTATTGAAAACATCCCTAAACTTGACAAGACTTTGAGAGTGTATTTCACTCATGTTGCAAAATCATACATGTATTTTAGTTCTGTTAATCAAGTAAAGAGGTGTGTTTAAGATTGTCAATAGTTCAAAGATGAAACTAATATTTCACGTCAAGTTTGAAAGAAACTTCTCTCATAAATATATACTTTTGAATCGAGATATATATAAACTTCAAATTTTAAATCCGCTTATTTTTTTGAAATATACTATCATCAACCTGTCTCAATCACACTAAATATTATACTATATTTCTTAATTAGTTTGATTGCCTTCAAATTCTCTTTTAAAATGAGTAATATTATGTATTATCCAAAATGTTCTTGATTAATCATCAATAATTGAGATTAATTAATGAAGGAATCTATAATAGTATCTTGTCAAGTACTATAACCTAAGAATATTCATTTAATATGCTTTTTTGGAATCCTTACAAGCCGTCCACTTGAAAGAGTGATGACACATGGCCCATCATAAAGTGCTTTAGTGAAGTCAGAAGAAAGTTTGTTTTTCTATATATTCGGTATTCAGTATTCGTATTGATAATTCTAATTATATCGCGTAAAATCTATTTATAAGAGTACTTTCTAATTATACAATTATTTCTACTTTTTTTACTAATTCTTTTTTTAAGTTTGAAATAATTAAATTTTATCTCGTTATAGTAATTTTGTATCAAGTTTCAAATCAAATACACTTAAAATATATGTTTTGCAATCAGATACACTAAAATAGAAAAAGAAGACGAGGGACTCTAGGAGGGACACGAGCAAGATTTATCTATGCATATCAAATACACGTAAATCACACTACACATTGTATATGGAAACTACATACACGAGCGAGATAGGAGGAGACGAATGTGATTTGCCTATGTATCTCATATGCATACAAATTCACTTGGATACAATGTATTTAGGACAAATTAAACCTGATTTTGACAATCTAATCAAATCTGAACGCATAAAAATCTGATAAATTTGTAAAATTATAAACTAGCGTGAATCTAAGTAGCTAACTCCTGAATTTAATTTTTTATTAAAGTTATCCGTAATAGTTTTACACACTATTAACACAATAAAAAAAATACAAATCTTTAATTAATAATAAAGATATTGTATCAATTCCACCTAAATCCTTATTTAAAAGTTCTTTTTTTTTAAAAAAAAAAAAAAAGAAAGGTAATCACACTCTGAAAGAGATGTATTACTAGTAACTATAAAAAATATTAATTAATTATAAAATAACAAATGTGCTTATAATATGGTTTCTTATCCATTATTTTGTCATATAGTTTCTATTATATTTGATTAGATTCTAATCAAAATTTGTCTTCTTATGCAAATGGCAAAAATAACAGTTATATGCTGGTACCAATAATTGAATATTAAAGTGTGCCAGCATAAACAAAATGTGTGATGGAAAATAATTCCTTTTGGAACAAGTGAAAAAGACTTCCAAACTTGAGATTGGAATATACTTTATTCAACTGTCAAAAAAAAAAAATTCAATGTATTCAGATAAACATGTCTTTTAATTTGAACTCAACTGATATTTAATTTATTATAACCAAACGAGTAAATCAAAATAAAACTATCACGACCACAAGTTGAGTTTGAGGAACTGATGAACACAACCAATTTCATAGTTTGATTGTACACCAAATTCGAGAAATATGAGAAGTTTTTGTAATGTTTCACAATTATCGTTAATAAAAAACACACATTTATGTAAGTTTAGCCAAATATATGAAACCTAATACAAGTAAAATGTTGATAATGTTATTAAATATTTTTTTAAAAAAAAATCATATAAATTATAACAGAGAAAACTGTACTCCCTCCATCTCATTTATGTGACATTCTTTGACTTGAAATAATGTTGAAGGAAAAAAAATTAAAAAGCTTGTGGTTTAAAACAAACTTGAATATTTGTCGGGTTGATATTCATTTCATTAAGGGTAAAACGGAATTTCAAAGCTAAATTATTTCTAATTATAATAACATAACATTTTTCTTAAGACGAAATAAAGAGAGTGTCACGTGAAATGAGATGGAGGGAGTAATTTTTTTCACAATAAGTCAATCTTTTGCATCAAATAATCACTCATAGTAAAGAGTTGGTTATGATTTAATGGGATAAGATGCTCCCCAACACACATAGAAAACCTTATCTAATCACCTTAAATCACAAAATAAGAGACATTCAAACAAAAACTTGATTAAATGGTAGAAAAAAATAGTGGAATCTTATAATTTATAATTCTTAAATTCTTTGGACATGACAAAGGCTTTTGATTGTTCATTTTGGATAATAATTATTTATCCAAACCACTTATAAAGACACACAAGAAAATGAAAACAAAATGACAACTATGGAATGTGATGATTCACTTTTGAGGTCCCAATGGATGCAAAAGACAAAAGAGGCTGTTTTATCTGTCTAATTTTTTTCCAATTTGTAAATGTGATTGATTGAGAATAGCAACTAGTTGTAGCCTTGTAAGTCCAATTGTTTAAAGAGCTTTTGGATATCGTTACGACGCAAATTCAAATTAATCAGATACAAAATAAAGTTCTAGTCTTTGTTACCCCCTCATTTGACCAACAAGACACTAAGGTAGTAGAGTGTACATAGAGCATACTATTGCCTTATAGGTAGAGAAATTGTTTTTCGATAGAACCTCGGCTCAAGAAAAAACAAGCAAAATACTAAAACAAGGCATGACAATGAAAAAGAAAAAATAACTACAACAAAATAATACGATAATCGAAGTATAAGGTACCATAAATATTTACATAAATCAAAGGAGAAAGAAGCTACAAAAAAAGTACATACTGTGACTACCAGTATGTAAGTGTTCCAAACACTTGAGAATTGATAAATAATCAAAATTTAAGAAGCATATATAGACAACATACAACTTTTAAACCTTACAAAAGAATTACCCCTCAGCTTCTTTTTTTTTTTCAAAAAATATAAAAATCACATTAGTAATAAAAAATTTCCCAAAAGATTCTGCATATTTCACTAGGAAGAATATGTCAAAATAAGTTACACAATGAGATCAAGAAGATGATTGCCTGTAGTTTAGCTAAAACCAAAAATATTGACATGATCAACATAAGAAACATACACTCCTACTCCTTGGTGTGTTCCTTTCTTCATAGCCCCTCGCGAATGATCTAATTGATAGATGCTCTGAAGCATATGTCATGAAGGACGTCAAAATAAAGCCGCCTACGACCATCAAACCTAACCTGTGGAAAAACATAAGAACAAAACGTTACGACAGTTTTTCTGATGTTTCACTTACATCACATCATGTTAGTATACGTATTCAACCAATGTCTACCCGGGAGATATTATTTGACTATTTACTTCAAAGATATTCTAGTGCCTAATCACAAGAAGAGGTATTTGTAAAGACGGACAAGAAAACAAAGGAGAGGGCGGGAAATTGGACGTTCGGAGAAGCCAACAGCATCACCAAGAAATTCTACTTGAGTGATGAAACTATAAAAGAAAACATGCACCAAAAAGTTAAAAAGAGTCATAGAATTGATCAGAATATGTGATGCTACGTGGTCATAGAAGATGGCTTACATAACACCCCAGCAATGTTGTTGAAGCTACACTATGCTAACATATCCAGTGCAATCCCACGAGGGGGGTCGGGGAGGGTAGGGTGTATGCAAATCCTACCCCTACCTTTGTGGGTAGAAAGGTGGTTTGCGATAGACACTCGGCTCAAAAGAAAAGAAGAATTTGAAGCACAATTTTATAAGAAAATAAGACGGCAAAATATAGGATATAAAGCAATTCACTACGATAACATAAGAGGAATATATGAGACAGTCGTCTAACAAAAATGATTGCTATAGCCTCTTTTAGGCTTACTGGGCCTTTAAACTATAACATATGCGAAATTCTGAATTTACTTGGTTTTCTCACCCGTATTTTTCTTTCGTATTCATGAATGAGTTAAAGATGTGATTAGGAGTCCATTTAAATATGTATTGCAATAAACTTATAACTTCACATGTATAGATACTTAAAGAGATTCGAGTTTTATAGGTAGACACCAAGTGCTATCACGTAATTCAAATCCAGCCCGAATAGACAACAACCAAATGACACAAAATAGATTGAAATGCAGAAATCCTGTTGGAAGTACCTCAAAAACAAAGAAGTGACTCCAAAAACACCAGGCAATGCTGGGGCTGCAATGGCAAGAAATGCCATCCCTAACCCATAGTACCACGCTACATTGTCACAACATGATTGTTGCCGCTGATGACCTACAAAGCAACAAAATAGGCAGCAGCACTGAAGAAATGCACCAACAAATTTAAATAGAATTCAGTGATCTGGTAAAATGAACAAACCTTTTCCAGGTTCATAATCCAAAGATACAGGATGAGCCGGAAATTGTCCAGGTTGATTTGCCGCAACCCTTCCCCACTGATAAACTAAGTGCAAATAACTTCCGAACAA
Source organism: Solanum sitiens (assembly GCA_016801875.1). NCBI lineage: Eukaryota > Viridiplantae > Streptophyta > Magnoliopsida > Solanales > Solanaceae > Solanum > Solanum sitiens. The sequence goes on from JABWTJ010000333.1 coordinate 16,677, forward strand.
GAGGAAGAAAAGTGTAAATGTCCATTCGTACATAAGAAGGAGACCAGTCCATGGCATTACTTGGCGCGGAATGATTAAAAGTGGAAGGCCAAGGGACACCAGAGCAGCAGCAAAACAGACACAGACAGATACCGCACCCAGATAAGTAGGCATCTTCAACTGCATACCATTTGGGGACTGTTTATCATTTTAAGATTATGTGAGAAAAAGCAACATAAACTTATCAATAAGTAAATAAATATTATGGTAGAAATATGGTCATTAATTTCAGCAGCCAAAATATGTCAATATGAAGGCAAGAATTTAAGGCCTCTGCATTCTAAGATAACCAATTTATTAATAGTGAAAAGAAGGTGCAGAACTTAATCAGGATGTTGAAGACTCAACAACTGAGAGGAAGGAGAGAGGTACCTGCTGGTTGGAGCTGATGGCAGATGGAGGAACAGAGGCATAAGCTAGGACACCTCCTCTGACCTTGTAGTACATTTGTCTGATATGATGCCATAGTGATTGTGTCTGCAGAAGCCATCTTTTAGAATATATATTCAAATTTTTGACTAGTGGCTAAGTAATTAACTCTTTAAGATCACCAACCTGTAAGAACGACCGATAGTAACAAAATGCTATCAGAAGCAATGGAAGCAAATAAAGAAATTTGACAAGAAGTTCATCTCTGGAATTTTTGCCGCCTCTAGTTCCAGGTAGAGATTCTTGAAGCTGTACCCTGACATTCTGCAGCATAGGCATTCATAAGAAAGTCACACATTCTTGTAATGGAAAGTTCAGAAGTCCTTTTCCACATCAAAAGACATCTTCATCTCCAAGATGGGAAAAAAAAGAAGCTTCCATGAAGAAATAAAAAAAGGTTTTATGTTGGCTGGGGGACAGAACCAGGGAGCATACTAGTGCAGGAAAAAGATAATCACATTTGGAGAATGCAAAGAGCACTAGCAATGGCTGGAGGAGAGAAGACCAAGAATACCTGCCAGACATCAACAGGTTTTAACAGCCAAGACGTCCACCAATCCCACGGTTTAAGCGGGCCAAGAGTGTAATGAATAATTCGAAGTTCTTTTTCATCCACCATCCACTGCAGATACATCAATTAAGAAAAGATAAAGGTCAAAAGAAAGAAGCAAATTAAGTGCACTTCCGAAAATAGCTACTGCAAACAATTGCCTATGTTCATCTAATATGAGACCGCCTCATTTTGTTTCAGCGGGAAAACACTTCCTGCCATCCAAGAAAATCTTCTTTTTCTGGGATATGGTAAACCGTAAACCCCCTCAACCCCATGGCCTACCCATCAATGACCCATCCCACTTTATAGTTTGAGGTAGAAGGTACCTAGCATTAGGCTTTCCTCCCTTATCGCTGGCCATCCAAGATATATTCATTGACTACCTTCTATTTATACCATGCACATTTAGCAGAACATTCTCCTAAATGGTTTGTGCAGCCTTCTCCAAAATTTCTCTTTCCATGGAAAGACTATCCTATGGATAAAATATATAGTATGATTATGAACCAATCAAATTTCACTAAATGTTGATACCTAATTGCTATAGCGGTATAGCCTATACTACAGGCTACAGCAGCATATTTCAATCCCATGAAAGTCAACTTTTTCTTCTTTTCCTATATCTAACAAAAATGGAAGCTTTAATCCTTCCTCTAAAAGTAAAGGGGCACGCTGGTGCATTAAAGCTCCCGCAATGTGCGGGGTCCAGGAAAGCACTGAAGCTTCCTCCAAGAGTGTAAAAACTAACTGTATTTTGTCCATATTTCATCAAAGGCAAAAGCCTACACACCACAACCAACCAACTAAATCACACTCAAAGAACGGACAGTATCTTGAACCTAAACATACCTTGTTAGCAAGCATGTAGAGGCCAACATCTGCATTGTAAAGAGTAGAAAGTCTCTCCATTTCTGGGACCTTTCTGGAATTTAAGACATCTGACGGCACATTTGGCTCATAAACCTGAGCATTAGCGAACCCAACATAGTAGGAGTTGAGAAAACCTTGATCACCTGTTAGAAAAGAATCAACAACAATTATCAAAACAAAAATATTTTCACCATTAGGACAATGGAAAAACAATCTCTGTAACAAACTATCAGAAATTACTCTAGTTGATAAAAGATAAAAAAATTCAATAGAAACATCAGTTGGACTATAGAAAGATGTGATGACAACATATAACCTTAAAACCAAAGTAGTACACAGCTAAACCATACCTCCAGTATAAGAAGGCAAAGTGGTCACCTTGCTCATCATATCATTAAAAACTTTTTCTGATGGCTCAACCACCATGACTCCAGAATTCAGTCTCTCGGAATGTTTTAAATTTGCACAAAACTTCCCACATTTAAACAGATCTTCAATGCTTTTGACAACAATAGTATCAGCGTCGAGATACACCACTGCCAAAACAAGGGAGAAATGGCAAGAATAAGGTCTACAAGTCAGAAAACCATATGCATATTGCTTAGCAAAAAAGAGAACTACAGGAGTTATCAGATATCTGTTTGAAATATTCAGGTAAAGAAACAAGCTAGGTCTCTATCTTTCACATACCCATCGCCCTTCCCTTAAACAGCATACACAAGGGATGACTTAATTGTACTAAAGCCTAGAGCCTGGTAGTACACGCATAGCCTTGGCAACAAAAATTACCAGTATAATTGCTCAAGCCACCTATGGGATTACATTGGGTATGCTGCTGTTGTTGTTCCAATTGCTCGAGCCACATTACATCTAAAAGTTTTATGGCAGAACATGGTTCTCTTTATCTTCAGATATATTCACCTATTTTTTACTCTTGGTACAATTACATACTCAATGTACTTGCAGCAACATCAGTTTTTTAAAAACAGGCTGATAAAATGACGTTTGAAGTAAAGGAATATAATTTGGAAGAAGAAAACTGAATTAAATTAGACCACTTATACCATCCATTATATAACAGGATAATGGTGGAAATCATCAAGACAATAAAATACATCAAGCCAAAGTTAAGAAACACCTAATAAATATCCAAGGTTCTATTTTACATCCCTTTCTTTCTTTAGCATATAGGTTGAAGTTTGACACATCGAATTACCTTTCTTGTAAGTGGTCATGTTAAATATTTTTAGCTTTGTGTAGACGCCCCAAAACCTCTTCGGTCTCACTTGATTTGGGTTTGCCAGTAAACTAATTTTCTCCACAATCCAACCATCTGCCTGCAAGAAAGAAACGAAACACCAAAACAACCATTTTAAGAGGAAAGTTAAGCACCGCCTAGAAATAGCTACACAATAAACAAAAAGATTGACAATTAATTTAAGAATAAATTCTACAATAAAGAATAACAGCTAAAACAAAGACTATAATAGGACTTCACCCAGGCAAAGTAAATCACAATTCACAGGTAACACTTTTACGATTTGCTTTTAACGATTGGAGAGAGCGCGAAGTAATTTAGTTTCAAGAAAGAAAAAAGAACATATCTTCAAGATAGACCCTGTTTACTACTTCTAACAATTGAGCAGCACTCGACTTAGATTTTAATATTCACTTACTTACTAGTCCTAGATCACTAATAAAGCAATTAACTTAACATTCACCAATTTACACTCTTAAAGAATACCCATGAGGAAGTGAACTTTCTTTTTCTAACAATTTATGTTTACGGCTCAGCTTGTGTGTACTTTCACTAATCCACAAGGCAATCAGCTAAAACCCACAATGCAAGTGATGGGAAAACCTGCTCACGGAAGCTAGATAGATGGGCTTACACACTGAATCACCAGGTTTTTCTCTTATGGCTCAAACACAGAGTCATCCTCAAGCACATAAAAAGTTGAATTTATTGGTCCTAAGACAATAACAAATCAGCTAACTTTACATTTCCCAGCTCAACAACAATAACAAATCAGCTAGCTTTCTATTTCCCAGCTCAACAACAACATACCTAGTGGGAGCAGACCTTACCACTACCTTTAAACGGTAGAGAGAATTTTCTGTAGTTGAATATCCAAAATGGATCCAAATGAAACAGAACGAAATGGATTCATATAGTTGACCCGAACTAGTTTGGGATCGAGGGGTTTATGTTCTTGCAGTATTACTAAGTATTCCTCAATAAGCAAGCACATATTATCCTAGAACAATGACAAATCAACTGCCTTTACAATTCCCAGCTCAAGCTCATAAAAGAACTACCATTTCATTTCTATAATGAAGTTATTCCTATAATTGAGTATCCAAAACAGGTCCAAATGAAACAGAACAAAATGATTTCATATAGTTGACCCCAACTAGTTTGGGATCAAGGGGTTTATGTTCTTATAAGCAAACACATAGAAGGCGAAAAAATGAATTCATTAGTCCTAGAACAATAACAATTCAACAGTGTTCACATCTCCCAGCTCAAGCTTATCAAAAAAAACTATAATTGAGTATCCGATACGGGTACAAATGAAACAAATTAAAATAAGATTCATATAGCCGACCTCAACTAGTTTGAGATCAATGGGTTTATGTTCTTGTACTAGTATTCAGTATTACTCAAAAATAACTTTGATCAGAGTACAATCAAAACCTACCTGGAGTAGTTGTTTGGCATATTGAGAGACCCCATCAGAGACCAAAACTACCATATCTTTGGTGGATCCAGTATCCCTAATCGACTTGCCAAGTACTCGAACCCCAAGCAAGAACTCATCGCCATACAAAAGGGTCACATATGCTTCATCAGATTTGGAACAATAAGCTCCAATTAAACAATTACACAACAAGAACAAAACCCCAAATCGTAGAAAACTGATTCTCATCACACTATAGTGGGGAAAAAAAGATCACTTTTTTTTCTCTTTTTCAAATTGAAATTGAAAAAGGGGATCTATTTCCAAGTGGGGTTTTTGAATTCTTCAAAGTTCATATGGATTCTTGAATTTTTATAGCTCCAAGCCAATGTTCATAGTCCCCCTTTTGGGTTTGGCTGTCTTTCTGGAAAATAGGAGTTGTCAACCGTCTCTTAACCTGCTCAGGTTCTTAGTAAGAAGTTTCGTATTTTGAATTTTGATATAAAAAAAAAAAAAAATTGAATCAAGAGTGTGATTTTTTTAAAATGAATTTTGCAATGCGTGAATTCGAATGAGGCAATCTCTAATTTGGTTAAGGATACTAGATGAAAAACAAAAAGAAAAAGAAAAAGATGAAGCATAATGTTCGTATTAGATGCTTTTAACTCATATTTTTTGTAAAATCAAGTTTTCGTTATGTATATTAGTTAGTTATGTAAAACGTCTTATTTTAGTTGTGTACATCAAAAATTAATTGGAACATACATAAATTTTTCACCACTTATTGAGATTAATGTGTACGATTAAAAGAGATAGACATATTTTAATTTATTTACATAATGAGCGCTTGAGAATCCAAACAATTTTTTTCAAAATTTCAAATTAGAGATGTCTAATATGGACATCTTATCACATATTAATATGATATAGCATAATTTAAATGTCTAAATAAAATTAATCGACAAATTTAAAGATTGTAAAGTGTATTCAGCTTAAGGCCTCATTTGTTTGCACTTAATGGAGGTTTGAATCATAAGCATTCATATTCAGCCCATTAAATACGTTTGGTTTTAGGTTTGAATCTGAATCATTCAGATTCAACTCATTAAGTTCATTTGTTTTATTTTTTAAAAAGCCTCTTAATGGGTCTGAATATGTCTGAATGAATCAGATCTGTAGGAGACTCTTAACAGCATTCAGACTCATTTAATAAGATAGCAAATAATAATCAACGATTTTTTGCTTTGGGCTTGCCTTTTTATCTCATAATTAAACTTTATTTCTCTCTTTTCTAATCAAACACCATTTTTCCCAACTAGTATGTTTTCATAAATCCTTTCAAGTTTTTTTTTTATATTAATAATTTCTTGTATTGATGTGTGTCAAGAACACTGCTTGCAATAATATATTTTATATTAATAATTTTCTTGTATTGATGTGTGTCAAGAACACTGGTTGCAATAATATTTTTGATTTATTGTTGTTTATCAAGGTTTTTGAATGAAAAAATAGTATTCTAAATCATGATTATTAAAAAATTTAAATTTTTTATCAAAAGTGATATATATTTTGTTGAAATGAAAATTTTATAATATTTATTGATATGATGTTCAATTTCACTTCCAAATTCAGATATTAAAAACAAACAACATTAATTATTTAGTGTTCAGATTTAGAGACCGTATCTTAATATTCAGATGTGTATTCAGATCAAAACACTCAAATCTTAATGCAAATCTTAATATCCAAATGTGTATTCAGATTCAGGCCTCTTAATCTTAATGGAAACATAAAAAGTTGAATTTATTGATCCTGCAACAAGAACAAATAAGCTAACTTTACATTTCCCATCTCAACAACAATAACAAATCAGCTAGCTTTATATTTTCCTGCTCAACAATAATATATCTAGTGTAATCCCACAAATGGGCTCTGAGATACGTAAGATATATGCAGACCTCAGCACTACCTTTAAACGGTAGAGAGATGTTTCTATAAGCAAACACATAGAAGGCAAAACAATGAATTCATTAGTCCTAGAACAATAACATTTCACAATTGTCTTCACATCTCCTAGCACAAGCTTATAAAAAACTATAATTGAGTATTCAATACGGTTCCAAATAAAATAAATTAAAATAAGATTCATATAGTCGACCTCAACTAGTTCAAGATCGGGGTTTATGTGTACTGGTATTCAATATTGGATCATGTAGAAAAAAGGTTTGAGTTTTAATATTGTGATTATACAGAAAATACTATTACTTCACTCGTCCTACGTGACAACTGATTTGTATTCTGCTTCCGTCTCGTGTGGATCAGTAAATACCTTATGTTTATTTTAACAACATCATGTGTTATATATTTATTGATTTGATATAAATATGAGTACTTTGATACCTTAAATTAACCTAATCATTCTTTTTATTCCCTTTTTAATCTTATTATGCCAAACTTTGGAATAAACATATCATTTTTCTAAATTAAAAATGAAGTTTGATCCTTACCTATGTCCTCTAGTCAACACATAACAACAATTTTATAAAAAAAAATTAATCTTTGGAGTAATCACCACAAAGCCTATATAATGCACTATACAAGATTTTTTAGATAGTGAAAAACTTCATTTCTATATCTTCTACTTCTCTTTTTTTTAATCAGATTCAAGTTTACTACAGTGTAATTTTACGATGATGAACACTCTATTCACCTCGTTACTAAATGAAATAAAAAGGACAAATTTATTGGGAATTTGGTATTTTGTGGTAACAATTTTACTTATTTATGTTACTAAATGGATTTATAGATGGAGAAATCCAAAATGCAATGGAATTCTTCCACCAGGTTCAATGGGATTTCCTTTTATTGGGGAAACACTTCAATTGATACTTCCAAGTCACTCTTTGGATCTTCCTCCATTCTTGAAAAATAGAATTAAAAAGTAAGTTCACGTTCTTGCTGTCAGATTCAGAATTTAGACGTTGTAGTTTTGAATTGAAAAATTTGAGTTCTTAAAACGTATTTGTAATTCTATTTATCCGACTAAAAAGATAGTACTATTGACCCTCCGTTTCAGTTTAAGTTTCTTACGTTCTTCTTCTAGTTTGTTTCAAAAGAATTTTTCAACCAAAATTGGAAATGAATTTATTTTATAATTTTCACTTTATCTTAATAAAAAGTTTTTATAGTCACTCAAATTTTATAACATGGTATTTAATATCATAAGTTTCATAACCACACAGAGACTTGACATATTTAACACGACACAAGTTTGAAAGTCTTCATTTCTTTCTTAAATTCCGTATTCAATCAAATAACAACAAGAAAAACAATAATATATTTAGTATAATCTCACACGTGAGGTTTGAAAAGAGTACTACCGTATGATATATACACAGACTGCATCTAAAAACTCGCGATTCAAGTAAAGCATATTCAAATAGTTATAAAAAGGGAATAACTTCACATAAATTAAAACGGAGAAAGTATTACTTTGTACTGAAATTTGTATTTTACATTAATATGATATTTTTTTTCTATTTATTTCAGATATGGACAAATGTATAAAACAAATATAGCAGGAAGGCCAGTGATTATAAGTGCTGATCCAGAATTTAATAGTTTTATTCTTAAACAAGATGGAAAATTAGTGGAAACATGGTCATTAGACACTTTTGCTGAAGTATTTGAACAAAATACACATTCTTCAAGAAAATATACAAGACATTTGACATTAAATCATTTTGGTGTAGAGGCATTAAAGGATAAATTACTTCCTCAAATGGAAAATTTTATTAATTTGGTTCTTGAAAAGTGGTCAACTCATGAGTCTCTTGAAGTAAAAAGTGCAGCCATTAAAGTAAGTAAATTCCAAACTTTATTTATTATATTTTTTATTTTTTGAAATTGTGCTAGAAAATGACAAAAATGATGTTCAACTTCGAGAATATACATCTAGACACGTCAATTCATTTTTAATTGTGTGTCTCGTGGATATCCAATGTTATTGTGGCATATAAATTTTCGGAGGTGTCTCGATGATTATTTTGTTAAGTTGGAGTGTTCAACTGGTACAATAGAGACGAGTTGATCTGTCTAGATGTGCATACTCTAGAACAACTAAATACTTCAACCTTGAGAATATACATCTAAACACCTCAAGTGATCACATCTCGTCACTACAAAAAAAATTTGAATTACATAGGAATTTTCCTAGGGATTAGTATGAAAATTCATGCAAATTTCATACTAACTTCCAAGAAAATCTTCATGTAATTCACAATTTTCTTGTAATGCGTGTACATGTATCAATGACGTGATACATAAATTTTTAAGGTGTCTAGATGATTATTTTGTAAGCTAGAGTGTTCAACTAACATAATACAGACGAGTTTGAAGTATATAAATGTACATATTTACTGAATGTTAGAGTGTTTTTAATTGTCAGTTAACGTCAAATTAAAATATCTATCTATCTATCTATATTTTTTTTTGAACACATTTTGTGGTGCAATTTTTTTGGTCTATTTATGATGTTTAATATATATTATTTTTTCTATTTTTAATGCAGATGACAATTGATTTTTCTGCAAAGCAAATTTTCAGTGGTGATCTTGAAAATGCACCATTTAATATAAGTGACATGTTTAGAGACTTAGTAGAAGGTTTAATGTCATTCCCAATTAATCTTCCAGGAACTTCTCATCATAAATGTTTAAAGGTATTAAAAAAATAACACTTAAACGTTATTTTAATTATTCTAACAAAAGAACAATTTATCAACTAATTCAAACGAATTCTGATGCAGATACATAAAAAAGTACGTGAAACAATGAGAGACGTACTGAAAAAAAGAATCGAGTCATCTACGAGAAAACGCGAAGGAGAGGAAGACCTAGTTGATCATCTTCTAAAAGATATGGATTCTCAGAAATTTTTAACACAAGATTACATAGTTCAAATGATGTTTGGTTTGTTATTTGTTACTTCTGATTCTATTTCAACTACATTAGCTTTGTCTTTCAAGTTGCTTGTTGAACATCCTCATGTCCTAGAGGAATTAATAGTAAGTATCTTTAATTTTATTTATTATAAACAGTTACGTATAGTTATTCTTTTATGCGATTTAATTTTATATTAAAAAATTATATAATTTAGGTTGAGCATGACTTAATTTTGAAGAATAAAGAGAATTTGGATGCCCCTCTCACTTGGAGTGACTATAAATCCATGACATTTACGCTTCAGGTCTGTTCTATACTTGTAATATAACGAGTTTAATTTTTATATGTTGACGATGTAAAGTTTTTATACTATTGGACTATTCAATAGGAAAATTATCAATATGATTTAAGTTATATATGTTGATTTATAAAGCTATTTGGCACTATTAATTATTTCTTTTTTATATTTATCAGTAGATTTTTTAATAGTTATCTTATAAATGATTTGATTTGACATAACCTATGTTTATGTAATTATAGTGTGGCTAATATTTTTTTCTTCTTATTATTTTATCATATGTATATATATACTATATAGGTTATCAATGAAGTTCTAAGGTTGGGAAATATTGCACCTGGATTATTTCGTCGAGCATTAAAGGATATTTCAGTTAACGGTATGATATATGTTAGAAAAACATTTAAGCAAGGATATGTTTAGTATGATAAAAATATTTTACAAAAAGTAAGTCATTTTCTGACAATAAAAAATGAAAAAATGTATCATTCATACTATATACATTTAAACTTTAAATTCTGAAATCAAAATCGAAATCGAAAATTGGGATTATTTTTTTAACTTTGTTTATTTATTATTTAGGATATACAATTCCAGCAGGATGGGTGATTATGATTGCAACTGCTGCTCTTCATTTAAATTCAGATCAATTTGAGGATCCCGTTTCATTTAATCCATGGAGATGGAAGGTATATATATATATATTAAAATATATTTATTTAACAACTAGTAAAATTATAAAATAAAATCCTAAATTAATGAATTTGTTTTTTTTTTTTAAAAATCTGATTTTTTTTTAAGGAAATTCAATCGAGTGGCGGAGCTAAAAATTTTATGCCATTCGGATATGGAATGAAGCAATGTGCTGGGGCAGAATATAGCAGGGTCTTTTTAGCCACTTTCTTACATGTTTTAGTCACTAAATATAGGTACTTGATTACATTTTTTATGAAATTTAATTATATCTAAGTTATATAAATAGACAATATAAAGATATTTTTATTGAAATTGTTTTTGGTAGGAATATTTTATACACATAGTAGACATTTTATGTATATTGTTCGAATTCTCCAAATAATGTTGTTGTATTCATGTTAAATCCTCTAAAAATGGAGAATCCGATATAAAAACATGTATCCAGATACCAAAATATCAAAACACAATGTAAAGATACTTGAAAACTATTATTGTATATCGTTCAACCTATCATATCATATAAGTTTTATTATCATTTTTCTTGGTTAATAATTAAGGAACCTACCTAAATTCCACTAGTTTAGGAACTAATTATTTAGATACACTCTAGTTTGCAATATGACATATCTTATCAGATTTTGGTGCATCCATATACATCCATATACATGTTCTCATGATACATGGGTCAAAATTAGGTGTAATTTGTTCCAGATATGTTGTATTCAAGTGAATTACATGTATCTAGATATATAACAAATCTTGTTCGTCTCCCTCGCCTTCCTCCTATGTATATGATATCACAGATACATGTGAATCACACCAGATACATACAAATACATGTGTCTAGTGTATATCTTGTGTGATTCACATGTATCTGGGATATATAACAAATCTTGCTCGACTCCCTTCCCATCTCACTCGCCTCTCTATCTACTTTAGTGTAACTGGTAGTAAAAACACATGCATCTAAATGTATTTTTCTCAATATTTGGCAAAAAATTCTTAATTAGTGGTAAGATACATAATATTTTAAAGTAAATGTCATAATAGTATATATGATAGTGAAATATGTCTAATTTATATAGTTTTTCCTAATAATAATAATTCATATGAATTTCTTATTTTTCCTTTTTTTGAACATTAATTTTGCAGATGGACAATGGTTAAAGGAGGCAAAATAATTAGAGCACCAATTATAAGATTTCCAGATGGATTTCACTTCAACATCTCTCAAAAGAACCAATAAAATAATATTAAGATCATTACTAGTTTATTGCAAAAAAAAAAAAAAAAAAAAATTTGTGATTCCCTTTTTGTTTGTTTTGATCTTATTAAATAATTTATGAAGTAAAAATAATTTCTTGATATGTATATTTTGTACCCTCAAAAAATCCATTTATGATTCCCTTTTTTGTTTGTAGTGTACATCTGTTACATAAAGAAATTATATATTTTCAATTTATATTTGCTTCTTTATTATTTCGTATATAGCGTTTGAAAATAGTTTAATTACGCTCTATAGCTATAGTTTGCTAATTACTATTCGTATCTATCATAGGGAGGAGAGTGGCGAGTGAGGCAGGGAGAAGGAGGAGAGAGGAGAGAGGCGAGCGAGAGAGGGCAGAAAGTGGAAGAGAGATGAATTGTATATGTATATTAGTTAGATGATTGTATATTATACATATGTATTTGTATTCTGGCGAGCGAGATTGGGAGAGGGAGGAGAGAGGTAAGTGAGATTGGGAGAAGCGAGCGAGAGAGGAAATAATTTATATAATTTGCATCTCGTTTGTATAATTCACAAGTACATTTGTATAATTCGTGTGTCTTTGTATAATCGAGTAATACAAAGTCTGATATTATACAATATAATAAAACTCGAAATAAATAATTGACACAAACATAAACATATGAACTTTAAACAATTATACAAAACATATTATACAACTTAAATTATATAAATTATATTACACAAAATTCCGAAAACTACACGTTTATACAAACTTTAAAAAATTCTACATAATAATATTGAATGTATATGATAACAAAACCGAAAAACCAAAGAAAATCATCGTCATACACAAATACAAACAATCATATACAAATACAAATCAAACAGAGATTTTTGTCAGTTGCGAATTATACATATACAAACGTAGCTAATTATATAAACTCTAAAAAGTATGTTCGAGTTCGATGGGAGCTCGACGAAAAAACTATATGAAAAAATATATTAGAGCACAACGTTCACGGTGGGACTCGAACCCACAATCTCCCGCTCCGGAGGCGAGCGCCTTATCCATTAGGCCACGCGAACTCTTTGATGATATATTTTCCTACAAATACTATAGAAACAAATTTGTCGAACTTCAAGAATCAACAGGGCTGAAGAACAAATGCTTAAGCTCTTCTTGCTAAGGCTTTTGAGGAAAACCCTAATCCCTTTAGCAGAGAAGAAAGAGCTAGTAGCTCAAAAATGGTGTTTACAATATCATCAAACCCTGTTCAGTGTACACATACTACTTCTTTAAATGCTCGACCCAATTGTTATCTCAAAACTTCTGTTCCAGTTTCAAATTTATCATTTTCTTTCTTCAGGTAATTTTCTGTTGTTGTTTTGTAATGTATGGATTAGTTATATACAGTATATTGCAATATGAATAGTACCCATTATGCCTAATTCATGTTTTTGCGATTTGTTTTTGTGGTTTTTGTGTTCGAATTGCTGGAAATTGAATTGGGTTTTTGTTAAAAGTTGGGTAGGATATGGAAGTGAGGTTTAACTGAAAAGGGTTCTTTGTAGAAACTTAATTGAGCTCTTGGAAGTGGGATTTTCATGTTGTTGAAATTGGGGAATGTATGGGTATGGACGATTAATATAAATGACCCTGCAGCTAATTAGAGATTGATGGGTAGTTGATTGGTTGATATATTGATTATACGTAACTGTAAAATGACAATGGGGAGTCTTTTGGAGGTTAAAGTTGCGGTCTTTTTTACTACTCGATTATGATTGCATTTCCTCCTTTAGAGATTGGCGTGTAGTGTAGTTGGTTGATTGAGTATTGATTGATCATGACTGTAAAATGGCAATGGGGAGAGTGGTGGAGATTAAAGTTGCAGTATTTTTACTGCTTGATTATGATTGTATTTCCTCCTTCTAGCAATTGAATGTGTGTGATCAGACATGAATACATCAGGTTTTCTGTAAAATCTCGACTGAATAAAAGGATGGTCTGGGCTGCTGCTTCAGCTGCTGGAAGTTCTAGTTCGAGCGATGACTCAAATCCTTATGAGGTAACTTAGAGTTATCTCATTTGGACACAAGAAATGTTTACAAAGTTCAGCTCCTCTAGTGAGGGGTGTGCATCTCTGGTCCTTTGTGCTAAACTGTTTTGTACAGGTTCTGGGTGTAAACCCTATTGAGGGATTTGACATGGTTAAGGCAGCATATGCAAGGAGAAGGAAAGATGCTGAGCGGAGGGGTGATGAAGCAACTCTTGCTCAGGTAGTTAATGCTTGGCAATCTATCTCTCTCTAACTCACTTTCAGTCTTCATATATTTGATTGTTGTTAGGAGTAAGCACTCAATGTAAGCTTTTTAAATGTTTTGTTTCAGTTGGAGAAGGCTTATGACAAAATCATGATGTCACAGTTAACAAAAAGGAAGCAGGGTGTCACCTTTGGCTCTTTTAAGGTATTTTTTCTTTGGTTTCAAAGCTAGCTGAAATCTTAGTAGCATGCAGTTTTGGCAATGTTTGTTCACTCTTGGGGTTTTGTAAATATTTTGTATTTTCTGTTCATGTAATGAAATTGAGGTGGAGGTGGATTTTGATTAAGATACTTATAGTCTTTTTATTCTTTTTTCTTTACTATTGTCACAAATTTTCCCCACCTTTTACTATATGAAAATAGAATTGCTCTTCTATCCCTGGATTAATTGCAAGGGTTATCTAAGTAAGTTTATTTATGATATTCTATTTGTATAAGATTTGTCTGTTTAGCATTGTTTAGGCGCAGATAGTGATTTCTCTTATAAGTTTGTCATTTTTAATTCAGGTATCTAAAGAGGTACGATATGCTGATAAGCAGCCTATTGTGCCATGGGGTCCACGGTACGTATTCTGCCAATAATGCTTTCATGACAATAGCTCTCTCAAATTAGATAGTTCTCTTGCTTGCCACTATACGTAATTGACACTTATTTTTCAATGATTCAACAATTAGTATAAATTACATTTGCTGAAGTTAGTTGGCTGTTGTGTAATTAACACATACATGCATTAACACCTTTACCACACATATAGGTAAATGCCTTACTGTCTGACTCAACAAAAGCTATTTGTATGCAAACATTTCAGTATGCTTTTAGTTTCTCTTCTCCTTCCAGTCCTTGTCCCTCGAAACATCTTTGCTTTACATTTAATGGTAGGAAATTCATGCAGCAGATTATGTAATTTTTACCCTTTCCAGTCATAAATTTTAATTGTTTTATTTAACTTGATCATCGGTATGCATTCAGGTTCACCAAATCTGATGACAAAGATATCAAAATCAACTTGGCAATTTCAGCTGTATTTGTAAGTAGTAAAATATTCATCCCTCTATTCCAATGTGGTTATCTTGTTTGGCTTTTAGGATGCTAGTTTACAAATTGTTGTAGTAAATCATGGATAAATTCGTATTTAAGTATGATTTAGAAAATTCAGAAATTATATGAAAAATTCTGACATTGGAAGTATTTTCATTTCAAAATACAAAAATAGATATGGTTGACTTGAAAAGTCACAATCTTTTGAAACAAAGAGTAGTTATTCCGTCTTCTACATGGGCCTCCGTTTGATTTTTTTTCTACGTTAATGTATCTATGGATCTGTTTCTTTTTCTAGGTGACCTGCCTACCCTCTTACAATTTAAGTGTTACTTTTTCTAATTGGATAGTTTATATGTGCTTATTTGAATCATTATGGATCCTTGGATGTTTCATAATAGTCATGTATGGAAAGTACAGCTGCGGCAACTCGAAATATTGGTTTCCATTCAAGCATGGCTTGAACCCAACGTAAAGTGCATGAAAGCTTACTGATGCTTCAACCCTTCTCTACCTATGTCCACTTCTATGAGTTCTTTTTCAAGTTCTGCACTTTTATTCTTTTGGTAATTAATGAGTTCTCTGGTCAACCTTGGGGGTCTTTCAAGGGTTACGGGAAATACTATATAAAGTAACCAATCATCTGGAATTTGTGCCTGAAGAAGTTTTTAGTGCCTAAAAATTTGTGCCCGAAGGTTCAGCCTTCCTTTAGCTGAACCTCCTTTGTTTAAGGCTTCAATCTCTTTGGTGATATGCTCTGTTTCTAAGTACTTGGTAGCAAAAGAGGAAACTCTGTATTGCAACGAGTAATGCTTCATAAGTGCAAGATAAGTAGATAACAACATCAATTCACCGGATCCTCCGTCCACAAAAATAGAAGAGGTGTATGTTAAGGTCGGCTTCATGAAAGCAAGAAAGGAAGCAAGTTCTGCCTTGCCAGAAAAAAAAGAAAGATAATAGAAATAATTTGTTAATCATTGTCACCACTCTCTGTTAAATGCAGTTTTCATTCTTGATTTAATGAAATATTAATCTCGATTCTCCTAATGGCACTCTGTTGTTTTATGTATTATCTTTTGCAGATAGCTTGGGTTTTTATAAATCGTAATGCTGAGTGGAAGCCTTTACAGTTTTTGGCCTTCGCCTTTGTATATAGGATATTTGAGAAATTAAAAGCATTTGAGCCTCCAACTCCCACGTTTACAGTAAGTATACTTAAAATAGCATTCCTGTCTTCTTCTGCTAGTGAATGCAATTGTATCTCCTTTCATGTCCATCATTAATGTGAAATTTACATGAAAATCAACATATCTTATATTTTGCAATATATAACAGAGATTTATGTGATTTTTATGGGACTGTACATATTGCTTTTCAAGTGCATTCATCTTTTAGCTGGGTTTTTTCAGGAGGAAGGCGAAGATGAAGGACGGATGATGAGGATGGGAAAAAGGCTGCTTCGTTCTCTTGCATTAGTTTTTGGTTGCATAGCTATTGCATCTTTGGTATGTTTTCTGTCAGAGTAATATAACCTGACTGTTCAATTTGTTGGTCCATCTATAAAGTCATTTGAAAAAATCTTGTTTTTGCTTTCTGAATCATCTCTCATCTTGGTTTAAATTTCCGTTATTCATTTGTATAGGGATATACTGGTCTCCTCAATTTTATCGAGTATGCTGGTGGTTTCATACCTGTCTTTCTGTACAACAATCAGGTAAGAGAAGATCCTCTCATTGCATTCTCTACCACCGCTGCACAAACAAAAGGCTTCACAGACCTTCACATATCACAGATAGAATAACAATGTTTTATCATCTTTTTCGACATTTATGAGTCATATTTCTCTGAATAGCTACGACTCCTCTTCATCTTATGATTAGCTAAAGAAAAAATTGCATTCCGTTAGTATTACTTCGCCTAAACGAATTAAGCCTACATTAAGGGGGGGGGGGGGGGGGACTTAGTTCTCAAACATCCATTATGTTTTGGCCTCTTGCATGTATTTTTTTCGTGTATCCTGCTGTGTATACTTGTGCTGGGGTTATAATGTTGAATATACTCAGATTGTGCATAAGGCCCTCTTTTATCTCCATTCAACATGAATAGGCAGGCATTCATCCTTACCGTCTTACCATGATTATAACCTCAACTTATACAATGCTTATCCGCGGGGTTAAATCTTTTTTCGCGTGCAGGAATTGCTTGTAACTGGATTCACAGCCATCGTGCTTCACATCATCGCATCTTATTACAGATAGTCTACTTTCTACACTAGTTGAAGAAAGAGATGCAGTTGCCTAGTGTTAGCTGTCAAATTTTGTAATTCTATTTTTTCCAGAAATTTGCCTTGTTTTGTTTATAGGATTGACCAGCAGTTGTAAGGATGCTAGGATTAAACAAGACCACAGTCTTTTAAAAATTGATGGATGTTAATGTGGAAATATAAATGATAATGAGGAGGAAATATAACTTTTCACTACAGGGTATGAATTTAACCTTCTAAGTTCTTTAGCATTGAACGCATTATATTTTTGAAGTTATGAAAAGTACTGGATTCATATGAACTCGGTACCACAAATGACAGAAATCTCACCTTTTTAAGTTTTCTTATTATCATTATTCCCTATAAGTTTTACAAATCCCTCATTTTGCGCATCATGTTAATGTATTTCGCATATCAGATTAGTGTATCATGTATAAAATATTATGTATCTTACTTAATGATGAATGTATCTCGCGCATCAAATTAATGTATTATCGCTTATATTATTGTATCAGTTTGAGAGATTTCTGTAATTATAAATTTATAAGGGCTAAATGGTAATTTTACTTTAAAAGTATGTGATTTCTGTTCTTTGTCCTATTTTTTTAAAGCTGAAAAATTGTTAAGCGGGGCCAAAAAATCAAGATTGCCCCTTTGTGAACTTAACCAAGACAAAACTTGTTAAAATTTAAAGTATCTCCTACGAGAAAACGAGGTCAAAAGTTCAAGATCATTCTCGTAAATCACACATTTATTGGCTATCCCATGCAAACAGTTCATTTTTGAACCCAACAATTTATTGATGGGCCAAAGATAAGCCCAGCCCAACCCAAATTCCAAATCTTTATCGAAAAGCTTATACTAATGGAATCTCATCAGCTTCGGAGCTAAAATCCGATTCCGAAATATCTTCTCGTCGGAGCGGAAAAACGCCGCCGCGGTCTAAATCTTCTTTATCGAAGTCTACCGGAGATGCTCATTTCTCGACGGTGTATAGATTTCAGCACATTGACAGGCAAAATCTGAGGTATACTTCTCCAAAACCCTAGATTTCTCGGAGTCTCCCTTGGGAGACTGAAATAGTTAGCAAACATGAGGATTATGATAAAGGGAGGAGTATGGAAGAACACGGAGGATGAGATTCTGAAGGCGGCTGTGATGAAGTATGGGAAGAATCAGTGGGCTCGTATTTCTTCTTTACTTGTTCGTAAATCTGCTAAGCAGTGTAAAGCTCGCTGGTATGAATGGCTCGATCCTTCAATTAAGAAGGTCAGTTTCTTTTTTTTTTCTATTGAATTAAGTTTGTTTGTGAGTCATATGCTGCTGCTGTTTGGTATCTAGTAGATACATGTACACGTTATGAGATAAATTGTTTTATTATCTTATTGGCCTGCATTACTTACCAAATGAGTTTGTTCATTTGTGTTGGTAAAAGGTTATATGAAAACTGTTTTGATTGGTGATTTTTGCTATGGGAGAGGGTATAAAAGTAGGTGACATATGCTCATAGTACCAGCTGCATGATAGGTATGAGGATAGCTTTGAATGTTAGATTTTGACGAATCATTGTTCAAAGTGCCAAGGTAGGGGTAAGGTCTGCGTAGACTATACCATCAAAAGGACCCCACAAGTGAGATTATACCGGGCATGTTGTTGTAATGTTGTAATGTTCAATTTTTGATTCAAAAAAGTGGCATGCAGTGTGTGTTAAAGATGTCTGAGAAGGAAACTAGTTAGTGTGGAAGTTATTTTCCCCAAAATTGAGTAAAATACTTAACATTTTCCACAGACCCTGACGACCAAATATTTAACATTCTAGTTCAGTGGGTATTGGTTCTTTTTTCTTGCTTAGTTTAATGCAACATGCGAGTTATCTTTCCTTGGTATGTGTGACAACGTTATGTATTTGTTGATAGCTGTCACATTTCAGATTTCATCCTATTCCATTGTGAACTAGAAAAGTTCAGTTTTTTGAGCATACTGTGGCTTTGCACCAGTTTGTTTTTGGCTTGATTATTGGCATGCAAGATCTGAAACTAGTTTTCTGTGTGGAGATTTCTGTTTGAGTTTTTCAATCTTTTTCTGTTATTCCGTTTATCAATGATATCTAATGATTTTCTGAATAGAGAAAGTGGAGAAGTCACAGATTTTCAAGTTTACCTCAAGACTGGTAGGAACTTATGTTTTGGCTTAACCACTTCTTGACACAACTTACTGCTATTTTCTTCCAGACTGAATGGACTAGAGAGGAGGATGAAAAACTACTTCACCTTGCAAAACTCATGCCTACCCAATGGAGGACAATTGCGCCAATCGTTGGCCGTACACCATCACAGTGCCTTGAACGTTATGAGAAGCTTCTCGATGCAGCATGTACTAAGGATGAGAACTATGATCCTAATGATGATCCAAGAAAATTGAAGCCTGGAGAGATTGATCCTAACCCGGAATCAAAGCCTGCTCGTCCTGATCCTGTTGATATGGATGAGGACGAGAAAGAAATGCTTTCTGAAGCACGGGCTCGGTTGGCCAACACAAGAGGCAAGAAGGCTAAAAGGAAAGCCAGAGAAAAGCAGCTTGAAGAGGCGCGAAGGCTTGCTTCTTTACAGAAAAGGAGAGAACTAAAGGCTGCTGGAATAGATGTCCGTCAAAGGAAGAGAAAAAGGAGAGGTATTGATTACAATGCTGAAATTCCTTTTGAAAAGAAGCCTCCTCCAGGTTTCTATGATGTCACTGAGGAAGACCGTCCAGTTGATCAACCTAAGTTTCCAACTACCATTGAGGAACTAGAAGGTGAAAGGAGAGTCGATAAGGAAGCTCGCCTAAGGAAGCAGGATGTTGCGAGGAATAAAATTGCAGAGAGACAGGATGCCCCTACATCCATATTGCATGCGAACAAACTTAATGATCCAGAAGCAGTGAGGAAGAGGTCGAAACTGAATCTTCCTGCACCACAGATTCCAGATCATGAATTGGAGGCCATAGCAAAGATAGGTATTGCCAGTGATCTAATTGGGGGTGATGAACTGTCCGAAGGGAATGCTGCAACGCGTGCTCTTCTTGCAAATTATGCCCAGACACCGCAGCATGCAATGACTCCTATGCGAACACCTCAAAGAACCCCTTCAACTAAGCAAGACGCCATTATGATGGAAGCAGAAAATCAACGAAGATTGACTCAATCTCAAACACCATTACTTGGAGGAGATAATCCTTTGTTGCACCCCTCAGATTTCTCGGGTGTCACTCCTAAGAAAAGGGAGGTTCAAACTCCAAACCCACTTTTAACTCCTTCAGCGACTCCTGGAGCCACGAGCCTTACTCCTAGAATTGGCATGACACCTTCGAGAGATTCTTATGGGATGACACCCAAAGGAACTCCTATGAGGGACGAGCTACACATTAATGAAGAAATGGATATGCATAGTAATGCTAAACTGGGGCAATTTAATTCAAAAAAAGAATTGCTTTCTGGTTTGAAAAGCCTTCCTCAGCCCAAGAATGAGTACCAGATAGTCGTCCAACAACCTCCTGAAGAAAATGAAGAACCAGAAGAGAAGATTGAAGAAGACATGTCTGATAGGATTGCCAGGGAGAAGGCTGAAGAAGAAGCAAAGCGCCAAGCATTACTCCGTAAAAGGTCAAAAGTATTGCAAAGGGAGCTCCCTAGACCTCCCATTGCTTCTCTAGACCTAATAAAGAGTTCCTTGATGAGAGCTGATGAGGACAAGAGCTCCTTTGTTCCTCCTACACTAATTGAGCAGGCTGATGAAATGATTAGAAAGGAACTTGTGTCCTTGCTAGAACATGATAATACCAAGTACCCTCTAGATGAGAAGCCAGAGAAGGAGAAGAAAAAGGGGGTCAAGCGAAAAATTGTTGCTGAACCTGCTATTGAGGATTTTGAGGAAGATGAATTAAAAGAGGTATGTTCATGTTAAAGAAAGAAAAAAATGCTTTCCTTTACATCTTCTGTCAATTTATTTTTCCTTTACCTGCATTTATGTATAAAAATGAGTGTGCAATATCCGAAATTAACTTTGTACTTTTGAGCGGAAGAGTTTCAAATGCATGTAAGACTTAAGAGTTAGTTTCACATGCTACTAGAAAAGACAAACAGTTGTCTAAATTCCATATAAATCAGTTTGGAAATTACTTTTTTAACATTCCAGCAACAACTGAGCGGAAGAGTTTCAAATGAGAGTTAGTGTCACGTAATACTAGAAAAGAAAAAAAGTTGTCTAAATTCCATATAAAGCAATTTTGGAAGTACTTTTTTAACATTATTATGTAACCTTTTTAGTATAAGAATTTCGGAAACCATTCCTACAATTGCTGATAAATCCGAAACTATGGCTGCAAGAATTGAAGATAACGGTAGGTTCAATAGGATCATCCAATACTATATTTGTCAAGTTATATTTAACTGTATGTAGTGTAGATGTAGTGCATATATATGTTTTACTTGACTCCACACTGCACAAGCTAGGTTACATGCTCTACTTTTTAGACCCTACTGCTCTCAGGACAATACATGGCGTCACAGCTTTGTTTTTAGTATTTGTTGTTACGAGGACGGATTAACTGAAATTGGAAATTCGAGTCTTGAAACGCCTAAAAATGCCGATGGTGAATAGACTCCTTGTCCCTTTTATTGAGTGCTAATAGATGTGCCCTTTTCATTACCAAATTCGTGTGCAAACAATGACGTTTTTTGGAGTTTATATGATTTTATCTTGAGCCTACTGCATAGCTAACTCCACTTGTGCAGGCCGATGGATTGATCAAGGATGAGGCTCACTTTCTTCGCGTGGCAATGGGACATGAGAGTGAATCTCTTGATGAATTTGTCGAAGTACACAAAGCAACTTTGAATGATATCATGTACTTTCCTACCCGAAATGCTTATGGTCTCTCAAGTGTTGCTGGAAACATGGAAAAGCTTGCTGCTTTGCAGAACGAGTTTGAGAATGTGAAGAAGAAAATGGACGATGATACTAAGAAAGCAACAAAACTTGAGCAAAAGATCAAAGTTCTTACTAACGGATATCAGGTACAGTTTAGTGGTTTAATCTTTAATCTGAATTAGTTGCGCATCCTGTACATTTTTCTGTTTGCTTAGAGGTTTTTATCATAAGACATGGTTTTATATCACTTCTGCAATCAGATAGGTTTCTGCTTCTTACACTGGATCTTTTTTTGGCTGCTCTAGTTTATGTTTGTTTTTCTTTTTTAACTATATGTTGAGAGTTGAAATGTAAGCTATAAATACGAGCTAAGTATTCATTGTGGATGAGCAGATGCGAGCTGGAAAACTTTGGTCACAGATAGAGTCAACCTTTAAGAAAATGGACACAGCGGGTACAGAGCTTGAATGCTTCCGAGCATTACAAAAACAAGAGCAGCTAGCAGCATCCCACAGGATCAACAATATGTGGGAAGAAGTTCAGAAGCAAAAGGAGCTTGAGCGTACTTTACAGAAAAGGTACGGTGACCTCATAGCAGATACACAAAAAATCCAGCATCTCATGGATGAGTATAGAATACAAGATCAAATGAAGGAAGAAATTGCAGCAAAAAATCGTGCTCTTGAGTTGGCGAAGTCAGAAATGGCAGAAAAGGAGAGCATACCATCTGCTGATGATGTGGAACCTTCTGGTACCGGACAGTGCTCCAATACAGAGGAAAATTCTGCTTCTGCCTCTTATGTACCAATAGAAGCTGATGTGCATGTAGAGCCTTCAGGTACCGACCAGTGCTCTAATGCAGAGGAAAATTCTGCTTCTATTGAAGCTGATAATGTGCATGTGGAGCCCGCAGGTACTAGCCAGTGCCCCATTGCAGAGGAAACTTCTGCCTCTGTCTCTCATGAACCGACTCCTCAAGACATTGAGGGACAGGTGCAAGTGGCTGACGTTTCCACAATGGATGCTGAAGCCACAAGTGACCATGTACCTATGGAGGGTCAGCAAAACCTAGTAGAAGAGAGTAACACAGATGTCACGGAAACAGAAGACTCTACAGTAGCAGCAGGTGACGTGGATGTTACTAAAACAGAAGACTCTACAGTAGCAGCAGGTGACGTGGATGTTACTAAAACAGAAGACTCTACAGTAGCAGCAGGTGACGTAGATCTTACTAAAACAGACGACTCTGGAGTAGTAGCAGGTGACGGGGAGGCTGATCCCCAAAACATGTAAGATTCTACCGAGAAAGTGGTTGGTTGTTCACTAGTTGTTCTGTAATCCTGTTTTCCTACATTTTTGGAACCAAGTTTTGCTTCATTTCAAGAATATGTTGTATGGTTGGATGAAAATTCGAAATTGTCAAAATTTGAACTGTGGTTTAGCTACCTATGCTGGTATTTGCATAATAAAGAAACTGCATTTGCCTACCCTTTCCAATTTTTCTTGGGAATCAACTCTTTGGGTCCTTTACTCACTGTGTCTTCTATGGCTACTTGCTTCTACGTTTGTGTTACTGTAAATGTGAACTTCGCTTTAACAAGCTTTGTGGTTAAAATTGAATGTTGATTGTTGTGGTTAACATTAATGTGAAAATCACTTCTAATTGCAATTGATTAGGGTCCTTTTCCAACTTCAAAAGACATTTATGTTCTTAAAATTCAGAAATTTGTATAACTATAAGGTCATCTTTTAATTGTAATGGCAACATCCAAACGGACACAAAGTTTCTAAGGTTATCATTCTGAGTTACTGTGGAATGGTTTGAGGTGACAGAGAGGTAGTAGGTTGTTGGTAAGTTATTCGATATTTGTACAGATGTGAGATAGTAACACTTTGTTTGGATCATTGTTATCTATTGTTTCATAATGTATTGTACTCTATTGTATGGTAGATACAATGTTTGACTAGACTGTATTGTTTGTTGTTGTTTAATAACATTTTAATTGTTTGGTTTGATTGTATCTTACTACATTGTAATTTATAAATTTATTAAAATATCCTTAATTATTCTAGCATAGGAGGTTTGACTAGATTTAAATAATTAAGGTAAAGGGTAAAATAGTATTAAAAATATTATGTAAAGATATAATTGGAAAAAGAAGTTAAAGTAACAATTAGAACACCCCAAATCAGTTGTTTCATAAAATAGGGGTTTTCATTGTTACATAACAAGAAAATTTAACAATACAAGACAATACATTTTAAGTAACAATTAAACCAAATATTGTATGTATAGTAACGGTACAATATAATACAATGAATGACAATAATTCAAACATAATGTAAGTATCTGATGAAATAATTGAAGGTAACGTGTATCATTCGAATATGTGATGAGGAGGTAGAGGTAACAGGGCAGAAGGTAGAGTTGTTCAACATCTAGAATAGTGGAAAAATAATTACGATATCGAATGAAATAGTTGAGATAATGAAAATATAAAATAGTTGCGATGAGCGCAAGCTACCTAGGTGATAGAAGGGGTAGTATGTGTCCACTAAAATAAATATGGAGGTGAAGTGGTAATAGGTAGAGTTATCAATATTTAGAATAGTGGGTAAATAGTTGGAACATGTCATAGTGAGGATAAACTAGTGTGGTGACAAAGAGGTATTATGGGTCCACTAAAATAGGGATCGTTTGGTACAAATAATAATAATAATAATAATGTATGAATTAGTAAAGTAAGTATTAATAATGTAGTGATTAGTAGTGCATGAATTAGTAATGCAGAATTTATTTTTATCAAGTGTGTGGTTCATTATTTTCCACACAATCTTATGTTTGGATTAATTCTACAAAAAAGTTTCTTTTTAATTATACCCTTAAATTATTATGTAATTGGATCAAATATATAATTGCTGGACAATATATTTTTTATATGGTGTTCTAATTAACTAGGAGAAGAATAATTTTGTTGTCATATTTGCTATTTTTTTCACTTGAATTATTTGAAAGTAATAGTTGTCATCATAATGAATCGATCACTCACAAAATGTCAATTTTTAATTTAAAAATAGATCATGTAATTTTAAAATCAAAAAAGGTAAATAATAGTAAAATCGAATAAACCATCTACATTTGTACATAAAAATTACAAGTTGTAATTTTAATATGTATACATGTCACGACCCAAAATCGAGCCGCGAGTGGCACCCACACTTATCCTACTATGTGAGCGAACCAACCAATCTAAAACCCCAACATATTGTACAAAGCGGAAGACTCAAAATACAAATAATTATCCCCAAAAAAGTCATATTCATATATAATATATATATCAATTAAGATCACAAACGTCATGTGGTGATATATTTACCTTTTAGATTAGTAAATGTTTAACAATTCTCATTTCGAATATTGTATTGAATTATTTAGCAACAAGCAATTCTCTCAAAATAATGTGTAAGCTAATTTATTTAAATGAATTTGCTAGTACAAATATTAAACATAAAATTAATAAAATAAACAAAATAATTAAAATGATTTAAAGGATATTTTTGTCTTTACATAGACTTATCCCATGATATTATATCATATGTGTTACTAATATCTCCAAATAGAAGGTATTAGTAATAAATCATATAATATTGTGTAGGATGTATAATTAATCCATGGATTAGTTATACATAGGCTCAAAATACTAACAAATATAGTACTAAATAATACCACACATAATACATGGATTGATTTCTCCTAATACAGCCTACCAAACAATCCTTCATGATGAAGAGAGTCGATTTCAGCACTCAAATATAAGAATTCCAAGTGTTTTGGAACGAGACACCCTCGACGGTCAGTCGTACCCATGACGGTCCGTCGTGGGATACGTCGTCTCAGACAGTTTTTCCAGAAATAAAATCTGCTGCTCAAAACGACTAAGCAGGTCGTTACAATACAATTTTATAAATTGTTCAAAATACAAATAATTAAAAAATCATATTCATATATATATATATATCAATTAAGATCACAAACGTCATGTGGTGTTATATTTACCTTTTAGATTAGTAAATGTTTAACAATTCTCATTTCGAATATTGTATTGAATTATTTAGCAACAAGCAATTCTCTCAAAATAATGTGTAAGCTAATTTATTTAAATGAATTTGCTAGTACAAATATTAAACATAAAATTAATAAAATAAACAAAATAATTAAAATGATTTAAAGGATATTTTTGTCTTTACATAGACTTATCCCATGATATTATATCATGTGTTACTAATATCTCCAAATAGAAGGTATTAGTAATAAATCATATAATATTGTGTAGGATGTATAATTAATCCATGGATTAGTTATACATAGGCTCAAAATACTACCAAACATAGTACTAAATAATACCACACATAATACATGGATTATTTCTCCTAATACAGCCTACCAAACAATCCTTCATGATGAAGTCCCCAAGGCCTAACTCAAATCAAGTGGCAAAAGGTGGAGGATTTGCGGCTTAGGTCGAAGGTTCAAGCCCCACACCATGCAAAGCGAAACTCGATATTTATGTGGAGAAGATTAGATCGGCGGGTCCATTATCCATCGAATTTAGAAAGCTGTGATTAATCTATAAGGTGCGAGTCATAGATAGATTTCTCTATTATAAAAAAAAACATATGGTAAATGTAAGTTAACGAGGTAGTTCAAAGGTAAATAGGTGTCTACTAAAATAATTACGATGTTATATACACGCAAACTAATTTGAAAATCACCACGAAAAAATTCATCCATTTCTGTTAAAATTATTGAGTAGAGTTTCAATTTATTCCAACTTCAAAGCTTGAATGGCATGATGATTCAATTGTATTACATATTGAATATTTTCTAAATTAAAAAGTTCAAACTTTTAAATGGCCTGAATTTTTATGAGACTCTACAAGATGTATTCAATTCGAATTGGGACTCTAGAAGGTGTGTTCAGTTTCAATTAGAATTGTTAGAGGCTACTCAACCATAACCCTAATTTATGCCTATATATAATGCCAATATAAAGAGTATTAAAACTTCTCTTAAAAGACATCTCGAAAATTTCATAAAGAGAGATCTCGATGTATTCCACAAAAGTTATGGAATATTCATATAGAGGTCAATTCTAAATCATCTTAATTTCAGAAATACGTCATTAACGGCCTCGTATCATGGATAAATAAATTTTTTGAGAGAATCAAGGGAGGAGGAACAAAATTGTACCCGCAATCTTGATGAATAAAATTATATATATATATATATATATATATATATATATTTTGTGATTGTAATTTATTTTTTTTCATTTTAAAATTATTGCAAACAAATTGGCACGCCCAGTGGGACCAAATCTGCCCCTCATCTTTTTCTCTAATAAATTAAATTTGAAAATCTGAAGATCCAAAGGTGGAAGAATGAGTACTTAAATCTCGTCTTTGAGTTTTATCAAGTCTACACTCCGACAAGCTTTGTAGCCGGGACATTTGTAGTCATTGAAGTTTTGTGGGACTCTGCAAGATTTATTCAATTTGAATTGCGACTCTAGAATGTGTGTTTAGTTTCAATTAGAATTCATAGAGACTACTCAACCATAACTCTACGCAACCATAACCTCTAGTTATGCCTATATAAAGGATACTATATTCTCTTAAAAGGCATATCGAAAAATCATAAAGAGATCAAGATCTCGATATATTCCACAAAAGTTATGGAATATTAATGTAGAGGTCAAATTTAAATCATTCTAGTTTGAGAAATACGCCACTAACGACCCTCGAATCAATGGATAGATAAATCTTTTGAGAGGAAAATCAAGGGAAGAACAGATTTGTACTCACAGTCTTGATGAATAAAATTATGTTTCTTCATATTTTATTTGTGATTGCAATTTATATTTTGTTACTTTAAAATTTGCTTCAAACGGATGATTATTTAAATTAATTTTGTTATTTTACTGAAATTTAATAGTTTATATATTTTATGTTACGAAAATAATGGTTCTTTTTTTTTTACAATTCTTTAATTCTAACTTTTTAATAACATGTAACAAAGTCGTTTGGTTTGAAGACAAGTTATGTTAAGATTTTTATGATGTGATTAGTCATGTTGAAATTACTTTTTTATTGATTGTTTGGTTTGTGAATTATGCATGACATATTTTCTAAAATATAAGTTGTTCATTTATAAAAGATGATCTAAGGGGAATCCTTTTCATTTTATATTTTTATTCCGAGATAAGTTATTTTCAAATTAGTATTCCACTCACAAGTGGGATAACTTATTGAGTAAATTTTGTGATAAATTATTCCTCACTTGGTACTAAAAATTTATATCTAAATTATTTTTTCTTAGAATACATTTGTTACATTATAATATCCTTAATTTTAAATTATAAAATTCAATTTTTTTTTTTATTGTTCTTAACTTAGTATCAAATTAAAAATCATGACAAATAATTTAAAATGTAACGATTATTATGTTTCGAAAATGACCTTTGATTCTTGTCCACTTAATAAAATCAAATGCAAAAAGTCATAAATGACTGGCCATTATACAAAGTGTTCATGATTAACCCATTCATAAGAAAAGACAACAAAAATTAATAAATAAATAAAATAAAATAAAATAAAATAAAGCAAAAATAAATTTCTAATGAACAAGAAAGTTCTTACGTCCAAACCAAACACGTCATTCATTACATGACTCTACTTTTTGGGAGTAGGCAAATGCCAACTTCTCCATCTCTTTGAAAATTTTTAAATAGACACACATATCGTACACCTTATATTTCTGTTGGTTGTTGAAATTCAATAGTGCGTTTACCAGATGCATAGTTCAAAGACATATATAACACATGTATATATATTGTCTTCACGTTATATATATGTATAATCAACTTTAACTAAATTTATATTTTGTTACTATTTGTACTGATTTGATGAAGTGAATCTATATCAATTGTTTGTTTAAATCAATCAAAAATGCTTTAAGCATTTCTCGTATACCTATTATGGAGAGCGTTTGGACTCAGATCACATATACATTCAAGCTTTGACAACATAATATCACATACTTAATACAACTAGCCATACATACACGTTATCAATAACGAACGATCTTAAAAAAATTTCACAGTACCTTAACCACTAGACCAAACATGAGATATCAATACGTGTATATAACCTCTTTATATAATGTAGTTTTCCAACGAAGGAGTATCGCTTGTGGGTTCGCCCCTGCTATAGTTATAAACATACCTGGTATACGATTTCAATTAAGATGAAATATTATATGTGCGTTGATACAATATATTTTGTTACGTTTTGAAATTAAAATGCTTGTATATTTTATAACTAAAGAAAATTTTACTACGAGTATTTTTTATAAATCTAGACGCAAATAACACTATTTACGAAATTAGTCCTTTTCAAATTATTCTTTTTATAATTATGGGCCCAAAAGGTGGATAGAAAAAATTATAATTCCAGATACATTGGAAGTAGGCTCTTTCTTTTATCTTCCAGCTCAGGTTAACATCATAAAGTTTTCAAAACATATCTTCTAACTTTTTTTTACACACAAAATAAATCAAAAAAATAATAAATTAAATTATGGTAATCCAAGTTGATATTTTTAGGATTAAAAAAAATAGTTATGGTAATCTAGTTGAGCCATCAATTATCTTATGTAATTAATGATGTATTATTTATTCATTGCGTGAATTTCAATTTTATTACATGTAATAATCTAAGTATTATGATTATGTATAATTTAAAAAAAAAAGAGTTGTTCATGAATCATGATTATTAATTTCTATTTAGATTGTAAAAAGTTATGTTTAACTATTTTCTATTTTTTTTCTCTTTTATTTAATTTATTGGATAAATTTCATATCTAGTCACACGACACAACTCACACTATAAAGCAAATGTGAAAAGATATTAATGGAGTAATAAATATTATCATAGTGCTTAAATGTTTATCCATATTAATAATCTTATTAAAAATTAATAAAAGGTTAAATAATCTTTTCTTTATTAAGAAAAAAGATGATTCTTCTTTGTATTGATGGA
This sequence comes from Solanum sitiens, assembly GCA_016801875.1. NCBI lineage: Eukaryota > Viridiplantae > Streptophyta > Magnoliopsida > Solanales > Solanaceae > Solanum > Solanum sitiens. The sequence continues at coordinate 47,047 of JABWTJ010000333.1, forward strand.
ATAATAAATACTCCACATTTGTTTTTCTATATTAATGTAGCAAAAAATAAAGAAGGTTTTTTTCTTATCATTGTTGAATGATGTAAAAAATACTATTATATTGCTCAACAGTATATATTAATCTATATTATTCTAGCAAAAAATAAAGAATCTTTTTTCTTATTTTATGTGATATAGATAAAATTTAAAGAGTTGATTAAATTTTAATATGACTTTTAAATATTTTAAGTTGTTAATGATTGTAATTTATAGTACTTTAATTTTTACTTAATTTTTATGTTACTTCTCTTATCCCAATGTATTTAGTACAAATAGAATTTTAAAAGTCAATCAAATATTGTAAATGATTGAGATTTACAATACTTATTTTGTACATTTAATTTAACACAGACATATTAATTTTTTGAATCAATCGAATTATTCATATGTTTATTAAATATATTAAATTTTTAGTTATCATAATTTATAGTATTACTTACGCAATTTTTAAATATATATAAAAATAAAATAAATAAATTAAAATGAAAGAAAAAAATAATTGAATAAAGGGAAGCTGTCAGGTAGGCATGTCGATCATGGCCTATTTGGTTATCTGTACTAGCAGGGGATGTATACCTTGTATAATAAAACGTGTATTATCATAAGAGAAAATACATGACTAAGCAAACATATATTAGTTAATTAGTCATTTCACCTATAATTTTAGTTAATTACCACTTGCGATCAACATTCAAATTATTCACACGTTTGTATAATTCTGTATTTATATAATATAATATTTATAACTTTTGTATGATGTAATTTTATATAATAAACATTGTATAACCGTTTAAAAATTCAGATGTTTGTGTTTGTATAAACTCGTTATTTTGAGTTTATATAGAAACAACTTAATTATACAATCATACCTGGAATTATACAGATTCACCCGTAAATTACACAAACGAAACAACTTAAATTGTTACTATAACCCGTAAAAATATACAATATAACTATGAAATATAATTAAATTTATTATAATGTCAATTTACTAATTTTATCTCAATTAAATATAAAATATATTTTTTAATAAAATTAATCTCGAGATTCGTTATCGCGGTATCCCTCCTACCTAAGGAGTTCTTAAAGAGACAAAATCAAAATGAACAACTATAAATACGAAATAAGTGGAGAGAAAAAAAAAATACATAATTACTAACAAAGAGGAACAGCCAATTCATTAAATTTAAGGTAAGCAAAACTGAAAAAAAGCTATAAACTTGCCATATGAATTTTTTTTATTTCAGTAACAAAATCTTGAAATTTTGTTTAGTAACAAAATCTTTGATAAAACCCAAAAAAATTAAAATAAATTTGCATGCATGAAATTAATGTGCTTATTTGCTGTCTCATATTCAGACCTAACAGGTGTTTGATGATTTTTTTTGTTCATGTGATTGTACTTCTGTTTCACTGTTTTTTTCCTTTTTTTTGTTTTGTATCACTGTAATCAGTCCAAAATTTGGTATGTTTAAAGTTTTCATCTTTTTGTGATTGTTGGGGTTGTGGGGTTTGTTTTTTTAGGAAAAAGATTGAATTTTTATGCAAAATTCCAAATCTTGATAACTGGGTTTTGTTAGTAATTGTTTGTATGTATGTGTAGTAGTGCTATTTCTCTTTGATTCTTGAAATCTGTGGCTTAGAAGAGAGACACCCATTAAGTTGGGAAGTGAAAAAAAAAATGTAGATTTTTTTTTTTTTTGGGTTTTTATGCTTTTTAGTATGTGATTTTTTTGTTTGTTGAAAGGATTTGATGTTTTTGTTGTGGGGATTATTAACTTGTGGAATTTGGTTTGCAGTTGAGTGAATTGTCTCTCTAGCATTGCTTGTATTGAAGAAACAGAGAAGAGAAGATTATAAAGTATGAACTTTTTTTCCATATCTGTATTTCCTTTTAGCATTTATGTTTGTGTTAGGCCTGTATAATGTTCTGAGTATCTGAAAGGGTTTTTGAAATGTAATACTACCTCCATCCGTCTCAAATTATCTGTCATTTTTCTATTCTCGAGATTCAAACTATGTGAACATTGACCAACATTTTAAAATGTTCTTATTTTTGTTAGAATTGCAACTTATGATTGTTTTCATATAGTTTCTGAATATCAAAATTTTAGTTTTAAAAATATACACAGTGTAATCCCGCAAGTGGAGTGTGGGGAGGGTAGGTAGAGTCCATAGAGACATTGTTTCTGATAGACTCTATATTGAATTGATTTAATCTAATTTAGCTTCGAAGATTAGTCAATTTGACCCTAGAAAAGGGAAAATCGACACTTATTTTGCGATGGAAGGAGTACTAATATATAATGTCGCATATTCGTGTAAGATTTTGGGCTCTCTATTTTTTAACTTAAGGATTTGAGTTAAATGCTCATGTTGATGGTGTGACCTAATTGTATACATCATTTATCTTCTTTTTTTTAATATGTAAAGAGAATGGAACTTAGTTTTATCTTGCTAATCTCAGAGAAGGTTACTCACACCAACATGGTTTATTTATTTAGTTACCAGGGCAATTTTTTGTGTGTAGGAATTTAAAGAATATTAGGGGTTTGCTTCCACACTATGTAAGATAGAATGAGCATTTCCGGTTTATCTAGTTTGTAGATGATTTTAGCCAACTCCAATTGGTTTGGTATTGAGGCTTAGTGAGTGACAGTTGATTGTAGATTATTCTTTTCGGTGGCAAAGCCAGGATTTTCCAGCAAAGGGGTGTCTAGTGTCACTCCTCGAACGAGGGTGGCTCTGCTACTAATTCCTTTACCATTTGTAAACAAGTTTCTTCTTGAGACAGGTTTACTTATTGCATGGTGAGTGATAAAACTCTCTTTTTGTTAACTGGTGACCGTAGTTCATCCACATGTCCTTTGAGAGCCTATAGGTCTGTTTCTTGAAATTCCAGATAATAATTTTTTTTGTCGGGTGTTGATGTTTTGCTGCTGAAAAAGCTGTTTGCAAGTTTGTTTTATTTTTCTTACATGGGCATACTAAAAGCTAGACGGATGGCCCTTCAAGAATGAAATTATTTACTTATATGGGACATGTTGATTGTTCCTGTTTTCTAGTTCAGTGAAGATGGTGGTAAGAACTGTGGATCTTCGCTCAGACACCGTCACCAAACCAACTGAAGCCATGCGGAACGCAATGGCGAATGCTGAAGTGGATGATGATGTCTTAGGTTATGATCCAACAGCCCAACGCCTTGAAGCAGAGATGGCAAGGATAACGGGCAAGGAAGCAGGATTATTTGTTCCTTCTGGCACTATGGGTAACCTTATCAGTGTGCTGACTCATTGCCAAATCAGGGGCAGTGAGATTATTCTCGGTGATTATTCCCATATCCATATTTATGAAAATGGAGGCATTTCCACCCTTGGAGGTGTTCATCCAAGGACAGTGAAGAACAATGAAGATGGTACAATGGATCTTGATCTGATTGAAGCTGCGATTCGAGATCCTAGCTTTGAAATATGTTATCCAACCACTAGGCTGATCTGCTTGGAGAATTCGCAAGCTCAGTAAGAATATTCTCTCACAATTAACTCTTTTAATGGCAACCCTCATAATGATGCTTTTATTTGGTAATGCTATTGGATTTGTGCTAGTTTTTGTTAGAGGTTCTAACTTAGAACTGTATATATTTAGTATATCGTGGACCATACAACAACAACTATGCTTCGGTTCCAAGCAAGTCGGAATCGGTGATATGAAATCTTCACCGATCATGTCACTTTGTTTAAGCCCATATCAGTCCAGTATTTATAAAATCACTAGTGCCTCTTGCATTAGAAGTTCTCTACATGTTAATTGGCATAAATCTCTAGCCAAGATTAAAAGACTCCTAGCAAACATTAGCTATAAACCATGTTTAAAATTTATATAGATCTTTTTCTTTAGTTTTGAGTATTGTCTCTCTTTATAATGCAAGTTCTTAACCAACAACACTCTATGAGTGCAGCTCAGGGGGCAGATGCCTTTCTGCGGAGTACACAGACAAAGTTGGAGAGCTAGCAAAGAAGTATGGTCTAAAGCTTCACATTGATGGAGCTCGTATATTCAATGCATCAGTTGTGAGTACACAATTTTTTGACTTGTTAGGAAACAACCTTTTGTTTGGAGTCTGTCAATAATGCTACCTTGATTTGGATGGATCTTCAAATTAGAGTGATTTGCAGTAGTTTCTACAAAGAATATGCTTATAATGCTATATGAAACAAGTAGCACCTTTGTGAATTGAGATCTCATGGGACTTGAAAGATAAATAAAGAGCTAAATTTGAACTAGGATAGGTTGAAATGATAAATATTGGATTCAAATAAATGATGAATGTGCAACATAGCTAGGTGCACATTTTTATTCTAGAAGCATATTTGTGCACAATAGCTTAAGTGTCTGCTTTGACTTTTGACAGATTCAATAGTCATCGTTTCTTTTACATGGACATATGATTTCATGGAATTTTGAGTTTAATAGGAGTCTAAAATGTATAGTTGTCCATAATTACTTTTTAAGGGTTTCTACGGTTGTCTTTCTGTATACCTTCTTTATTTATGTTCATTCTGATTAACTGGATTAATCTGTCATTTAGGCACTTGGAGTGCCTGTTCATAGGCTTGTACAGGCTGCTGATACAGTTTCGGTAAGTGATATTATCCCCAAAAATCTAGATTACCCTTTCTCTTTATTATTGTCTCTAGCTGTTTCTGATCCACTTATTGAGTAACGAACAAATACATTTTATTCATAACATGGTATCCTTAAGGAGAAACAAGGAGATATTTCTATGGTTTAGCTTGTAATGTATGACAAGTTTTTTAGTGTATTTTTCCCGAATTTCTGCTCATTGAAGAGTCTGTGCAGGTATGCTTATCAAAAGGTCTTGGTGCTCCAGTTGGATCGGTGGTTGTTGGTTCGAAGAGCTTCATTGCCAGGGTATGCATGCTTTTGCATAAAAAAAAAATTATTTGCTCCTTGCCACATAGCTCATTGTTTCCTTCGGTTTCTAGGCCAAAATCCTGAGGAAGACTCTAGGCGGAGGAATGAGGCAAATTGGTGTCCTTTGCGCTGCTGCTTTTACCGCTTTACAAGAGAATCTTGTTAAGCTGGAAGGAGATCACAGAAAGGCTAAGATTTTGGCTGGTAATATTTTCTCCATTCGATAAGTTTAGTGACTAACTCTATTCATTTGTCTAATGATTCCCATTTACTTCTCAGCGGAACTTAACAAAATCAAAGGGCTTAAAGTTGATGTTGCTACTGTAGAGACCAACATTGTAAGTTGACTCATCAGAAGTGATGCTTAATTTTCTTTTAATTTAAAAGATGATGCTTACTTTTGAGTTTTTTAACAGCTGATACGTGTTTCCGGAAATATGTGCAATTCAGTCAGATGAACCATTACCAAGATTCTGACTGAACCCGGCATTTCTGCAAGAGGTTGATTCAAGCCATGGAAACAGCCTCTTGTAGAAAGCGGGGTAAGGCTGCGTATGATGTACCTTTGTAGTCTGCCCCTTCCCCGAACCCCGTGCATAGCGGAAGCTTTAGTGCACCGGTTGCCCTTAAACCATTTCTGCTCTGACATTGACTAAAAAGCCAGCCCGGCTAACCCCCTCTCCTTATAGATAACTACCTCACCTTGCTCGTAGCCCGACGGAGTTCAGACTTAATCCCCTAAAGAATAGATGAATCCAGTGATACAAAACTTCTCATGTTCCATTAACTATTTTACATTCGAAAAAACAACCTCCATAAAGCGAGATCAAATTGCAAGAAGGAAATTTTGGCTTCTGGAGAGGGATGTCTTTCCTCTGGAAGGAATCTCTCCTCTCTAGTAGTCCACAGAGAGAAACCCCATTACCAATGTAAAATTTTCTTTCAGCTCCTTACGATTCCGTTTGTTATCATCAGGTATATTGCGATATACTGAAGGGGTCAAGGATCAGTGAAGCAGAGTTGGTCAAGACTTTGGAACAATATGGTTTACTTATACTACCAGAAGGCCCACTGAGGTACACTTGCCTATTTGTTCTTCAAATCTCTATCTAAACACAGTTACGCGTTTCCCTTGAGTGTTTATGCATGCTAAGATCGGTTAGAGTTCAACTAGTGAGAAATTACATAACATGCATGTTCAAGAGGTACAAACACTTGAATTATGAGATGCTGATACATCTAAATATCTTTTCCTTTCTTGATGACAATGTTTTGTGTAATTGATGTTTCAAAAATGATGTTGAAACAAAACTACTTTTGGAGGATCTGACATGCCTCCGCTGACTTTTTTGAAGAATCCGTGCAATATAGTGTATAATTGAGATTGTTAGCATTTAATGATAGGCACTTGTAGCGCCTTAACTAGTTTTTCAACTCAAAATCTGCTAGTAGTGCTCAAACTTGCATTTGTTGGTAAGATAGACGATCGACAACGCTACAATGTTTTTTTCCCCCTAGTTTTAATATGTTTCGAAAGATTTGGTTGTCTATTCTCCTTTAATAGACTTATTTATGGAAAAAGCAAGACCTCCAAATATTGGTATCCTACAGCTCGTAATAAACCTTGCGAGACTTAGATATGTTTCCAAATTCCTATTGCAGAGTCAGATTTGTTCTACACCACCAGATTTCAGAAAGTGATGTACACTATGCAGTGTCTTGCATTCAGGTAAGAAGTTAAATAAGTCGAAGCATCTACGTTCACAAATGATCACCCACTCTTCGCTTACATTTTTTCCTCGTTAAATTCTGCAGCGAGCTTTAGCAGGAGTGGCTGAAGAAAATGGTGACAAGTAACCGGATAAACGGTTTCAGACATGATCTCATTCTGTTAGAAACTGTACCAAATGTTTACATGGGAGAGAGAGACCAGTTTCATTTGCAAATTTTAGTCAATCTTTAAACTTCTCATTTCATGTCCTTTTAATGATCAGAAGACTTTGTTTGTTCTTCATATGTTTATGGTTGGACTAGTTTGTCCTAATGATTTAGTAAGAAATGAATGTTGGCTCATATGGAGCAATGCTGATGTGGCATCTCCGAAACTACTCGGTACAACCTAACGATACATCCAATACCAGTGCTTGTGTGACTTTCTTATGTTATGGGGTTTCGAAGGACTGAATTTAGTTGTAAACCCTAGTCAGCAAGCAGTGGCGTAGCCACATTGTGGTAAGGGTGTCCACACTTAGTCGGAAAAAGATAGTGTATATATAAGTAAAATTATACCTGAAATGATTAAATAACATATTTTGGATATTCTTAATATAACAAGCTGCTATTCTGGACACCTTTTATGAAATTTCTTGTTCCGCCACTGTCAGCAAGTTGCACATATGATTTTAATTCACAATTACATTAGTCTAATAAAAATGATTCTCAACTTCAATCTCACAACATTTGATTTGAAGGTAATTTTATGGTGATTAAATTTTATAATTTTCAACCATTATAGCTAGGTTTAAGCCTATGAGGATATTTCGTTTAGACATTCAAATTAAACTCTATTTCAATCAAACTGTGTGCGAGCTATCAAATGATTATTATATTTTATTTTATTAACCAATAAAAGTGTGCTACATGTCTATGTTTGGTAGTGATAAACAAAATAAGCAAGTTATGGCTATTATTGAAATATATTGAATCAAAATTGGCTTAAATAATGCTCTGTCCATTTTTATTTGTCGTATTACGCTTTTTGAAAGTTAATTTGATTAATTTTCAAAGTTAAATTAAATTATATTAATTCGATATTATAAACAAAAAAAAAGTTAGATATACAATAACTATACGAAAAAACTATACATTGCAATTTTTTGCATATTAATATGATGAAAAAATATATTGTGAACTATTAGACAAAGTTTATATAGTTTGATTCTAAAAATATAAACTATGACAAATAATAACAGAGGGAGTAAATCATATCACAATTAAGAAATTACACACAATGACTTCGAAAATGAATAACCTTAAAATCTTGATCCCACTTGCTTCATCGGCAAACCTTGAACGACAAAAACCTGAAACTTATACTTCATCGGTAAACCTTGAACGTCAAAACCTGAAACTTATTAGACTTGAAGTTTCTACTCATCAGATTCACCTCCAAAGTCATTTTTGTAAATCACTATAGTACAAACCACTACGGTATCATTTGGTAAGAAGTATTAATAGTTCATGTATTATGTTTGACAGAAATTTTGGACCTAAGATTAACTAATCCTAAATTCAGTCTTTTTTTAAAATAAAAATCTTATAATTTACGTAATATCTAAAAATTTCTTCTTTATTACCGTTATTATATATAAAAAATATCAAATCAATAAAATACTGTTAAAATATTTTGATAAGATCTTTCGAGTCTCTAATTCAACCTGATTTTTTTTAATTATGTTGAATGAAACAAACCAAAATTATTTAAGTTAACATCAATGATCAACTCACCCAAATTCAATAAATTTAGTGAATCATATTTTTATAGAGTTAAATTTATCCCCTTTTAAAATTCAAAAAATGAATAAATAAATAAATAAGAAAAAAAAATGAATAATTAGCAAAACCCCTTCTCCACATTTCTGCTGCCGCTGCTGCGCCTTCATCTCTATTGCTCCTTTCACAAGTAAAAAAGAATCTTTAATACTCTCATAATTTGTTTACTTCACCACAAGAACAAGAATTCTTCTTCTGGGGTTAGTAAAAATACAATCTTTTTTGGTTCTTTAATGTTAAATATCAACTTTTTTTGTTTTTATGTTATGAACTCTGGCTATGTGAGTTGGTTTTGCTAAAAAAGGGTCTGCCCCAAGATGATGAATAGTTGTTCAGCGTAAAAATTAGTGGAAGTATAATGAACCCTTTTGAATATACTGATTAAAATGGAATGAGTTTGGTGGTTTCATGTAGCTGATTTTAGCTAATTTGGGGGGGGGGGGGGGTAAAGGTTTAATTGTTGTTTGTTTGTTGATTTTGTTGTGTTTTTTTGGCTGTATGCTGAAATGGATTGTTCTTTATGTTGGTTTTAGCATTTTATGTGTTAATTTCCTCTTGTTTTGTTCAAAAGGTTCAATTTTGGTGCCTGGGTGGAGCTCAAATATGTTTCTTTTTGTGGTGCATCTGCTGTATGTAAATATTGCTTTTTTTAGAACGTTGGACCTTGCGGCTAGTATTAGAACAGGACCAATCGCAATTACTGTTTACTGATGATGGGTCCTTGATTAAATTACCCATGCACTAGATGTTCAGCCGGGCGTGAGGTGGGTTTTGAAGAGTCTTACATCGATGAAAAAGGGTGGCTTGGGCAATCCACTTTTGGCCATGAGTTAGGCTCATTGTTTTTTGTTCTGAACTCTGCCCATGTTAGCTATTTTTGCGAAATTGAGTCGGTCCCAAGATGTTGCAGTAGATGTTCAGCGAGAAAATTAGTGCAAGTTAATGGATTTTTAAATACTGAATAAAATGGAATAGGTACAGAGGGCTTTGTGTAGCTGATTTTAACTAATTTTTTGGGGTTTGATTGTGGTTCATTGGTTGATTGTTGTGATTTGTTATTTTGTTCTGTTTTCGGCTGTATGCTAAAACGAATTGTCCCTATTGTTGCCCTTAACATTTTCTGGGTCAGTTTCCTTGTTCTTTCTGTATTTTTCTTCTTCTTTTTTTTGGTGACTTGGTGAAGACGAATTAAGATATATTTGTGGGTTTTTTGTTGTATGTAGATACTCTCCTTTGGTTGTACTGTAAATATTGTTTTTTAGAGCATTGTTTTTTGTTCTGAACTCAGTCTATATGAGTTAGTTTTGCTAAACAGATTCGATTCCGGGATGTTGCGATGTTGCAGTAGGTGTCAACGTAAACATAGTGTAAGTATGATGAATCTTTTTAAATACCGGATAAAATGGAATGGGTAGAGAGTCTTCATGTAGCTGATCTTTACGAATATTCGGGATTGAGGTGTAATTTGACTTGTTGATTGATATCTTGCTGTTGTGATTTTTCATTTGCTCTGTTTTCACTTGTATGCAAAACCAAATGTTGCCATGAACATTTTCTGTTAGTTTTTGTTCCTTTTTTCTCCCCTTTGCTGTATGTAAATACTCTTGTTTTCTTTTCACCTTTGTTCCCTGTTTTTTCTTTCAGTATTACTCATCATATAAATTTTTGGGCTAGGTGGAAGCTGATATGTTTGCCTATTTTGACCTAATCATTTGATAACCGTTTCCCTTTTAATTTGTTGAAGGCCTAGTTTTCCCTAAAAGATAAATTAATTGGTATTGGAATGAAATGGTTTGGATAGTGCTGAATGGATTGGTGATTCATGTAGTGGACCTTAGCTAATTTGGGATGGAGGGTAGTTGATTGATTTAGATTTGATTGGGGAAGGAAGGAGGGGCTGAGAATCAGAGGTGGAGAAGCACCAAAAGGTAACACTGTCATTTTCAGTTACTTCAACTCAAATGACCGTGACAACCTCTTGCGTTATAGGAGCCACAAGATTTTGGCTTTCTAATCGTTTTCTCCTCATTCCAATGTCAGGGGCTCAGGCATGCTTTTCTTATCATATCTTATTGTTGGTTATCAGTTTTTGTCATTTGTCAAGATTTCGAGAGAATTTGAACTGTTGATGTAATGCTAAAACTGCCATCAATCTTCCAGCTTGAGCTACATTTTCGTGGATATATTATAGTTTTTAGTGCCTATAATAGTCCAAATACATGTCTTTCTATTTGTTTTACCTCTGATGCTTGTTATCATCTAGTTCTAACCTTCATCATATACCTTAGCAACTAATTTTGTGGAGTCTATTGATACTTATTGAAAGTGTAATAGGCTATAAAGAGATTCAGCTTCATATTAAGGCAAGTTTATGTGGATTTGACGGCTGATCAAGCTGCTGGAAAATCTTAGTTTTGAGCAAAATCAAATCAAGATTTTCCCAGCGCTCTTTTCATTCACCTCTATCTATAAGTTGCTTCCCATGTTTTATTATATATTTTGGATGGGGAATGCTATGTTGCATTCTGTCTGTTTATGTTTGTCTGCTTACTGTTATGAATTCTAAACACTTGTGTCATATTCACCTTTTATCAGACCCCAACATAGTCGGGAATTTGAGGTGTAGATAATTGAAATGTTTTATCTCTAACCTCTGGAAGTTATTGATTCCAGTGCTTTCAAATGAAAATGCATGCAGATTATGTAGGCCAATGGAGGCAGCTAGGCCCATGCTATCTTTTTTTTAATTGATTTTCTTCTTGAAGTTGATTGTCTGTTGCTAGTTTGACTGCCGTAGTAACTTGCCTTACTAATTATTCAGAATATTTTAGAAGATGGAGATAGTTGAGTCCATTCCTGATCTTGCTGTGCAAGATCCGCCTGGTGAAGATTTCTCAGCATCTGATTTGAGTTGGACCAAATTCGGAACTGAAGAACGACATGATGATGTTGCCCTTATTCATTATGATCGAGTTGATGCTTTTATCATTGGAGAGTGTTGTAATGTGGAATTCCCAACAAGGTTTCACATTGAGAGGGGAAGGAAAAGAAGCAAAGGCAGTTTAAAGGAGTATAAGCCTGATGAATATTTGGAGCACAGGCTGTAAGTGCTTCAACCATTTAAGGATATATCATTTGATATCTTCTGCCCTTCTTTTTTTTTTTTTTTTTTGAATTGAATAATGTGGGTCATGATGACCACTTTTTTGTTTTATTTGTCTTAACTAGTAAACTATTTACTCGTTTGAATTTTTGCTTACTTGATCTCTTGGTGGATCAACTCAGGAATGAATTTTCTGGGCAAATAAATCTGAATGTAGACGATTGTTTGTAAATGTTTAACTCTTGGATGGGGGAGGGAGTAAAGGGCTAACTATGAAGACTTTGCTTAATTTAAACGATGGTGGATGAAGAAATACTCGGTCTTCCTCAGTAACATTTGTTTTGTGTTAGTAAGTTTAAACTTCATAAAATTTACTTTATATAACAAAGTTATATATCCGACGTATGTTGCTAAAGTCTCAGTTTCATGTAATTGTTTTAAAGGTCATATCATAATCCTGTATCAGTCATTCATGTATTTAGACGTGGTTGGACTTGAAGTTAAGTCTCCATCTAGTCAAAGATGACCCAATTTTTTTTAAATTTTCTGAATCTAGTGGAAATCCAGTGTCAGAAAGTGGTACCAAGAAGTACTCTATTATTAGAGTACAAATATTTTTACCAAAGAACTGTCTCTGCCTAACCTACAAAATAAAAATCTTTAAGGACCAAAAGTACAATTTTGGTAACGTCGCTTTTAACAAAATATGTATGCTGTTGTTTCCCCTCAAAACATCTTTTATTCCTTTCAAACGAAATAGTTCACAAGATGCATACAAGGCTGGGTCTCCGGATCTTCTTCATCTTCTTCTCTACCTTCTGATGCTGCCAGCTTCTCAGAACACCAAAAATATTTTTAAAAAGTGAACCAAATCTGCGATGTCTGGCTGCCATGTGAGAATAGATGACTATAGATTCCACATAATTCCCGCAAAAGAAACACCTGCTGCAGATGATATGGCTCCTTCTTTGTAAGTTTACCTGTGTCAAGGATTGCATTTAAAGCAGCATTGTGGAGGAGCTTTTGTTTTCCACAATATTAAAATGGCCAATGCGTTCCCAGTCAGCATCTTTGTTTCTGGATAAAATTGTACAGCTCCTTACTGAAAATTTTCCGTCCTTGCTTGGCGACCTGATTGGAGAATCTTTTCTGTTAACATCCAGGGTATGGGTTCCAATAGATATAGTTGTTGACTAATATCTTCCAATTTCCAATCATTGAAATTCCTTCTAAACTTAATTGCTAACCAATTTCAGGATCACAATAGCAACCGTAGAATGTCTGTTAACAGCTTAACTGTACAACACAGGATATTTCTCCCTTAACATCCCATCACCAACCCAAAGTCTGTTCAGAACTTAATAGTGGATCCGTTTATCCAATTTTTTATTTGAAGTCCCGTCGTAGTTCTGTCCAGAGATTGCTGATATACATCCAAACAACCCATTTTGTGGGCATTGACAGTATGTTGAACTGCAAGAGTCTTTCTTTTTTACCTTATTTAGTAATTATACTTATCATTTCGATCAATATGTTATTCCTTTACCCAATGATTATTTACCCATATTTGACTTTCTATAGTCAAACTAGATCAAAGTCATCTTAGGACTAAATTTTGCAATGGCTAAGAATAAAGCTCATAATATGTACTATCGTAAGAAGGTTATAACTTTCTACCACATAAAAATATATAAAACATCTGCTTTAGTGAAATCCTGTTTGACTTCTTAGGGACAAAATTATGGGAATAAGGGAGTAACACCTAGTTGTAGCTGTATGAAAAGTCATGAGAATTCGATAATCGTAAGGGTTTGACTCTTATTACAGAATATATGAGCTTTTTTCATAACTTTTGGTATAATATGAATGTGAAAGCTAAATTAGTTTACGAGTTGCTCCTTCATATCTTGCCATGCTGTTATTTCAGGTATTGGTGTTCCTTTGGCCCGGAAAATTACGGAGAAGGTGGTGGTATTTTACCAAGTCGACGATATAGGCTAAACACTCGAAACCGTGCCGCTAGACCCCAGTCAATGAGGGGCTGCACTTGTCATTTTATAGTGAAGCGTTTGTATGCCCGTCCATCTCTTGCACTTCTTATATATAACAACAGGCGTCATGTTAACAAGTCTGGTTTTGTATGCCATGGGCCACTTGATAGAGATGCTATTGGCCCTGGTGCAAAAAATATACCTTACATTTGCAATGAGATTCAACAGCAAACTATGTCTATGATCTATCTTGGCATTCCCGAGGAGAATGTTTTAGCAAAGCATATAGAGGGTATTCAACGTTACTGTGGTTCTGATGCCAAAGTGAACAGCCTTGCTGCTCAGTATGTCCACAAACTTGGCATGATTATTAAAAGATCTACTCATGAGTTGGATCTAGATGATCAAGCTAGCATAAGATTGTGGGTCGAGCGCAATAAGAAGTCTGTTTTCTTTTATCAGGATGCATCAGAAAATGATCCATTCATCTTAGGTATCCAAACTGAATGGCAGTTACAACAAATGATTCGTTTTGGACATCGTAGTCTCATAGCCGCTGATTCAACATTTGGTATAAAGAAACTAAAGGTAATGAAGCAATCGTTTTCTTTCTTTAAACCTTGACAACATCTTCCATAGTTCTAATTTAATCTGTGTAAAATGGCAGTATCCTTTGTGCACACTTCTTGTGTTTGACTCAAGACAGCATGCCCTTCCTGTTGCTTGGATCATCACCCGCACAATTGCCAAGCCTGACGTGAGTAAATGGATGAAAGCTCTACATGATCGTGTCCTTGCTGTTGATCCAACATGGAAAGTCAATGGTTTTCTAGTCGACGATGCTGCTGCAGATATTGACCCCATAAGGCAAATTCTTATAGTTTACCATTTCTCTGTATCTAGTTAGTCACATGGTTCTATAACTAATTTACATGATCTTAATGTCTTTTCAGGCAGATATTTTCATGTACGGTTCTATTTTCACTTTGGCGGATCCGTAGAGCATGGTTGAGAAATATCATCAAGAAATGTTGTAATATTGAAGTTCAAAGAGAGATATTTAAGCGTCTAGGGAACATAGTGTACAGCATTTGGGATGGAACTGATCCTTTTGTTGCTTTAGAAGAACTTTCTCAAGATTTTGTTGATCAAATAGCCTTCTTGCAGTATTTCAAAGTCACATGGGTGCCGAAATTTGGTTAGATCATCTCTTTGTTTGTTATCTACTTTTGTCACCTTGAAAAAAAAAAATTTCCATCACAAAGAAAGAAGAAGAAGAATATAATCTGTCATATACCAAACATATAAATCAGATAGAACCACCAATATAACTCTACTATATGTGCACTCCATTACTTACATGTACATTTAGTTTATTTCACCATACTATTTGAAAGCATTTGTTTAGAATAGTTTTCTATCTTTTGCCATTATTTAATGTGTAATAATTGTTCTTTTCATTGTACAGAAATGTGGCTTACTACAATGAAGACGTTACCTCTTGCGAGCCAGGAAGCATCTGGTGCAATAGAAGCATATCATGTCAAGCTGAAAGTCAGACTATATGATGATTCACATCTTGGAGCACTCCAGAGGGTTGATTGGTTAGTTCACAAATTGACAACTGAGTTACACTCTAGCTACTGGCTTGACCGATATGCAGATGAGAGCGATTCTTTTCAAAATGTGAAGGCTGAATATATTGCCACCACTTCTTGGAATAGAGCTCTGCAGATTCCTGATGCTGCTGTGACCTTGGATTGCAAGGATAACTCCTTTGCAAAAGTTTTGAGCCAGAAAGACAGCACTATAGCACGACTAGTTTGGAATCCTGGATCAGAATTCGCCCATTGTGATTGTGAATGGTCGATGCAAGGAAATCTGTGCAAGCATGTTATTAAAGTCAATATGATATGTGGGAATTTTCAATCTTATCGGCCTTCTATGTCATTTCAATCATTCAATGAGATTCTAGATGGTCTGTCAAAAAAACCGGTGGATGATTCAATCGCACTGGATTTGTCAACAGCATGGACACATCAGATGCTTGATCAAATTCGGAAGCTTGTTGAGCTAAACCAGGCAAATAATATTGGCACCATAGTAAATAATATGCCTTTGAGATGGGTTGCTAAAAAGGGCAGAACATCTGTTGGCAGACCATCAACTCTTGCTCTTCTCCCCTCCAGCGCCAACAATAGTTCAACTAGTTCTGTTGCTAAAAAGAAGCAAAAACGGAAGAGATTATCAAGATTATGCTGATTGCTTGTGGAAGATGGACAAATTTCTCATATGGAACTTTGCACGGGTGCCAACTTTTTTCCCCAGCAGCTACCAGCCCTGGCCGTTTCATTTGGCAATGACTACTCTGCGCTTAATTCCTTGATCATATCCCATCAGTTGGTTCCCTGAATGCCTTATATCCCATTCATGATTGTGGGATTGGTTTTGGTGCTGTTTTAATCAAGATGATGTCGCCACCAACCAGACAGTCAGATCGATGCCAATCCTCGTGTATCAAGCAATTGACTGGTTTCAAAAAATGACCAGAGAAATTTGCTCATCCAGCAAGAAACTTACCGGTGAATGTGAATCTGGGCTTCGTTGGTGTAGATGCAAGATGTTCTGCGAGTCTGTCCACTTCTAGCTTGAGATTTTAGAAAAATTGACCTTTGAACCCGGTACGTTTTCAGCTTGTCCTAATCATCTACACAAATTTGGAAGCAGAAATTTTGTAGAAAATGAATGTTCATATGGATGATTGTCTTATTGTTGAACACAATTGTGGCTTACAAGTTACAACCATTAGAATAATTTGTTCATGATACACTGTGCATATGATTGTATACATTGATTTAGACATAAGTTTCACTTATAATGGTTAAGTTTTCTTTGAAACTGATTTTTCTTGTTAGGTTATATTATATATCCTCTAAAACAACATCTTGCTCTAACTTCCAAGTATCTTTGACAAACCATGGGGTTATAGAGAGGTTTGCCTGTATGTGTTTCCCTTCTGGTTTGTGGTTCGGCCTTTTCTCAGACTCCGTGCATGGAGAGCTTTAACTTCCAAGTATCTTGACAAACCATGGCGTTATAGAGAGGTTTGACTGTATGTGTTTCCCTTCTGGTTTGTGGTTCGGCTTTTTATCAGACTTTGTGCATAGAGAGGTTTAACTTCCAAGTATCTTGACAAACCATGGCGTTATAGAGAGGTTTGACTGTATGTGTTTTCCTTCTGGTTTGTGGTTCGGCCTTTTCTCAGACTCCGTGTATAGAGAGGTATAACTTCCAAGTATCTTGACAAACCATGGCATTAATAGAGAGGTTTGACTGTATGTGTTTCCCTTCTGGTTTGTGGTTCGGCCTTTTCTCAGACTCCGTGCATAGCGAGAGCTTAATGCACTAGACTGTCCTTTTACTTAAATTGTTGCTGTAACTATTGTACCATAATCTGTAACGCCACTTGCAGCAAACAGGTTGAGAGGACAAAGGTCAAACTTCAACGTTACTAAGTGTTTAACTTTGGACATTGAATTTCTAATTCTCAATCCACAGTTACCTACGGCGAGAGTTGTCAATATGGGTTGACTCATTTTATCCGAACTAACTCATACATGATTTGGAATTCGATAGTCATGTCGAATTGACCTAAATTAAGTTAATATTTATATTAGCTATTTATTAAGTTTGATGTTAATATTTATATTTAGCTATTTATTAAGCTGCATTTCAAGTAAAAGTATAAATAACTATGCACAAATATTAATTTAATTGTTTTTCAATAATCACAATAAAATACAAAAAAATATAACAATATTTCATCCATAATAAAATAATATGTGAACTCCTAAAAAAGAATTCACGGAATCAATCTGTGACAAGTTTGTCTTCACATCTGTAATTTACAAAAAATAAAAAGGTAAACTACTAAAAGAAAATAGTTGTAGTAAATAATTAAGCTACGACTTACGTGGTGATTTCCTAGAAATTTTAGGAAAAATTTATTTTATGTATCACATAATAACATATTTTATAAACATAATATTTATTTAAATATTAATATTAAAACTTTAAATAGTTTTGAGTTTGGACTGTTGTTATTTTTAATAGTCAAATTTATTTTTTAATTAATTTTTATTTGGCCCATGGGCCGACTCTTATATTTCTCAATTCTCACAAATCGACAGACTTATTCAGTCCTATTTAATCACGAGGTAGGCACAACAGGACTAGTCCATATTGACGGCTCTATCTGCCGCTAACACCTCCTCGTTGAAACATTACACTGACTAGATAAAATTTTCTTTTTATGTATATAAATATATGTTAAATCCTTTAATTTTTCTTTTTATGTTTACTTCTTTATATTTTAATTTTCTTCACAAATTATTTGATTTTATTTATTAGGTCATGCTGTTGTTTGTTCGGATATGTTTCACATTTAAATTGGTTGAGTAGTTAATATTAATTTTTATTTCATATTTTATCTTTATCTTGCATAGCATTCTAACTTATTTTATTCTAACTTAACTAAGATGAATTAGTATGATTTAATATAAATATAGCAAATACAGGGACTAATATATCTTTTTTTTAAGAAAGTTTTACGTTGAGGGTAAAAAGCTTCATAAGAAATGTGACTCTATATTCAAGAGTGCTTGAACTCGAAACCTCTTGGTCATAGATTAAGGAGTACTTACCATTACACCAAAGTTCTTATCGGTGGGATTAGAGGGTGTCTGGATTGACTAAAAAGTTGATCAAATCTACTTTTAAGTCGGTTCTTGACTTCTGAAAGTGTTTGACAATTATAAAAAAACTTAAAATAAGTTAGAAAGTGTTTGACAATGTCAAAAAATGACCTAAAATAACCTTTAAAATTACTTAAAATAAGCCAAAAATCAAAAGTAAGTCTCCTCCTACTTTTTACTTTTTTACTTAAAAATCATTTCAATCTGACTTTTTTATTTTTGATTTAAAAACTACTTTTTTTAAGTCAATTTAAACGGGCTCTTAATATTCATTCTAAAGTCATTACTTACTCTACCAATAGGGGTGAAATTTCAATTATTTTTATAATAGTTACTTGAAGTGATTATAAAAACTCAATTGAAGTTAGCTGCAAAATTTAAAGATCATTTATAATAGTACTTTTTTGTTGTTTTATTCATGCAATAAATTGTAATATGCATATTTTTAAGAATGATAGAATTAGGCCACAATTCTGCGAAATTTCCTCAAAATGGTCCCTATATAATAATGTTTCTCAATTAATACACTTCAAATGTGTGTAATAGTTTTAACAATAATATACTATTTACTTACAAATATATTTAATTTTCATCCTGTCAATTCATTCATCACCAAGACAACTAAAAATAGGATCAGACTTGATCGTGCATGGTGTAACCCCATCTCGACTAGAAAGTGTTTCGAATCTCCTCCCATTATCCCTAATCACTCTAATATATAATTGTACACCCCTAGACTCTAAACATCTACATAAAACCTTCCTTAGGACTCAGTCGTATATATGTCTTTTCTAGGTCGTTGAACATCAAAATCTAAGTCTTTTTTCCTCTCCTTATATACTACTTCAATACTTCCGTTATCGATCATCCACATGTGCTCTTCCCCTCCTTAAATTCAATACACCTATAATATTCAGAATTTTGATAACTCGCGAAGAATATCCTATATCTTATCTAACACAATATTCTTATTTCCATCTTTATTTAAGAGTTTATGAAATAATACATATCGATCGATCTTCGTTTAATGTATCCCAAAAGACAAAACAATTTTCTTTTGTACCAAACATACCCTAGCTACATGTAGTTGCTATGAAGTTTCCTTAGAGTTGTTGGATTGTAGTTAATTCAATTAATTCTTAAAGAATTGTTGCTTTCAAATTGTACACGTGCCATCATATTAAAAAATATTAGTAGGGGTTATAAACTTGCAAGCAAAACCTAACCATTCGTACAATTATATTAATGCAAGTTGAAATAAAATGCCAAATTAATAAGATATCATATCTCTTTCTGAATCACAATATAAACTCTTTCTACAAATGTCACTCTCTTCACTTTTCATTATTTTTGCCCCCCCCCACCCCCCCACGCCCCACCCAATTTTGTTCTAGATAAAAGAATAGAATACGACGATATTTAATTAGTGACATTTTTAGTACTATGGTCATAATTCGTTATATATAGCTCGTAATTATATATAATGCATAATGTTTTAGTGTTATTGAGACACGACTCAGACTTCGATAAATTTGATCTTAACTTATTCATTGGCCAATTGGGCATGCTACACTAGCTATAGGTCAACTACAAGTTTGACCCCCCCCCCCCAACCCAAACCCCCTACCCCCATAGTCCAAATTTTTGAGTCAATAAAAGGGGATTTTTCTGAGTGAACTTTCTTTGTGACCCTAAAGCCTTTTTTTTTTTTGTTTAGGGTACATTTGTTTTCTTGCTCGTTAGCGTTTTACATAATATAAGATATAAATTAAAGTATATTTCGCGCTCATTAAACACTACTATATGGATGTTGCAAATGTTAACCCAAGCAACAATGTTGTTGACATTCTCTCAACTCCTCCATTGAGTCGATATGAGAGTCAGAAACGTCGTGATTGGAACACGTTTTGTCAATACATAAGAAATCATCATCCTTTAATGTCACTTCTTCAATGCAGCAGCATTCATGTTCTGGAGTTTCTAAGGTACGTATTGTTTGAATCATATAGTATTTGAATTTTTAACCAATATAATTCTTGTAGAGTACTTTAGTTTTATTATATTGACAATTTAGATATCTTTAAAATTAACATTATTTTGTTATATAGCTTACTATATATCTTGTGATAATATATAGGAGCTTGTTTGAAAAAAATTACTTTGTTTCTGTTTATTTGTCTTAGTTTTTTTTTTTTTTCAAAAAATAATGACTCCTTCCTGGTTTGACAATTCTTTAATTTCAACATTCCATGTTTTAAGACCACAAGATTAAATGATATTTTGATACATTATATCTTTAGTTTAAAATAATATTTTTTTTTTGAAAAAAAATTGTTACTTTCTTAAACCTCATGTCAAATCAAATTAAAACAGACAAATTAAAATTATAGAATTTTTTTTTTTGGATAGGTAGGTTCTATTTTCCACAATTTTTTAGTCAAAATAAGGATTAAAACACATGAGGTTGATTTAAATTGTGGTTTAGTTAAGGATTTTTCTAGATTTTATGTTTGAAGGTAAGCCTATATATATATAAATAGCTATCGATGTTTATTATGTTTTTTTTTAATAGTCAGGGACGAAGCTAGAATTTTTAAATCACGATGCTCGACTAAATATTATCTAGATTTACTTTCTAAGATTGGGTGCTTATCAAAAATACCTTTGTATATGTATGTTATTATATAGTTTTGGAGCTAATAAAAACGTAGGTATTCAATTGAATTGTGTTATTCGAGAAATATACCTCTTTTTATTTTTAATCTAGATTTACTTCCTAAAATTGAGTGTTTATCATAAATGCCTTTATATGTATTTTATAACGTTTGGAGCTAGTAAGAACGAAGGGGTTCAACTGAATCTCGATATCAAATAACTATATATAACTTCTTTTTTGGTTATACATAATAATTGTATATTGATACTCCATAAAGTAGTTTAGAAAGTTGCTTTTGAACTTTTTTTTTTTTTTTGAATAATTTAATATGAATTTCTGACTCCACTACTATTTATGACAATATATTCTTATTCGAACAGGTACTTGGACCAATTCGGTAAGACTAAAGTCCATAATTCAAATTGTCCATTTTTCGGGATGATAAATCCTCCGGCACCCTGTGTTTGCCCTTTAAGGCAAGCATGGGGAAGCCTGGACGCCCTTATAGGGCGTCTTCGTGCTGCTTATGAAGAACATGGAGGAAATTCGGAAATGAACCCGTTTGGGGCTCGATCAATTAAGCTATTTTTACGTGATGTTCGTAATTTTCAGTCCAAGTCTAGAGGAATTAGCTATGACAAAAAAAGGAAAAGATCAAAAACAAATCAGAAAAATATAATGGAAATGAAAGAAGTTGATCATCAAATTCATGATGATAAGAATGTAGGTGCAAATCTTTAATTTGTGGACAAGCTAATATTGTTGTTGAGTAATTTTCTTGAGTTTAATTAAGTGTTGGAACAATGTAAAATAACATAATTTTGCAAATATTAACTTCTTCTTTTTTTTATTTGACCATCAAAACAGTAATTAAGACAAACGAATTAAAATATAGATCATAGAGTACTATATATATATATATATATATATATATATATATATATATATATCATCCTCTCACATTTGTTTGTTTGTTTGTTGTTTATTGTCTTGAGTGATAATTGAGGTGGACATATACTATACTGATGTTATAATGTTATATACCTTCTTTTTTGTTAATCGCCTTATTGTTACGTTTTAATTTATGTGATGGTAGTATTTGGTTGAACACGAAGTTCAAGAAAAAAATTAAAACTTATGATAATCTGGAATGAATCTTAGCTTACACGTTTTATTCATCTATAAATCATTTCATTAAAGATAAAATAAGTAGTTTTTGAATGAATTTGTGTTGTGCTTTTTGTTCTTTATCAAGGGTCAGATTAATTAGGTTTTGATAATATGATTGTTCATAGGCTGAGATATGTAATCAATACAATTAAGCTACTAATGGCAAAAATCACAATTTCTAATTTTGGAATGCATGCATAATTATGTCATGACTTATTAAATTATTATAGGTCTAGATTAAATTAAAAATTAATAAACGTCTAAGTGGAAAGTGAAACTCGTAAAAAAAATAACAGAATCTTGAAATCAATTCACTTGACTAACATAGAGGAAATTGTCACTCCATATATAAGGGTCAAATCTGAAGATTTACGAAAGAACCTCAAAAGCAAAGACATATCGCATTCCTTCAAAAGCGAACATGCAATCATATTATGTAAACAATGAAAGTTCACCTTCAATCTTCGTGAATGCAGAGATACTCTAACTAATACGTAAACACTCTGATAGATTGTAAGATCGAAACTCAATGGATAATGGAGTACTTAACGTACAAGAGGCTACCTCATGATGTTATTGGTATCAAGCACACATAATTAAAAAATAAAAAAGATAATCACTCTAGGCTGACAATCAACATAAAACTTATCAATTTTAATAATCTTTATTATAACAACTTATAACCTTCTAATACAAATAAGAAAAACACCTATAATATAACTTAAATCGATTTCTGCTTGTCAATAACTAAGCAACTATCATTGTTATTTTCTATAATTATGTTATATTTTTTCAATATAAATCGATAGTTTTTCTGAAACAGCATTCTTACTTCTCGAAATAGAGATAAGATATACGTATACTCTGTTCTCTTTCAAAAACCCTAAATCTGTCTCTTAAAAGAGTGGCACAATACACCAATCTCCCACAAATTTACCAACATCCAATAACATATATTCCACAATATGTGGAACTTAACATGGCTCCTAATGCTGACACGTGCCCATCTGTGGGCCCACATCTCTAAACTCCTCCCACATCATGTATGACTTGTCGGGGAACAAACACATGCCTTGAATTTCGAGCCCAAAATCAACGGTTATGATCATGAGACGTGGCATTATTAATGCATCTCAACCGTTAAATTATGTCCGTACAAACACTTGCATATTTCCATCTTTGGCTTTATCGCATGTTTGCTATTTAAGGGTACTTGATGATAATTACATGTTATAAAAAAATAATTTATTTAGTTTAATTTATATTAATTAATTATTTTTACTTCTTGATTTAGGGTTTTTATATTATTAATTTGAATATTTTTAGGGTTTTTGGGGAAACAAAATGTTATGATTATTGGCATGGTTTGGTGTGGGGAGAATGTGGTCCTCACATTTTTGGAATTTGCTCAATAAAAAATATATTATTTAAAAAAAAAATGTGGCAAAGTATTAAATTAAAAATATTAAAGTGCACCAGACACTAATTTTGATATTGTAATTCAATTTGTGTTAATTTTAACAAACGTGTAACTTTAGATGTGGGGTGAGATATATTATTAAAGTTCAAAGCAAAAATGATTCAAGTCGATTTATCTAAAATTTTAGATAAAAATGATAGAATGTCAATTATATAAAACTTCAGAGATCGCATGTCGATTACATATGCAAAAATATTTAAAAACACGAATACATGTTAAATAACGATAAAAAAAAATGTAGCCCGAGATTATTATTTTCACAAATTTTAAATTATGTAACCTTAACGTAACTCAACAACAACAATAATAACAATAAATTCAGTAAAAGTGTAAATCATGCGAAGATATTTATTGTTTTAGAAGAAAGTCATTTTTTTATGTTTAATTATTGATACTCATTTGCCATAAAAATGGAAAATTAACTTCCTTCACATGTGTCATAAAGTTAATTTTCTTATATTTATTTTAATTTAATTTAATTTCACCTGCCCCAACTAACAACTTGACATTAATTTATTTTAGGGGTGTGCACTATTTTGATTAAATCGAAAAATCAAATCAAATCAAATCGAATTCTAATTTGGATTGATTTTTTAGATTCTTGATTTGATTTTGGATTTATAATTTACTTTGTTTGATTTTGAATTTAAAAAACTCAAAAATAAAAAAATAAAAAAATTATATATATATATATATATATATATATATATATATATATAATTTTTTAAATTGCAAATAATTTTGTTATGTTTCTAATTATTGATATAACCGATTAACCAAATCGAAAAAACCAAAACCAAAAAGAGAAAAACCAAACCAAACCAAATTTATTTTGGTTTGGATTGGGTTACACTTTTTCAAAATTAAAAACCAAAAACCCAAACCAAATAGTATAAAACCGAACTGAAAAACTGAATACACAGCCCTGATTTACTCTTTTATACTAAAAGATTTTCATCAAAACATTACCATCCAACTTACAAATATTGCTGTTCATCTTTCATCTACTCCAATCATTCCATTTTATGTGACTCTTTCGATTACGAGATTCAAACAGATCTGATCTTTGAAGATATGTTTTTCATAAATTTTCTAAACATTTAAATTATCAATTATTATGATTTATAGTACTTTTTACGTAGCTTACAAATATATAAAGTTTATTTCAAAAAAATTAAAAATCTCATGAGCAAATTACCAGTCAAACTTAAGTTGTTTAATTCTCGAAAAATGAATTTTATCACATAAATCAAAACAAAGGGATTATGGTTTTTTCTCAAAAATATTTCCTCAAGTTGGGCTTATTTATAGATTGCAAAATTGTTGGATCAAATCCTTGTTGAAATGCATTATTATGATTGCATGCATCAATACAAAGGAAAAAAAACAAATATACTCCAAACTATCGTAAATAACATGTACATACCCTCCATCATATTTTTGGGACATCAGTACTCCTATCATCTAAAAACTAGAATATATATATACCTTTTATACTTACGAACATACACGTGTCATAATCTTCATAATCTAAAATTGCCGCACATCATTATTTAGTTTTTTATTAAAATGAAGGACATATATGCTCTAATTTTTGAACTGCACACCAATGTCTCAAAGTATAACGAAAGATATTTGCGCACCACACACTACTTACGATAGTTTGAGGTATATTGTCCTTTTCCCCAATCGAAATTAACTGGACGATACCATCTATAACAACCTGATAATACACAAGTTTTAAACTCACATCTCCAAGTATAAATTAAGGGATTTTCTACAGCAAAGATTGAAAAATGTATTTTCTATTTTCAATAACCTTCCTTAAAGAATTTCAAGAACCAAAAATCCAAAAGTAACTATGTGCCGGCCTTTTTTTTTTCTTCCTGTTAAGAGCCAGTGCAAAAATTCAAGAAATGGGGGTTAACCTAATGCAATTTAACCTAAAACTAGAATGTGACTTAAGCATTTACAGGGTTAACTCCTTATGAGAAGTCCAGGCCTCGACGAGGCTGAAAATCAAAATCATCTACCTCGCTTATCAATCTCTTCATTAAGAAGTCGAGTCATTAAACCTTGATTAGGGGTCAAATTATTGGTTTTGAGAAGATTGTTCAATGCATGAAGTTCTTCACAGTTTGCCTTCTCTAGTAGGCCACTCAGAACTGTATCAACTCCAGTAGGATCATTTGAGATCTCGGATTTTATATTGAGTTTTGAACGGTCCACAACTAGGGAAGATTGTACTGTCTGCATCAAGGGTTTAGATTTCCAGAATTCAGAACATACCCGGTTTATATCCATATCTTGAATGGCCTGCAATGAGAAGAAAAGATAATGTCAAGATGAGATCTCTTAGACTTCCCTTCAACTTCCATTTTGTTCCGCATTTTTATTTTATCTAATAAGATTATAGGAAACTGAACTTTTTCTCCGGATTAGAAGTTAGTGAACCCTGGATCTAATATTAATTTCAAGAACATATGTGAAAGAACCTGTACAATCTCTGTTGTTGAAAAACCAAACATTTCCATGCCCTCAACACTTCCAGGTGGTTGCAAAGGCAAAAGCTTTGGCTTTCCCAACTTATGTTGCTTTAATATTTCTTGATTCACCCTCTCGCGGACCATATCCCAGCATTTAACAGGGGACAAGTGAACAAACACTTCATTGGGACAACGCTCAAGTGAAACCTGCAAGTTCATTATCTGCTTAATAAGAGACACTAGAACGGCAGGAAATAGCATAACAATATGACACCACAACGGCATGAATAACCAAATAACACACAGATATAGAGATGTCAACTAAGCTGGCACATGAAGGAAAACCAAAAAAAAAAAAGGCAAAACAGGGAGACTCTGAAGTAACCCTCAATCCTGTAGGCTTTGAATGTTATACCAATACAAGACTAATTCATTTAAGCTAATATAGACCTCTTGTCTAAAGGGATGAAAACTCGTGGCGGTCAAACTTGCCCTAACAGCAAACTACAACCAAAGAAAAACTCACAAAGCTTTTGAAAGAAATAATCTGCTGGAGAGATCACAAAGCTTAATGGAGAAACCCCTTGATGATAAATGTTTAATAGACATGTTATCAAACCAACAAGAAAATAAAGTGCGGCTCAACTCTACATGGAAAAATTAATGCAGAAGAGACATGAAAGGAACTACGGCAGAATTAAGTGCACCACAATATCCCAAAATAAGAATTAAAATACCACAGGCACACACAAAAATCAAAATCTGACAAATAGCACCATTCAAACAGAATATCCAATACCATAAACAGTGGGCCATCTCGTCCTGCATCTAGAACTTCAGAAATATAGTGAGACATATTTGTTGGATCTAAAACATCAATGTATCTGACCCGGCTCCTGAATCCTGCATTTAACAAAAGAACAAAGTTGTCTATCATCACTTCCAAGAGTAGAGTAAAAATAATACAATTATTTCACATGTATTATACCCTTGGGATAAATAACCCGGTTGTCACACCATAAATTGCCAGGCTGGATAACTCCATAATCCAGAGGTTCCACATTACAAGCGAGTCTCCTCACCACTTTTGCAATCCGAGGACCTTTCTGGCGAAAACCTCTGTCCAGATTGTTTTGAGAGACGGGAGAGTCACCTGATAAAGGTTGTGCACACTCCATGGCCTTATTTTGGCTACCTTCTTTATTTGGTTTACAGTCGAATGGTTGCCGGGACTGGGGACAAGTATCTGCAACCTGAGGGCCTTGGGCATGTCTATCAATATCCATATTTACAGACGATCCTCCAATGAAAGAATGAGTATCTTGATTAGGTCCACGATGTATTTCATCTTTTGAATTATCCTCAACTTTCATGCTCTCTGAACTAGGTGAACAATTAATTTCATCTTTAGTGACTCTTGCACTATCAATGGATGTTGTTGGGACAGGTTTATCATTGTTACCCATGTTCACTGTCTGCTTTCCCGCCGTATCTTTTGAAGGAATTGAATTGTCCATCTCATCTCCCTCATCATCACTGAGCAGGATCACAACATCATTAAGACTTGAAGTTCCCTTCACTTCACGTTTATCTGTTGATAATTTCTTATGACACGAGCCACCCTCAACGGACAGCTGAGTAACTGGAGTTCTATAACCAGGACCCACCTTTAAGGATTCACTTTTGCCCTGGAAGCCATTCTGTGCCCCCTCAATTCCATGAGAAGCATTGTCAGGCATAGAGGACGCCTTGATTGATTCCGAAGCTAATGGCTCCCTGGATTGTTTATCTTTATGCGGTGAAAAAGCACTGCTGCTGGCCTTAATCAAGAGTGCTGAAGTTCCATCATCTTTTTCCTTTTTCACAGAAGCTATAGAGGGTCCTGCACTTGCCTCTTTTAGAACTGATTCCTCAGGTTTAAGAGATAATTTACCAGCAATCCCTGCAACTTGCCGCTCTTTATTTACATAAGAACTCAAAGCTAATCCAAGATCTTGTCTTGCCCATCGATAAATTGCACTCAATTTCCCTTCTAAAGCATCAACTAGTACATTTAATTCATTGATGTCATAACGGAAGAGGAAAAATTTGGCACCCCAGGAACAAGTACACAGTTGTTTTGCATGGTTCAAGCATGCATATTTGTCGGGCGAACAATTGTGACAGCCGGCCGCGGACAGGTGTAGATCAAAAAAACACACACTACATTCCCTCTCATTAGTAGCATCAAAAGTGCTCTCCATCTTTAGTGCTTGTGAAGAATTGCAAAGAAACTCCCTCCTGACTCTCTCCATCTCAACACGGTTCTGCACAAAACATAACTCAGCAGTGAAGTTGAATACTAGGCTTAGTAACATAATTTATATGAATATAGAACTTAAATGTGGTATCAGTGTGATAACCCTTCTAAGTATCAGTCTAACCCCAATCACCACCCCACCCCACCCCTTCTCTTCTAAAAAAAGAATACAAGGAAGAATATAGGAAAATATACCCTCAATGCAACAGAAGTAAAAACAGAGGAAAATGGAAATGGAATTAAGGACTATCCATCGATAGAATATTGGTGTCTCTATGTACACATTTGCCTAAAGAATGCAACTATTCTATTCGAAAAATTCTACCTTCAATGCTTTTGACAAAACTCCATCTTTTCCGCAAACATCTTTCCATCTTAAATTATTTGAGGTATTCTTCCTCAATAAATTAAGTTCCCAGTGCGCTTTGACTGCATCTCGAGCTGCTCCTAATAATAGTTTATCATGGGATATGGAAGTTTTCCGGCCTTGCTCGCGGTAATGCTCAATTGCATTCTGCCCATGGGGTAACCAATCAACAGGAGCAACATTTACTGCTTCAGCACAATTGAAGCCACAATTGAAACCAGCATGATATGCTCTTGGGAAGGTCAAAACAAACTCTCCAGGATTTTGCACACAACGATACACTGGGACTCCCTCAGACTTCAATATGGAGGGAGATAGTTGTGTAACCTGCATAAATAATAGGTTATTATTTTAAAAAAAAATAAGCCACCTATAAGGAGATGTTCCGAATTCTGTGAAGCAAATTAACTGTCAGATTTGTAAAGAATAATCTACTACATGACTCATCAGACAAATCTTCCACAAGAAGAGTAAGATTTACAGTAAGACAGTTTCTTGTTTACACTTCAATTTGATGAGGACCCTATAGCATTGCAACACTATGAATGGGATCACATATCACCTACAGCTCACAACCCTAAAAAGACGTGGCAGTAGAAGAGGTTCTTCAGCAAAGTAAGTCATTTTTTAACAGAGATTACCAACAAAGAGACAAGTTATTAGGACTCAATTACATTTTTGATAAAATGAAGATTGGGCTCACCAGCTTGTGAAGAAGATCAGGCTGCTCTTCAAAGAGATCAGGTAAGTGTTTCCTCATAGCAGCCT
Organism: Solanum sitiens; assembly: GCA_016801875.1. NCBI lineage: Eukaryota > Viridiplantae > Streptophyta > Magnoliopsida > Solanales > Solanaceae > Solanum > Solanum sitiens. The sequence goes on from JABWTJ010000333.1 coordinate 76,647, forward strand.
CCAACTTTGATGCATCAGCGCCAGGCACACCATACCACATCTTTGGAGCCCCGAAATGCATGTAATTTAATGAGTATAAATGGTGATCTTCAACATGCTGTTGAGTAAAAATTTAGAAAAGAGAATTGGTTAGTAAATAAGACAAAAGCCCAAGGGTTGTTATATTTTCAGGTTATTAAAGAAAAGAATGATCATCCAAATCATATATTTCAAGCTAACTAAATTAGGGTTACCCAATTCAAGAGAAAAGGATTATCAAGAGCTGACCCAATAACAAATGGTACTTATTTTCCAAAAATATGAACTCAAGAAGACTGTCTTTACTCCGCAATGCAAGAGGAAGGAATAATCACAATCAAGCAATCACTAATACCACCCATCGATAGTTCAAATAAACATGATCAGGAGATTTACTCGACCAGCAATTATGCATATTTCTAGTCTTATTGAAGGTTTTACAAGTTCTTTTTCTGAAAAAAAATATTATTTAGAAGTTCTTTAGCAGAAGCGGAAAAAATTTGTAGCAAAGAAGCTTACGGGCTCAAAACAAAATTGAAGGAAAGAAGCATATGAAAAAGGTAAGTGCTAATTATTTTTCAACATGTCAGAGCAACCTATTAAAAAGAAAGAAGCACCTGCAGATCTACGCAGTCCACAGAAAGAGTTGCTCAGGTAATTGCACCCAATAAACTTCAGTTTACCACAGTACATTATGAAGCAATTGAGGGGAACTATTCCACTTACCCAACAGAACGATGAAAAGCACATTCCTATGTACAGCCAAGGCACCAAGACACCAGATATATCACTGCTCTCATATGTAAGAACAGAACCGGTAAGCCTTGGAAAATTATTCAAGTTCCACCCTGAGTTCAGATACTTGGTGTCAGAAGAGCCAACTTGATGGTCATGTTTAGGGAACCCACTTCCAAATACTCCAGTTTCCAAGTCAGCCCCATAAAGCACCTGGGAAATGATGACAAAGGAAGACAGAAAGGAGGGAAGTGTTATACATCCTAGATGGAATCCATAAGAAGTAAGAAAGATAATCAACATGAATGCCACCTCAATCTCTTCAGTGGGTTTCTCGACCATCCGCCAATATTCACCCTCAATGTTCTCCAATGAGGGGCATTGTCCTTCAATTTGCCTGAAGTACTGGGCCTTAAAGTCATCAGCATATTTCTGAAATGCTTCCAGAGTAAACTCTGGACCAGGTTCAAATCCAAATCTCTCAGCATCACCAAGGTTCCTATTGTCAACACTACCATTACCAAGGTCTACTCCAGGTTTTAAGCATCTTCTTCTTTTCTTCTTCTTATGAATATTAGCTTCCCACATCCTTCTCATCGAATCTCGATTCTGAAGTTTGTCAATCCTCTGAATACGGGTAGCAAATTTGGATTTCTCCCATATAATTTTTTCCTCAAGAGGGCATGGAGGTTTCCACGAAGCAGGTGGTACTATGCGACAAATTCCATATGTCTCTGCTTTGGAGCGTATGCTAGCCATATATGTCAGGGTATCTTCAAATTCCTGGAGATTGGAAAAAGTTGTTGAGAAAAACTTGACCAGGCAAGACTCATAAAACTTCCTTCAAATTATGGGATAACAAAAGTGAATGTGTGGTGTGTTAAGATAGATATACTGAAAGGAGTTAATTAGTCAATTAAAATAGGACCTCTTCAGTTGGATAGAACACTGGAGCGTCCCCAAGATCGGGCCTAGAAGCTTCCTCTGGCCGCCATCTCGCAGTTACCTGTTCCAAGCTTGAAATTTTAAAACAGCATATACATGTGATAGACCTACAACTCTCTATTATAATGTCTCATATCTCCTATAACTTTATGTTTGTGAATTCAACTCCACTGGCAGCTAAACACTTTTTGTGACAAGAGTGTTAAGTGCTGATCTTATCTATAAATTATCAATGCTAAATTAAGATACCCATAATAGGCTGATAAAATGAAACACAGACAAATCAGTTCACTCCATATACTGACCCTTTGGCAGTTGAGACACCCTTCACATCCTCGGATGACCCCTTTCGGAAGTGAAGGCCTTACAGAGGGATTCTGCACAAGAGGAAGAGAACATGAGAGGTGCAGAAGTAAACTTTTTTTCAAGTAATAGGCTAGCTACTCAACCTGATCGGAACCAGATTCATCTTCTGAGCTTTTCTCATATTTCCCATAGTTTACCCCAGGTTTACGCCTAAGTGACTTCATCATTGTTACATCTTCATTACCTTCAATATTTGTTTCTACCTGACTTTTATGTGATTTTGACTCACTCGCTGTGGATGACTGATTAATCCTGAGTCGATTATTTTCCACCTGTTTTAGAGTGAAGGGTGCAAGTGACTCAAAACCAGGCGGAATTGCTGAAATGTCCATATCTTCTTCTTTGATGCAATGTCTAACAAGTTCGGTCCCCATCCTCCAGACTGCGAGAAATTAATATACATGTCAGAAGTCAAGTCAAGAGACTGCAGACTCGAGTTCCCTTCATAAAATATGGAAGAAAACCAAAGGTTTATATGGAGACTCAAGAAGTACATATAGCTACTTGAGACAAAAATCAGACGGTCAAAGCTGAATGCACAAATTGATTATTACGATTATTCTCTGAGAATCTTTTTTAACATATGAATCCTCCCATGTGAAGTTTAAAATCCATGTAAGGACAACAACCAAATATATTTCAAGAGTGGCTGCTGCTTGTGCACAAATATATACATAAAAATACACAAAAGAACTCTTGAATCAGTCCTCCAACTTTATCAGAGACAGATACCAAAAGTAGTACAGATCTACGATAACAGTGAAATGCAAACAGTGTTCTACATCTGACCTGAACAATGTGGTACAAGCAAGTTGTCGTTGTTCAAGAATTATAATGGAATTAGAAAAAAGATTCCTATATAACAGATTTATCTAACGAATTTACCGAGTAGAGTTTTCAGCCACAGGACAAATTCATTACTCAGTAATAGTTTTGCTTAAATTAAACAAGTCAACAACAACAACATACCTAGTGTAATCCCTGAGTGTGATCCGGAGAAGGTAGAGTACACGCAAACCTTACCCCTACCTTGGGAGGTAGAGAGGCTGTTTCCACAGAAGCATATCAAAGCAGAACAAAAAAGAAACACCTAAAGTGAAACCCTTCACAGCAAAATACAATAGAAAGAATGACAAAACACACTGAAAAAAAAACAATAGCTACACTAAAAAGTACAATAATCAAAGTACAAGCGACAACAGATAGTAACAAACATCAAAGCACAAAACTTAACAGTAAAACACCCTAATCAAAACTATGATCAATTTAGAATGATCATCAACTCACCAAAAATTATCCACTTAATCAAAACATTCATTCATATACACAGTAAAATCACCAAAATAACCTTTCATAGAAATTCAGAACAGAATCAATATATACTTACATATTCTTGATCCACTGATCTAAGAACCTTCAACTCCAGTTCTCTACATCCATTCAAAAAAAATAAACATCAGTACCCAAAAAAAAATCAAATCACAAAACAACAACAACAAACACAGTATAATCCCTCAAGTGGGGTCTAGACTATAGACACAGATAACATGTACACAAACCTTACCACTACCTTCATCAAATCACACAAATAGCTCAAACAAATAATTACATAAATTTAAAACAATAAATATCAAACATAAACCAAATATTCATAATCAGATTCAACAGATCTAAGCTTTAATAATATTCACAACCTTTAATTAAAAATCAAATTTTTTTAAAAAAAATAAAAAATAACCCTAACCCAGTACTGAAACAAAGATGGTACCCACCATAACAGCTTCTGGTCAACAATTTGCTTTCAATTTCTCACCCAGAATACCAAAAAACCCTAATTTTTTTTTTTTTAGATGAATCTGTAATCTAGAAAAATTAAACACTAAATTATAGATTGTGAAAATAAATTTAACAAATCCAAATACAGATGAATGAATCCTCTTTTAATTTTTAATTTTTTTTTTCTTATTTTGGTAGGGCTAAATTCAGATAAAAGATCGGATAAAGGTACACCGCTTGAAAGAATTTATTTTTGATTTACCTTAAGGGGAAAAAAAATATTGTGAAATAATAATAATAACAACAATAATAATGAAAAGAAGAACCTTAACCACTATAAATGAACAGATCGGTGCATTAAGACTCTCGTTATGTATATGATTAGAGAAAAAAAGTCGAGTCATAAAGACTTATAATGATTGCGTTAAAACTCTCAATAGTCAAATTACGAAGAGTTTTAAGTACTCGATATATGTGAAATTTAAAAGAAAGTCGAATTACGAAGATTTTATATTTTCGATATATGTAAAATTTAGAAGAGAATCGAACTACGAAGAAGTTACTTTTACCTCATAAAAAGCATAAAATTAGATAAAAACAATATATTAAATTTTCTATGTTCTATATAATCTATGGGCAAATTTCCACCTTGAAACTCTACGCGTGTTTGAACGTGCCCAATTTCTTTAGTGAAACGTTTTGTATTTAATTTATTTGTTTATTTTATATTTATATAATAAATAATATAATTCATGTAATAAAAAAAAAAGGAGTTTGTTATTCAAAGTATACTAGAAGGATTTGGTTGAGAATTTAATTGAGTATTAACTTACTTTGTGATTTATTGGTAGGATTTTTTTTTTTTATGAGTTAGAATGATAATAACATACTCAGTATTATAATTTTATAAGAAGAGTTTAAAATAGTATAATGAACCTAGAAGTTATAGAAAGATAAGATATTTTCGACATATTTTTGAAAAAGGAAATTAATATTTTAAAACATTTAATAAAATTAAATAAATTTTTAAAAAAGGAAAAAAAGGAAAGAATTATTCTTACCGGTGATTATTGGCATGAAATTGTGAGAGGAGTATGCTTTATTGGAAGTGGAACCTTTGGTTATAAGTTTTATAAAAAGCATATAATATATGCATTTTATGTGGATACATATTCTTTATTTATAAAAATATCTTAAGGAAGTGGGCAATATTTTCCTTTATTTAATAGGATAATGAAAAGTTTTTATAGTATACTTTTTGAAAAGTCAAAATTGGTTATGGGCTTAAGCCCAATTGAATTAGGATTTGGTACTTGAGCTTGCTTTGAATATGAAAATCAATTGGATTGTTTAGGGTTTGGTTGATAAAGTGTATTAATAAATGTTATATTTTTTTGTTTTGATTTATGTAGTATATTTTATTTTTTGAAAGTCAAACAGTTTAAGTTTGATCGGAAACTTGTGTATGAAAGTCATTAGTAACACTAATATGCTTCATTTTATCTCCATTAAATATAATCAAGATTTATATCTTCTTTTTTTCTCATTATTTTTTTTATTTTGAATTGTTGAGGTTAGCGTTCTTTTCACAAGAGTAATCAGAGGAAAAAACAGTAAAGAGAGAAGAAAAAAAATGGAAAAATATTAAGATTTAATTTCACACAGACATAAATTTTGTTAATATAAAGGATAATGCACAAGTACCCCCTCAACCTATGCCCGAAATCTCAGAGACACACTTATATTATACTAAGGTCTTATTATCCCCTGAACTTATTTTATCAATAATTTTCTACCCCTTTTTGTCTTACGTGGCACTATCTTGTGGCTCCAACGCTGGTTGACTTTTTTTTTCAAGGTAGTGTCATGTAGGTCGAAAAGGGCTAGAAAATTACTTATAAAATAAGTTCAGGGGGATAATAGGACTTTAGTATAGTATAAGTGTGCCTCTGAAATTTCAAGCATAGGTTAAGGGGGTACTTGTGCATTTTCACTAATATAAATTATAAACCTAAATTGTTTATATATATATATATATAACAGAGAGAGACCAAATTTGATAACTTTTTGAAATAAAGGACTAAAACTGATAAGTTTATAGTTAAGAAACTTAAATTGATAAATGTACAGTTAAGAGATCAAATGTGATAAAGTTTTGAATAGTTAAAGGATTAAATTGAGAGAAGTATTAAAATAACTTCTGAACTTGACACGGATTATTTTTTTATACCCAAACTATTGACAGGATTAAAATTGCCTCTATACTTGACGAACTGAGTTTGATAGTTGCTACGTTTTTGCAGTTTTAGGCTATTTTATGCACAAAACTATTGAAAACATGTCATTAATGGATTATTAACATGAAATTAAAATTATATTTTTTGCGCACAATATTTCCTCAATTTTGTTCATTACTTTGCATTTCGCTATAACTCGGATAAAATAACGACTACAACACAATTACAATCAGACAATGGAGAAAAATAGCGGGAAAAAAAATCAGAGAGAAATTGAATTAGAGTGTTTGTTAACGTTGTTATATAAAAAGTAAATAAAGATCGAACTTGACAATATTTAGAATAGTTTAAGGACTAAATTCGTTAAATATATAGTTTAGGAACTATTTTAAATCAATTGACATAGATTACGGACCATATAATATTATTTTCTCTTTTATTTTCATCGAACTATTTAATCCAATCCACCTACTTTTTAGAATTTATTCAATTCTCAAAATCAACGATATAGCGATCGAAAAACCCTGTTGCAATGTGAATTGTGTCTTCCATGTCAGAGTGGCCAGAGAGTAAGTAGAATTCTAATTGTTTTCGTTCTAACTTATCGTCTTATAATGTATGGTATTGTATCGTTTTGATGAATATAATGTTTGAAAAAAAACTATATTGCTTCTCGTCAATGCATAATGACAGACCTTACTAATTTGAAGGAGCAGAGTACTGGGTTGAGTGACGATAAAAACAAATAATAGTGTTTAAACTAACAACATAATATAATAGGTAACAATCATCTTAGTATTTGATAGTTTTATGCATCAATTATTAAACTGGATACTACCTTGTTAGAGGATTTGGGCATTGTAAATTTGGTCATACCAACCCAACAATCATGTAATTTTAAATTTTAGGAGGAATTAGAAGACTTTCGTTATATTAGTCTAGTGTAAATTGTATCGTTTTTCGTCACAACATACAGAGACACACCCACATGTTTATGAGGAGGTGTACGTGCACCCGTTAACTTCAGAAAAAATGTATATATGTATATCTATCTTGAGAAACTGATAAAAACGAAATACAAGAAGTCAATCATAAGCTATAATTTCAGACAACGGGAATGTCTTTGTTATGCTGATAGTCAATTATTGTCCTGATTCTTGATATTCGAATAGAACGGTGCGAGGCATGCCTAATACTTTTACATTGTATGTCTATGTGTTATGTGCCCTAAAAACAATTTTAGTGCTACAAGTGTACACAAATTTATGCCTAAATACGTCTAATTTTTCATTGCTTTAGGCTTTTGAGAATTTTTTAAAATTTATTATCGATTGTCTTATGAATTAATTTTATAAAGATTTTATGAATTATTCCTTCATATTTCAAGTCAGATGTATGTATCAAAGTTACTAAATACAAGATCTTTGATATCAAATACATTATGGAATACAAATACACATACAGAGAGGAGCGAGCGAGAGAGAGAGGCGAACAAGAGTCGATATATAACTTTTGATACTAGATGCATATATCTTTTTAATGATAGATACATAAGAAGAGAGACAACTGTCACAGAAGAGAGTGAATATATCTTAGATACATGCGGATCAAAGATCGAATATCGTAAATTTTAAAATAAATTACACTTGCATGTAAATGTGTTACATGTATGATGTATCTGAGTGCGACACATACATGTATCTTGCAAAGTAAATGTTAATTTCGAAAGTAAAGGTTAAGATAAATAATTAAGTACTTCATTAGTGAAATTTATAGTATAGAAGGTAATTTCGAAAACTAAAGTAAAGACACGTTATTACCTAAAACTAGTTTTGGGCCTTTTTCATTGTTTTGGGCTTTAGTCCATTTATCCAGAATATATATTCAGACATATTTGTTTCTACGTTTTCTTTCACCCGTATTTGATCTCTCACCGTTTTTCCGAATCTTCAATCACAATAATTCCCAAATCCCTAATTTAGCGATCGGAAAATCTCAATTCACCGGCGTTACGATGTCATCGGTGCCTTCAACGTCGGCGGCAGCTACTTCATCGTCGTCGCAATTCACCTACTCGAACGGCACCTACTTTCCGACGCCTTTTCATCTCCAACAACAACCTCCTCAGCCCTACATAGGTGCTGCTCCTCCGCCCGTTCAACTTCCTGTTCCTTCCGTCTATCCTGCTCCTGCTGCTATTCCTGGTGTTTACACTTTGCCTCAGTTTCAACAAGTAAGTATTTCAAATATCAGCAAATATGTATGACCTAAAAAGGGACAATAAACGGAAGTTAATAAACACTTATATCCATAGAAAGGTTACTTATATGTTAAGTTTGCATTTTTTCCATCTAAACAAGTTGCTTACATTTTTTTCCTTGTTAGCTTTTCTGATTGATTTGGATTTTAGAAATTAGAATTTGGCAGTAGTTTGTAATATTTCCTGTGAAATTGTTGAGATAATTTCTTTTTAAAAATTAAATAAGGGTGTTGTCCAGACCAGCTTGCTTGTTGAGATCATTTTTGCTTCTGCATGTGTGAATATGTGCTTGATAAGATATCAAGACAGCCAGTTATAAGCTTGTTAGTTTCCTCTAGGAGGGGAATAGACGACAATTTCTGTAGAAGCATTTGCAGATGGCCTTTGTACATAATTAGCTTTGCCATGGTAAGCAAGCAATCTTGTTTTGGAAAACCTTTTGTCATGTTTGTAATATATGTATTCTTGTGGACAGGCTCAACAGTTATTCCAAAGAGACGCACAAACAATCACACCTGAAGCACTTGAAAATGTGAAAGCTGCACTTGCGAACAGTGAAATTGAGCACAAAGCTGAGGCCAAGAAGAAATCTGTACCGCGCAAGGCAGCAGGACATAGTTGGGAAGATCCTACTCTGGCAGAGTGGCCCGAGAGTAAGCCTAATTTCCTATTTCTTTTTCTTTCCTTGCCTGTATGTGCCTCACGCTTTTCAAGTCTATTTATTATTCTGTTTTTTTGGTATTACTCTAGTTCTCTCTCCTTAGTCTTTGAAGTTTTGGGCATCAATTGAAATGGATACACGTGTACTACCTTGTGCTGAAGGGTTTGGCATTATAAATTTGGTTCAAAGCGATCCGACAGTCATACAATTTGGAATTTTAGGAAGAATTCAAGGACTTCAGATCTATTAGCCTAGGGTGAAGTGCTTAATATTATTGCAGAACTCGCTTGTCTGGATGATGTATGCTTGAAAATACACTATATGAATTTGTGTTAGTTAAGTTGTGGAGAGTTTTTGTCTTCTCGTTTTAATTTCTTATCTTTTTTCTGCCTTTCTGGAGGTCTTTAGTAAAAATAGAACTCTGCGAAGTAATCTATCAGATGTTACTTATTTTAGTATTATGATTCTTTTTTTTTTTGGATAAGATGTTTTAGTATTATGCTTTGTTGGTCTACTTTCATGGATTATGGCCTGCTGCTGATCGTTTTTATTATGCAATTATCTGTATATCTTCACTAATGATTCTCTTCGGCACTTCATTGATGGCTGTTTGCACTTATTTGTTCCTTTGTTGTTAGAATTGGTGCAAATCCAGATCAGCGGAATAACTAAGTTACCGTTCTGATGGTGTCACAGATGATTATCGTCTATTCTGTGGTGATCTTGGGAATGAGGTGAATGATGATGTCCTATCAAAAGCTTTTTCAAGGTTTCCAACTTTTAATATGGCCAAGGTATGTGCAGTTCATGTTTTCCAATAACTTTTTAGTAGTATCATTGTTGGATAAAAAATTGCATTCCTGAGGTTGTCACCGGTCCAGTAATCTCCTTCTCTTCTCGGGCATAGAATCGCACTGGCGTCTCATTCCAGATTTGGGTAATATGCCCTATTCCTTCGAATTCAATTCTCACTCCCTTCGGAATGCTATTTCCCCCACCCTTCAATGAAATTCTTGCCCATTTTAGGTTGTTTCGGAGTTCTGTCTCCTCCTCCGTCCTTATCCATCCTCCACAAAATTCTCCTACTGCCTTAAAAACCTTGTTGACCACATTTGAAGTGGTAAACATACCAGTCTGATCCAGGTCTGTTCGATAGCTGCTGTAGATTGGATAGCACCTACAGTTGGTGTCCACCATTAGAGTTGCAAGCTCTATTTCTTCCACGACCAGCTACATCTGAGTACATGTTCTGCAGCTTTTCATGTAGGCGAACTCAAAAAGGAATCAGTTTTTCCCCATGTCATAGATGTTCAGACCATGGGATTGGTTCCAGTTCGAATTAGCCCATCTATGAATTTCCGAGAGGGTTGGGATTTCAGACCCATTAGTACCTCACCATAAAGGCTCCTGCTCAAAGCCTCACAATGAGATAGTTTGGTGTAACCATCAATATGTATTATATCTCCATCTTGTTTGGTGGTTGCAGCATCTAACCCTCTGGAGGTCCGTTTATTTCTCCAGACTGTTCAGCATAGGGAATTTCCTTATCGATCAAAGTGGGGTTTTTGTTGATTATCCTCGTGGCTCTATAATAAATGAACCTCTCTATTTGTTATAGCCAAATCTCACCAACCTACATTGAATGCTGTTTCTGGAATAACTAATACTGCTGTCTTTTCCCTATGCGCTGATTATACTTACATATCTCCCCCTATTGTTGAAATTTCTTGCACGGAAAAGCTGGGTAGATAGTTCCTGACTTCCTGTCGTTTCCATCTGCAAACAGTATGGCCTTTGACTTTTGAAGCTTCTTTTAGAGTTCTGCACAGCCATTCCATTGTGTTCTGACTAAAACTTGACCTGCTCATCTTTTTTCTTCCACATTCAGTCCAGTCTTACCAGCTTTCTACGCGAGTTGTCAAAGGATTTGAATCCCAACGCAAAATAGATTATGTTGTTTTCCATGATATGAGTCAAGGAGAGAGAGAAGGGGTTGATTAACCTTCAACCTTTGTTTCTCAGTTTCAAAAAAAAAAAAAAAAGGGGGGGGGGGTTGATGATTAACATGTAAGGTGTTAACTGAGGTATGGAAAGCAAAATTTTCCGGTGCCAAGGCTACCGAAAAGGGTGGTTCTTCCCTCCTAGGAAGTAGGAGATAGAAGTATCTCGGTATTCGTGTCTGGGAGCATTTTTTACACATTTTTTTCTTCTCTGTTTCGTAACACATCAATTTTTTTCAAGAACAGCCTTTTGAAGATAAAGATAATGTGATCTAGATTTGCATCTTCCTATTTAGCTGTGGATTAAGTGTTCCTATCCATCATGGTTTCTGTTCCTATGAATGTTACATTCTATGAGAAGTGTTTTATTTTATATTCTTTCTCGCTTTCGTGAAGCTTTATTGCATAATTGTATGCTGTAGCTTACAAGGTTCTATATAAAGGGTGTCTACAATTCATGTTGACAGGTTGTAAGAGACAAGCGGACTGGTAAGACCAGGGGATATGGATTTGTGAGTTTTTCCAATCCATTGGATCTTGCTGCGGCTCTTAAAGAAATGAATGGCAAGTTATCTGTTAATCATTATATGTGTAGTGTCTTAGTTTCTTTTTATATAGTTTCTTGGTTCCCCTTTTCTTTGATATCTTTATGTCAACTGATTTAGATCAATAGAAAGTGTGCCCTCTATTGAGCCAATTGTTTTGTATTTGAACGTGTAATCTCTCTCCCTCGCCCCCTTCCCCTCCGCTCCCCTCTCCTCTCTCCACAAAAGAAGGAATAGTGGAGGAAATAAGTAACAGAACTCTCTATTGAGGACACTATTTAGGACTGCTTTTGAAATTAGTTTAGGTAAAGAAAAGATTAGTGAGGAAAATAACAACATCAACCAAACTTGTATGAGAGAATTTCGGAAGTCTGTCATTTTTTGGAGTTTGTGAAGTGGGAAGTTCATCAATGTCTTAAATGGCAGTTGTTTTAGTTATTGAATTGGTATAATATTATACCGAGATGCCTACTAATGATGTGGGAAATTCATGCTATTTTCAGGAAAGTATGTTGGTAACCGGCCTATTAAACTTCGCAAGAGCAAGTGGCAAGAGAGAATTGACTATGAGGCTGTGGAAAGTCACAAGGTGAGGTTTCTTCCATGGTGATAGCCTACTTATATTATATTACATCTTGACAGTGGCATTAACTGACTACTTTTTTTTTTTTTTTTTTGAATGTGTTGGATCTTGTGGCAGAACCGATCACATAAGAAACCTAAGCAAGCAAAGAAGGGTATATTTCACAAGTGAGCATGCATCAACCATGATAAGGACTCAAGCAGCAATATACTTGAAATGTACTTTAAATGTGTATTAATCAATTTCTTTACCAGTCCCTGCCTGGGAAAGAAGGATCAAAGTATAGTCCCAGGATGCAGAGAGGCGATTTCGATGTCTGCAATTTGTTATTCACGATGGTGTAGTATCCATCAGTTGCAGGTTAATGTCTTTCTTCCTCAAGAGCTTTGGATGATCCTTTTAACAAACCATACATTGATGGATTGGGAGAAACTAATTGTGGTTTGGGAACTTTTGATACTAGATGCATGGATCTTTTTAATGCTTGATACATAAGAAGAGCGACAAGCGTCATATGAGAGAGGCGAATGAGAGAGTGAATGTATATTAGACAAATGTGAATAAAAGCTCGGATATAGTGTATTTTGGAATAAACTGCACTTGCATGTATCCGTGACTCATGTATGATATATCTGTGTGAGACGAATACATCTATCTATCTTGCAAAGTATATATTAATTTCGAAAGCTAAAGTAAAGATAAATAATTAGGTCCTTAATAAGTGAAATTTGTAGTTCAGACGGTAGTTTTGAAAACTAAAGTAAAGACACGTAATTAGGTCCAAAACTAGTTGGGAAACTTACATAAATATATTATAATAAAAAAATATTTATCATTTATAATAATAATATTTTTTTTTTCACTTGATCAGTTTTAATTCATTTATTATATACAAGTTTAATACATATTACAAAGAATAATTTATTATTCATATATAATTCAAGTTTTAATGATGGATAATACATTTATAATACAACGTGTCATATTTTTACCAAAACAAACATAATATATTTCAAAAAACAATTATAATTTATACATATTGCATACATAATTAACTTTTAATTCATATTGCAGATTTAACATAATATTGCTATAAATGGTAATAAATAAAAAATATCGCTAAAATCAGTAATTCCAATTTATGTAATTTATCCAAACTAGTTTTGGGCCTTTTTCATTGTTTTGGCTTTAAGCCATTTATCCAGAATATATATTCAGACTGTTATAAAGAAATTTGTATTATAGTGAATGTCTAATTATGTGGAGTCATTTTATGATAAGGTTAGGAATCCTACTTGGGAACAAATATAGTTTTCCACAGTAAATAAAGGGGTTTTCTTGCATTGTAAAGAAATACATGAATCCTGAATATACTTCTAGAGAAACAAGAAGTATTCTCTCTATTTTTCTCCTCTCTACTTTGTTCTTCTTCTTAATTTATATAGTTTCATAACACGTTATCGACACGATTGTTCTATTCTTAAAGAATTATGATAGAAGACAAAAAAAGTGCAAAAGAAATCTTGCATAAGTTATGCAATAAGTTGCAAAATAAATTTCTTTTGTTTTGGGCCTATTCTGATTTTTTTCTGTCTCATAAATCTACAACACAACTAATAACTATTATGAATTAAGACATAATAACCATTGTAATCTATTTGTCACACAATAATATCAATTTATCTCTAAATATCAAAAAGAGGTTCAAAACTAGTCACTTGACTACAATACGAAGGAATAATCATAGCTCGAATGAAAGGAATGACAAATGGAGTGATTCTAAGAGTTTTAAAGATCTAAATAAATCATAGCGCGCAATTCAATAAGTCTCTTGCCACGCAAAGCAATGCGAGGTTCACCACATACTATCAATCTACACTCTCTAATTAATGAAACCTTCTCCAATGTCATAGAGTTCTCTCTAAAAATGATTAGCAAGGAGTGAAATGTTAGTTCAATGAGTAATAACACTTAACCACAACCACTTTTGACGAGGGACATGTTAGAAAACATGCTAGTGTGATAGTCAAAATGATAAAATCACTCCATTTTAAAAACCGGTAACAATATTCAATCTTGTTTGCCTCATGTAAGCAAAATCAATATAAACACGTAGTAGTAAAATTAGAAAACACTTTCATATCAAATTTTATATTTAGGAGGTATCCAAGGATGGATCATGTAACTAATGTGGCCTTCTCTTTAAAAAGTAATCAATAACGATGAGCTCCTCATAAAAAAGTTAAATATTCATATTGGTAAATCCTTATTCGAGGAATATCGCTAACGGTATGCTAGTTCTACCTTCTCACTAGCAAGAGCTTTATCTATAATCTCTAACTATAAGATGCACCAAATCTAACGAAGTGAAATAAAATACCTTCAAATCCTTATTTACAACAATCCACTTCTTCTCCATTTAACTTCTTCTTTTTCTTCTTTTTTCGCGTTGAACACCTTCATGCTCCTTCACCGGAATAGAGGCAAAGAACAAGTATCTTTTTTCAAGAGTTGTTGGAAAACCATTTTAGCCCCTAAAATTACTTTATCCTAATATTTGGGAAATTTTCATATATAGCCACTCAAAATAGCCTAATTACTCTCTATAACTATTGTTTGATAATTACAGTTCATAAGCTACACGTTATAGGAATGAGAGAGGCGTGTAAGACTGGGAGAGAGAGGAGGGAGGCGAGAGAGGGCAAAGAGTGGAGAGAGCTGAATTGTAAATGTATATCGGTTATATAATTGTAAATTATACATATGTATTTGTATATATGGCAAGCGATATTGAGAGAGGGAGGAGAGAGACGAGCGATATTGGGAGAGAGGTGAGCGAGAGATGGCAGAGAGTGGGAGAGAGGTAAATTGTATATGTATATCGGTTAGATAATTTATATTATACATATGCATTTGTATATATGGCAAGCGAGATTGGGAGAGAGGAGAGAGGCGAGCGAGATTGGAAGAGGGAGAAGAGAGGCGAGTGAGAGAAGGCAGATGGTGGGAGAGAGGTGATTTGTATATGTATATTGATTAGATAATTGTATATCATACATATGTATTTGTATATTCTAACGAATTATACATATACAAATGTGACTAATTATACAAACTCGGAGTCAGCCCACGTAATTAATGTATAATGTTAGTCGTGAGTAATAATGATAACAAACTATAGCTATGATGAGTGACCGCGTAATTTTTCCTAACTACGTTTTTGATAGGCTAAGACCCATTTGAATTATAATTATTTTTATTAATGACTAATATGTCCTTGCTTAAACATGGAATATTATATTCTTCTCACCTTAAGAAAATCGATCCCCAAATTTAAGTCATTTGTAAACCAAAATAGGTGTGGATACTGGACTGTTCAGATTAGCTTACAATTCTCAAGTGATCTCTTTCGCGGAATGATTTTCCATAATACTTTCATGGACAATTTCTCTCGATGTAATTATTCTTACTTGCTTGTTAACAATGGACATGAGTTTCTTCATAAATTAAGTTTTTTTTTAAATTATTGAGTCAATACTTCACGGACGAACAAGATCGAGATCATCAGATTTAAAATCAAACTTGGAGCCCTTAAATTCTACTAAAAGTCAAGGTAAAATATAGTTGACTCCTCAAAATTATTTGTGCCACATTAACATAAAATGGAAAAGAAAAAGTAACTGTTAGTTTTATGGCCTACTCACATTAATATTATTTTGATTTAATATTTAACTATTTATTAATTTAATTGGATAAGTGTGGAAAGTTATTGTGGTTATAACTCTCCACTACCCCACTACCTACTTTGATTGAAAGTGTAATTAACTGCTTAGTCCTCTCTCTGCCTATTAAAAGGGAATGACCTATATCATGAGCATAAGGTAAAGAGAGAAAAAATAAAATTTAATTCTCTTGATTTTAAGATGAGAGAAACAATAAAGTGTTTCCGCTAATATTGGTCAAGAGGAAACTATGGACAACTCAAGTATGTTTCTTGACTGGCTTATTATCATAGAGTTGCATGTAAAAATCATTAAGTTCTACGATTATGAAGGGTGTGTTTGGTATGGAGGAAAATGTTTTCCCGGAAAACAAGTAGATTTTGAACTTATTTTCTCATGTTTGGTTGGTGAGTAGAAAATATTTTTCGAAAATGATTTTTAGTGTTTGATTTATGAATGAAAAATATTTTTGAGAGACATCTTTTATTTTTACTAGAGTAAAAAATAATTTATAAAATTGAAAATATTTTTAAAAAGCAAAATTATTATTTTTTTGGGATGGTGGTGGGGTCAGGGGTGGGGCAGGGGGAGGGGTTAGGAGTGAAAAAGTAAAAATTTGAAGTTGATAGTATTTTTAAAAAACAAAATTAATTTTTTGGGGGTTGGGGTTGGGTGGGGGGCTGGCCGGGGGGAGGGGGGTTAGGAGTTTAAAAATTAAAATTTAAAGTTGAAAATATTTTTAAAAAGCAAAATCAATTTTTGGGGGAGGGGGAGGGGGTGGGGTTGGGATTGGGGGGTGGCCGGTGGTGGGTGGGTAGGTTGGGGGGTCAGGGATCGGGTGAAAAAATAAAATTTTGAAACTAAAAATATTTTTTTAATATTGATGTTTTTCCCAAAAAAAATGTATTTTGAAATTGGAGGAGAGTTTTGGAAAATATTTTCCAAAACTTTTGTCCCAACCAAACATGAGAAAATTGAAATTTTTTTCCAGAAAATATTTTTCTTCATACCAAACAGACTCGAAATCTTAATAGATTTACCGTAACATGCATTATTCGTCAAGTAAAAAGAAATTATTAGTTACAATAATTAATAACTTGTGTTGACAGGGAAACATGTGCCTAGTTTATACATACATGATAGAAACTTCTATAACTAATAACTATTAAGTTAGTTAGCCTTAATTAACTGATTAGGATCTTAGCTAATTAACTAACTGACTTCTTTAGCTATACTTAAACAGACTTGAGTCAGAAAAAATTTAAATCATTTACTCTACTATTTTGTTACTTCCTCATCACGACATCGATCCTTCTCTCCGTTCACTGCTCGCCGGCGACTGACATCTCCGTTCACCTCTGTAAGTTTTCTCTGTCCTTATTTCTCTTTCTTCTTAGCTCTCATTTTCCTATCCCTCTGTTTGCGTTGGAACCGACCCCCGACGGCTTCCCCATTAGTGACGTTTTGACCATGTTAAGCTGGCTCTCGGTTTTAATTAATTTCTATGAAATGCTGTTTCAGAAGAAAAGCGTGCATGTTATTGTGAATTTTTTTATGTTAGCGTTTTTGTACTCTGTTCATGAGTTTGTATCTTCAGCCTTACCGGCTGTATTGATTGTTGAGTTTTGTTGTTAATTTTATATGATTTTGCTCGGTGCTTCTTTCGCAATTGGAATTTGATGTTGATTGAAAAAAAATAATTAGGGTAGGGTTTTTGTACTCTGTTGCGCTTGTCTCTTCGAGACTTGCCGCTGGCTTGTGATGTATAGTGATTGGTTGTCTCACGGTTGACATGCATGTTATTATGAATACGATTTTTGTGCCGGTTATTGTGAATCGGTTAAGTTTTACATGTAAGGTAGATGTTCTTGTGATTAACTATATGTCACATTGTTAGATTTTTAGATGGAAGGTGAAGATAATGCGAGTTAGACTCTCCTTCGTGACTTCCATTTGATAATGACTCTGTCTCCGTCAAGGGCTATATTCGTTTGAGAAAAGCAGAATTAATTGGATAATGACAGGGGAAGAAAGTTTAGACAGGGGGACTTTGTTGCTTCTATTTCTAATCTACATAAAACACTTCTACAAATAGATCAAATTAATCAGTTATTTAGTCTCTATGATTCTGAAAAACTCAACACTTTGCGAGACATTCCATCTAGCCAACTAAAGCGTATAACAAAATTGTGATGAATAGTGATTGGTTGTCTCACAATTGACGACAGGCATGTTATGATAGAAATTTTTTTGGATACGATTTTTGTGCCTCTTTTGTTGAGGTTATTGTAACCTGTCAAGGTTTACATGTAACTTAGTTCCTTAATGTTCTTGTGATTAACTTTATATCACATTATTGGATTTTTAGATGGAAGACGAAGATAATGCCGATTTAGACTCTCATTCGGGCCTCGAATTTGACAATAACTCTGACTCTGATGACGTCTTTGACTATTTTCGCATGACGAAAGAAGAATTTGATGATGCGAGTGGAAGAAAATTTAGACATGGCGACGTTGTTTCTTCCATGTCTAATCCTGATAACACACTTGGCCAAGTAGTTCAAATTAATCGGTTCTTTGGAATGTTTGATTCGGATGATCTCTACTCTTTGCGAGACATTCCATCTAACCAACTAAAGCGTATAACAAAATTTGCGAAGGGAGATTTGGTAGTCCTTACCCATTGGTTGGGTAGGGTAGTTTACGTTTAATGTGATACTACTGTTAAGTTCGAGAATGATGACTCTTTACGCACTTTTAGAGGAGGGACAGGTCTTTATCCACGTTTTCCTTCATGGAATATCTCATGTGACAGGCCTTGTCCACTACATCCTGGACAACAGGTGATGGTTGCGGGTAAACCATGTACAGTAATCGATCTGATTGATAGATTTGTATATGTTGAATGGACGCTGATTCTGATAGCAGTGACTCCCCTCCTCCCCCTGATAAACAAGATCCTAACAGCTTGACACAAGTGTTTTCATATCTCTCGACTTGGAAAATAGGAGATGTATGCAAGCATGTGTCATATCCTGAAATTGTTGTCCTAATCACTGACATATGTGTCTTGGCAAGATGGGTCAACAGAAAGAAACATTCCATCAACTCTACTGAAGCCCGTTTCTAATATAGGAGTTCATGACTTTTTAGTGGATCAATATGTTGTTTTGGATAATTCTGAACATTTGCGAGTCGTCAAATCTGTTGATCACAGGGAGAAAACCACAATAGTGAAGTGGATAAATCGCCTGAATGAGGAAATCATAAGTTCTAACCGCCTGAATCGACACCATCTTTTTAACTATCACCTGGGTAATTTGGTGTTCCGCCGACTAACAAAAGAAGCTGAAAATTCTGATTTGTCCTCCTTTGGGAGTATAATTGGCTTCAAAGATGGCAACATTGAGGTTGTTGACTCTTTGGCCTAATTATTTAGTCCCACATCGGAGCTTTATGTATTGTGAAGGAGAATTTGGGTTATAAAAGAACCCCTCCTCCTTCATTGTAAATTGCACCATTTGTAATCTCTTCTCTCTATCTAATAAAAGTAGGCTGCTTTGAGCGGTGCTTGGAGATTAAGCTTTCGCGGTTGAACTCCATTATTAAAATTGTTCGGTCTCTTTTCTCTTCTTTTCAGTTAATATTCGATATTATTTGTCGGGTATCTTTGTTAGTGTTCTGTCCGGTTCAGTTCATTTGAACCGGTTCATTTCACTAAAGTTGTTCTGTTTTGTAGGGAAATTACCCGAATTTCCCAACAATTGGTATCAGAGCCAAGGATCTGTCTGAGTATGCTCTGTGGTTGCAGCTGAGTCTGATCTTCCACATCAGAAAAGAATTATTTTGGTCCTTTTGCGTCGAAAGTTTTTTCTAAGTCAGAGTTCTGTCTGAGTATGCTCTGCGGTTGCAGTTTCGCCTGATCTTCCACACCAGAAAGGAATTACTTTGTTTCTGTAGAAGCCTTCGATTATTTGAATTCTGTTGTAATATCCAATATTTTTTTTTAGTCTGTAATGGCAAATAAAGATCAAGAAATGGAGTCTGTTGCAAATATTCCACCGAAGACATCGGGTGCCTCGTCATCATGGTCAAGATTCTCAATGTCTACTTTGAAGTTGGCGGTTGAAATATTCGATGGTACGGGCCATTTCGGTATGTGGCAAGGGGAGGTTTTGGACTCCCTTTTCCAGCAGGGTCTTGATATTGCTATTGAAGAAGTTAAACTAGAAGGAGTTGAAGATAAAGATTGGAAAATCATTAATCGGTTGGCATGCAGAACAATTCGATCGTGTCTATCCAGGGAGCAAAAGTATGCTTTCAAGAATGAGACTTCTGCATACAAATTGTGGAAGGCATTGGAGGACAAGTTTCTGAAAAAGAGTGGTCATAACAAGCTCCTAATGAAGAAAAGGTTGTTCCGATTTGATTACAAACAAGGTACTACTATGAATGAACATATCACTATGTTTAATCAATTAGTAGCAGACTTGCTTAATTTAGATGTCATATTCGATGATGAAGATCTGGCTTTGATGTTGTTATTATCTCTTCCCGATGAATTTGAACATTTGGAGACAACGTTACTTCACGGGAAGGAGAATGTGTCGTTAGATGCTGTTTGTTCTGCTTTATATAGTCATGAACTGAGAAAGCAGGATAAGATGAAAACAAAGGCAACAACATCAGAAGAAGTATTGGTGGCAAGAGGTCGTCATCAAAACCAGACAAAAGGGAGAAGAGGAAGGTCCAAAACAAAAGGTCGAGCCATTGCCAAAGATGAGTGTGCTTTCTGTCATGAGAAAGGACACTGGAGGAAAGACTGTCCAAAGTTGAAGAAGAAAGGGAAGGCTCCGCAAGACGCCAATGTTGCAGAATGCAAAAGCGATGCGGAATCAGATATCTCTTTAGTGGTCGCTCCTACAACATCACATGCAGATGAGTGGATATTGGATTCAGGTTGTACCTATCATATGTGTCCCATTCGGGAGTGGTTCTTTGAATTTTAGGATCTCGATGGCGGAGTTGTTTACATGGGTAATGATAATTCATGTAAAACAACCGGAATAGGTTCAATCAAACTGCAGAATCATGATGGATCCACCAGAATCTTGCGAGATGTGCGGTACGTGCCAAAGTTGAAGAAGAATCTCATCTCATTGGGGGCTTTAGAATCTAAAGGCCTAGTTATAACGATGCGAGATGGAGTTCTTAAAGCAACTTCTGGAGCGTTGGTGATGTTGAAGGGTGTGAGAAAGAACAATCTGTATTACTATCAAGGTAGTACAGTGGTCGGGACAGTAACAACAGTAACTTCTTGCACCAAGAAAGATACTGAGGCAACGAAGCTGTGGCATATGCGGTTGGGACATGCTGGTGAAAAATCTTTGCAAATTCTTGCCAAGCAGATTGTTGAAAGGTACGAAGACTTGCAAACTTGAGTTTTGTGAACATTGTGTTCTTGGAAAACAACGAAGAGTGAAGTTTGGCACTGCAATTCATAATACCAAGGGTATTCTGGATTGCATTCAGATGTATGGGGACCTGCCAAGACTCCGTCTCTTGGAGGAAGGCATTATTTTGTCACTTTTGTTGATGATTTTTCCAGGAGAGTTTGGGTGTTTTCTATGAAGAACAAAGATGATGTACTTGGAATTTTCCTTAAGTGGAAAGTTCAAGTTGAAAACCAGACGGGAAGGAAGATCAAGGTTCTCCGAACAGACAATGGTGGAGAATACAAGAGTGATCCGTTCCTTAAGGTATGCCAAGACTGTGGCGTAGTTCGGCACTTCACCGTCAGGAAAACACCGTAACAGAATGGGGTGTCAGAGCGTATGAACAGGACACTTGTGGAGAAAGTTCGCTGTATGCTGTCTAATGCTGGGTTAGGCAGAAAATTTTGGGCTGAGGCGATAACATATGCTCAACATCTCGTCAATCGTTTGCCATCATCTGCTATTGATGGCAAAACTCCATTAGAGGTATGGTCTGGAAAACCTGCAACTGATTATGATACTTTGCACGTTTTTGGTTCTGTTGTATATTATCATGTGATTGAATCAAAGTTGGATCCACGGGCAAAGAAGGCTTTGTTCATGGGATTCAATGCTGGAGTGAAGGGATACCGTCTGTGGTGTCTCGAGGCAAAGAAAACAATTATAAGCAGAGATGTTACCTTCGATGAATCTGCCATGTTAAAGAAGGTAAATCCAGAAGATGCTGAGAGTACTCCTGAACAGGTGGAGTGTACTCCGAAGCAGGTGGAGTTTGAGGAGACAGTGGTGATCCCAGCACGGAGCACCACGAGTGACTCTCCTACGGCAGAAGAAGAGTCAGATGAGGAAGAGGTTCCTACCCAAGAACCTCTACAGCAATCGGAGCCAATTGCAGTTAGAAGACAGAGACGAGCGATCCAAAAGCCCACTCGTTTCACTGACATGGTAGCTTATGCACTTCCAGTTTCAGATGAAGATGTTCCATCCACCTACCCAGAGGCCATACGAAGTTCAGAAAGTGGCAATTGGGCAGGTGCAATGGAAGAGGAAATGCAATCCCTCAAGAAGAACATGACGTGGAAGTTGACACAACTACCGATAGGCAAGAAGGCAATTGGATGCAAATGGGTATTTGCAAAGAAAGAAGGATTTCCCGATAAAGACGATGTTCGCTACAAGGCAAGGTTGGTAGCTAAAGGCTACGCTCAAAGGGAGGGAATTGATTATAATGAGGTATTTTCTCCAGTTGTTAAACATTCCTCCATTAGAATTATGTTGGCCTTGGTAGCGCAGTTGAATTTGGAGCTAGCTCAACTTGATGTGAAGACCGCATTCCTACACGGTGATTTGAAGGAGAAAATCTATATGACTCAGCCAGAAGGAAATAAGGTTGCTGATAAAGAGAATTGGGTTTGCAAACTTGTCAAATCATTGTACGAACTGAAACAATCTCCGAGACAGTGGTACAAACGATTTGATAGTTTCATGAAGGGTCACAAGTACAAGAGAAGCAAATACGATCATTGTGTGTATTTGCGCAGGCTTCAAGACGGTTCCTACATCTACTTACTCTTATATGTTGATGATATGCTGATTGCAGCAAAAAGCCAAGCTGAGATTGACAAACTGAAGGCTCAGTTGACTAAAGAGTTCGAGATGAAGGATTTGGGGGAAGCCAAGAAGATTCTCGGCATGGAGATAAACAGGGACAGAGAGAGAGGCAAGCTTTGGCTGTCACAGAAGCAGTATTTGAAGAAGGTACTAAGACGTTTTGGTATGCACGAAGATACAAAACACGTGAGTACCCCACTTGCTCCTCATTTGAAACTGAGTAGCCGGTTATCTCCTACGACTGATGAAGAGCGAGAATACATGGCGAAGGTCCCGTATGCAAATGCAGTTGGAAGCTTGATGTATGCAATGGTGTGTACGAGACCAGATATTTCACAGGCTGTTAGTGTTGTTAGCAGGTACATGCATGATCCAGGCCAGGGTCATTGGCAAGCTGTGAAATGGATTCTACGATATCTGCAAAATACCGTAGATATTGGATTGCATGTATGCAATGGTGTGTACGAGACCAGATATTTCACAGGCTGTTAGTGTTGTTAGCAGGTACATGCATGATCCAGGCCAGGGTCATTGGCAAGCTGTGAAATGGATTCTACGGTATCTGCAAAATACCGTAGATATTGGATTGGCATTCGAGCAGGATAAATCACTTGGTCAATGCATAGTTAGATACTGTGATTCTGACTATGCAGGTGATTTGGATAAGCGACGATCTACAATTGGCTATTTGTTCACTTTAGCAAAAGCGCCAGTTAGTTGGAAGTCTTCTTTACAGTCAACGGTGGCTTTGTCTACGACAGAGGCAGAGTATATGGCGATTACAGAGGCTGTAAAGGAGGCGATTTGGCTTCATGGGTTGCTTAAAGACTTGGGAGTTGGTCAGAAACAACTTGAGGTTTATTCTGACAGTCAGAGTGCTATTCATTTAGCAAAGAATAAAGTCTTTCATGCACGGATGAAGCACATTGATGTTCGCTATCACTTTGTGAGGGAAATTCTCGAAGAAGAGGAGATAGAATCCCGCAGATATGCTGACCAAGGTGGTTACAAAGGCCAAGTTTGAACACTGTTTAGACTTGGTCAATGTCCTGCACATTTGAATTTGGCGCCTCACGGCGCAAATTTGGAAGCAACGTGAAAACTGCTTTTATTATTTGTTTGTTTGAGAAGATTTGTATTTGGTGGGACTGGATATTAAGCCAAGGTGGAGATTTGTTGACTCTTTGGCCCTTTTATTTAGTCCCACATCGGAGCTTTATGTATTGTGAAGGAGAATTTGGGTTATAAAAGAACCCCTCCTCCTTCATTGTAAATTGCACCATTTGTAATCTCTTCTCTCTATCTAATAAAAGTAGGCTGCTTTGAGCGGTGCTTGGAGATTAAGCTTTCGCGGCTGAACTCCATTATTAAAATTGTTCGGTCTCTTTTCTCTTCTTTTCAGTTAATATTCGATATTATTTGTCGGGTATCTTTGTTAGTGTTCTGTCCGGTTCAGTTCATTTGAACCGGTTTATTTCACTAAAGTTGTTCCGTTTTGTAGGGAAATTACCCGAATTTCCCAACAGAGGTTACATGGGATGATGGTACTACATCTATGGTACGTACAACACTTATATTGTCTTTGTTTTATTCCTTTCATGCATTTTCTAAAATAACAGTTTCCTTTTGGTTTCAGGTTCAACCTCAAGAACTTCATGGTGTTGATCGAGATGATTATGGGTATAGCTCTGATGAATACTCATCCAGCAGCGATGAAGAAGTTGGGGACTCATTGGTTGTAGAAATTCCTGATTCCAATGTAAGATTATCATATTTTCGTTTTCTATGCCATTTTATCATATGCAAGTTAACATTTATAAATGTTTGATGCTGTGACTTCTGGGTGATGGACAGGTTGATTTGTTGGACTTTGTGGACCTGCAGAGTGTTAAATGTCTTAATGAAAGCCACATCCACTGTATTAGCAATGCCCTAGAAAAGGTACAATTAATGAACTAAGTAAAAAGGAGAAGATTTTGTTCATTTCTTAAATTTTGGGCTTAATTATGCTTCTGTCTTCCATTTATTATTCAAGTTGAGGAATTTTACATTCAGCAGTGAATAGGATAGGATAAAATTGTTAACAAAGAAAAGTATATTAGCTGTAGATCTATTTGTATCTGTTTTGTCTTTTTTGTATAAAAAAGATCTATTTAGCTTGATCAATTTGTCATGCTTAAATATCACCGATCATTATTTTGGAGTTTGTTTGCTCCACAATATTATCTTATCTTTTTAATAGAAGCTTGCTTAGTCTCTTATAAATTGGAGTTGACATAATCTTTTATTGTAGCTTCTGCTTCTACTTGATGCTATCAATGAAATCTCCTTCATCCAAAAAAAGGTCATCTCGTTTTGTTTTTATTTAAACTAATGGCGTTGACGTTTTTTTGAATATACAAATTAGGATTACAGAGAATTCAAGGGCTTGAACTTGGAGAGCGCTGTAGATGAGCAGCTATTGATTTACATACCTTTTAAGCAGCCTATCAGTTTGCATTCACTGGTTATTGGAGGACGTGTGGAGGAAGGTAAGCAATAGATTTCATGTCTTTTTTGTTAAATTTGACAAGATTCAAAAATGAATTAATGAGAAGATATGGTAGTTAGGAGGATAATTCTTCATTGGTAGAAAAGTCAAGATAGCACCTTTTGTAGGTGAAATTTAGGTGAACAACAAATTGGTTTCACAAGGTAAATCTTGACATTTTGTCATATTGTGATGTCATGGATGACATCAATAGGAAGAATTCACTCCTATAAATAGGTAACTCCTAATTCATTTGTAACACACCTCTCACTTGCCTTCTCATCTCCTAAGGCGTTTGTTCTTCTTTCTCTCTTGTAGTATTTCACTTGTACTCTTTTGGAGTGAAATAAATATTGATTGGTTGTGTCTGAGGACTAGGCAAAAGAAAACAAAAGTTTGCCGAACCTCGTTAATTCTTGGTGTTCCTTTTGTTGTTGTCTCATTTACTATTTATTAGCTACATTTAGATATAGCAGTTGTGATTCTATCACTCTCTATATATTTGGCTTCCGCAACAATTGATATCAGAGCCAAGGTATTATCTGAGTATGCTCTGTGGTTGCAGCATAGTCTGAACTTCCACATCAGAAAAAGATTTACTTTGGTCTTTGCATTGTTAGCTAGTAAATAGTATTTGTAGTAAAATGGGAGACAAGAAAAATGATGAGTCCACATCAAATGTCAATAATACGTCATCATTGGCATCTTCGCTTATGACAAGAATTGTGTCAAATGCGAAATTTGCAGTTGAAATTTTTGACGGGTCAGGACATTTCGGAATGTGGCAAGGCGAGGTCCTTGATGTTCTTTTTCAACAAGGACTAGATATTGCCATTGAAGAAAAGAAACCAGACGGTGTAGGAGAAGAAGATTGGAAGATTATCAACCGTGTTGCTTGCGGTACCATTCGATCTTACCTTGCAAGAGAACAAAAGTATCCATACACGAAGGAAACATCTGCAAATAAATTATGGAATTCATTGGAGGAGAAATTCTTGAAGAAAAACAGTCAAAATAAACTTTACATGAAAAGAAGACTGTTACGCTTCACTTATATTCCTGGTAGCACAATGAATGATCATATCACCAGCTTTAATAAGTTGGCGACAGATTTGCGGAATATGGATGTGACTTTTACGGATGGAGATATGGCCTTAATGTTGTTAAGTTCACTTCCCGATGAGTTCGAGCATCTTGAAACGACTCTACTGCATGGGAATGATGAAGTATCTCTCAAAGAAGTTTGTTCTGCCTTATACAGTTATGAACAAAGAAAAAGAGAAAAACAAAAAGGCGGAGAAGCAGAAGCACTGGTTGCGAGAGGTCGTTCTCAAAATCATATGAGAACGAAGAAAGGGAGATCCAAGTCAAGATCGAGACTCAGCAAAGATGAATGTGCCTTTTGCCGAGAAAAAGGGCATTGGAAGAAAGACTGCCCAAAGTTGAATAGCAAAGCCAAACCAAATAATGGGAAGGCTGTCATGGATTCAAATGTGGCTGATTGTGATGACTTCGATTACTCACTAGTTACAACAGATCCATCCAAATCATCTGATGTATGGTTGATGGACTCAGCTTGTAGTTATCATATGTGTCCCAATCGGGACTGGTTTATTGATTTACAAGAAGGAGAATGTGGAGTTATTCACACTGCAAACAATAATCCTCTTACCGCATATGGTGTTGGTTCAATCCGATTAAGGAACCATGATGGATTAAGTAGAACATTAACAGATGTTCGATATGTACCAGATTTGAAGAAAAATCTCATTTCTGTAGGAGCCCTAGAATCAAAGGGGTTCAAAGTCATTGCAGATAATGGCGTGATGAGAATATGCTCTGGTGCACTGGTGGTAATGAAGGCAATTCGAAGAAATAATAACATGTACCACTATCAAGGTAGTACAGTTATTGGGACAGCGGCAACAACATCCAATGACGAGAAGGAGGCAGAAATGACCAAGCTGTGGCAATGCGCTTGGGACATGCTGGAGGGAAATCCTTGAAAACTTTATCAGATCAAGGATTGCTAAAAGGAGTTAAAACTTGCAACTTGGAGTTTTGTGAACATTGTATCAAGGGAAAACAAACAAGGGTTAAATTTGGAAAAGCTATCCATAATACTAAAGGTATTTTGGATTATGTTCATTCAGATGTTTGGGGTGCTTCCAAAACACCTTCATTAGGTGGGAAACACTATTTTGTAACCTTTGTTGATGACTTTTCTCGAAGATTGTGGGTGTATACGATGAAAACAAAAGATGAAGTATTGGGAATTTTTCTCAAATGGAAGGCGATGATAGAAACTCAAAGTGGCAGAAAGATCAAGTGTCTTCGCACAGACAATGGTGGCGAATATAAAAATGATCTTTTTCAGAAAATTTATGAGGAAAATGGCATCGTCAGACATTTCACCATCAGAAATACACCACAACAGAATGGAGTGGCAGAACGCATGAACCGAACTTTGCTGGAGAAAGTTCGGTGTATGTTGTCCAATGCTGGCTTGGGCAAATAATTTTGGGCTGAGGCAATAACATATGCGTGCCATCTCATTAATCGTCTACCATTGCTGCTATTGGTGGGAAGACACCATTTGAAAAATGGTATGGAAAACCTGCTGAATATTATGGTACTTTATATGTATTTGGCTCAATTGCATATTATCTTGTAAGAGAGTCAAAATTGGACCCAAGAGCAAAGAAAGCTTTATTTATGGGAATTACTTCTGGAGTCAAAGGATACCGTTTATGGTGTCCAGAGACAAGAAAAGTTATTTTCAACAGGGATGTTACCTTTGATGAATCTGCCTTGACAAATAAGGTAACACTTGAAGAAGCCAAACAAATTGATGGTGCTTCAAAGCAGGTGGAGTTTGAGGGAAAGATAATTTTCCCAACACAGGGATCAAACGAGGAAACAACAAAAGATTTTCCTCTTGAAGGAGAGCCAGTCGAAGAGGAGGTTCCATCTCAAGAACCTCAACCACAACTTGAATCAATAGCAACGAGCAAGCCAAAAAGGACAATAATAAAACCTGCTCGACTCACAGATATGGTGGCTTGTGCTAACTCAATTGCAGCCGATGACATTCCTACCACTTATAAAGACGCAGTCCAAAGTTCACAAAAAGATAAGTGGAGGAATGCCATGGATGAAGAAATGCAATCTCTTCATCAGAATCATACATGGAGATTGGCCAATCTCCCAGAGGGCAAGAAAGCAATTGGGTGCAAATGGGTATTTGCAAAGAAAGAGGGATTTCCTAACCAAGAAAATGTTCGCTACAAAGCAAGATTGGTGGCCAAAGAATATGCTCAAAAGGAGGGAATTGATTATAATGAGGTATTTTCTCCAGTTGTGAAACACTCCTCCATTAGAGTTTTGTTGGCTTTGGTAGCACAGTTGAATTTGGAACTAGTTCAGTTGGATGTAAAAACTGCTTTTTTACATGGAGACTTGGAAGAGGAAATCTATATGACTCAGCCAGAAGGATTCAAAGTTGATGGAAAAGAAAATATGGTGTGCAAACTTGAAAAATCGTTGTATGGATTGAAACAATCTTCTAGACAATGGTACAAACGATTTGACAAGTTTATGTTGCAGCAAAGGTACATAAGAAGCAAATACGATCATTGTGTGTATTTGCGCAAGCTTGAAGATAATTCCTTTATATATCTTCTCCTATATGTTGATGATATGTTGATAGCTTCTAAAAGTCAAGAGGAAATTGAGAAGCTAAAGATTCAACTGAGAAAGGAGTTTGAGATGAAGGATTTGGGTGAGGCAAAGAAGATTCTTGGCATGGAGATAAAAAGAGATAGACATTTAAAGAAACTTTATTTATCTCAGAAAGAATATTTGAAGAGAGTACTAAACCGATTCGGTATGAATGAAAAAACGAAGTCGGTTAGCACTCCGCTTGCTCCTCATTTTAAGCTTAGTGATGCTATGTCACCTAAGAATGAAGTTGAACGAGAATATATGTCAAGAGTACCATACGCTAATGCTATTGGTAGCTTGATGTATGCAATGATTTGCACAAGGCCAGATATTTCACACGCTGTTGGAGTTGTAAGCAGGTACATGCACAATCCTGGAAAGGATCATTGGCAGGCTGTAAAATGGATTCTACGGTATATTCATAATACTGTAGATGTTGGTTTGGTTTTCGAGCAGAAAGATAGTCAATATCTTGTTGGATATTGTGACTCAGATTATGCAGGTGATTTGGACAAACGAAGATCGACTACTGGTTATGTTTTCACTATTGCAAATGCACCAGTTAGTTGGAAGTCTACTTTGCAGTCAACAGTTGCTTTGTCTACCACTGAGGCAGAGTACATGGCAATTACAGAGGCTGCGAAGGAAGCAATTTGGCTTCAAGGATTGCTTAGAGAACTTGGTATTGGACAAGAAGGAATCACAATATTTTGTGATAGTCAGAGTGCTATTCAATTAGCAAAGAACCAAGTTTATCATGCAAGGACGAAGCACATTGACGTCCGATATCATTTCATACGAGACATCATAGAAGATGGTGGAGTCATAATGCAGAAAATTCATACTACGGATAATCCTGCCGATATGTTGACAAAAGTGGTGACTGCGGTCAAGTTTCAACATTGTTTGAACTTGATCAACATTGTTGAACATTGAAGATTATGGTTGAAGACACAATCAAAATTGTTGTTGAGAGAAAGTTGAAAATGGAGAATCTTGCCAAGGTGGAGATTTGTTAAATTTGACAAGATTCAAAAATGAATTAATGAGAAGATATGGTAGTTAGGAGGATAATTCTTCATTGGTAGAAAAGTCAAGATAGCACCTTTTGTAGGTGAAATTTAGGTGAACAACAAATTGGTTTCACAAGGTAAATCTTGACATTTTGACATATTGTGATGTCATGGATGACATCAATAGGAAGAATTCACTCCTATAAATAGGTAGCTCCTAATTCATTTGTAACACACCTCTCACTTGCCTTCTCATCTCCTAAGGCGTTTGTTCTTCTTTCTCTCTTGTAGTATTTCACTTGTACTCTTTTGGAGTGAAATAAATATTGATTGGTTGTGTCTGAGGACTAGGCAAAAGAAAACAAAAGTTTGCCGAACCTCGTTAATTCTTGGTGTTCCTTTTGTTGTTGTCTCATTTACTATTTATTAGCTACATTTAGATATAGCAATTGTGATTCTATCACTCTCTATATATTTGGCTTCCGCAACATTTTTTACTCTTGGTAATCTCTTTAGTTAACCTCTTGCATTTTCAGCTTTTTGGAAGATTTACCTTTGTATGTCTACTGTTTTAACATAAACAAATTCTTACTCTGGCATGTGTTCATAATTTATTTTATGGATATGTAGCTAAATGATGCATCAACTAGTTAATGGATACACTTCTACGTCTTGTTACAGAAAATCTTAATGATATTTATGCATAAATCTGGAGTAAAGCAAGAAAAAATGGATTATTTGTAAAACTACCTAGTCCGCAGTGACCTTTTAAGATCTTTTTCATTTCTTGTTAGTGGGATAGCCAGAGAGTGCAGCTCAGGAAGAAATTTGTGACAGGCTTCTCTATAATGGGGGTTTACCAATCGCTCTGCTCTCTTTTATATATTGGTATGGGCATAACGTTAAAGATATGGATCAATCATGTATGTCGCGAGTCAATTACGTGCTGTTTTTTAATTCTGTCTAAGTAATAGTTCCTGATTGATATTTATGGTTGATGTCTTTCACTTTGCTGTCACACATGCCATACTTACTGTGGAAGAAGTGGCTCTTGTTAAATTTGACAAGATTCAAAAATGGATTAATGAGAAGATATGGTAGTTAGGAGGATAATTCTTCATTGGTAGGAAAGTCAAAGATAGCACCTTTTGTAGGTGAAATTTAGGTGAACAACAAATTGGTTTCACAAGGTAAATCTTGACATTTTGACATATTGTAATGTCATGGATGACATCAATAGGAAGAATTCACTCCTATAAATAGGTAGCTCCTAATTCATTTGTAACACACCTCTCACTTGCCTTCTCATCTCCTAAGGCATTTGTTCTTCTTTCTCTCTTGTAGTATTTCACTTGTACTCTTTTGGAGTGAAATAAATATTGGTTGGTTGTGTCTGAGGACTAGGCAAAAGAAAACAAAAGTTTGCCGAACCTCGTTAATTCTTGGTGTTCCATTTGTTGTTGTCTCATTTACTATTTATTAGCTACATTTAGATATAGCAGTTGTGATTCTATCACTCTCTATATATTTGGCTTCCGCAACAATTGGTATCAGAGCCAAGGTATTATCTGAGTATGCTCTGTGGTTGCAGCATAGTCTGAACTTCCACATCAGAAAAAGATTTACTTAGGTCTTTGCATTGTTAGCTAGTAAATAGTATTTGTAGTAAAATGGGAGACAAGAAAAATGATGAGTCCACATCAAATGTCAATAATACGTCATCATTGGCATCTTCGCTTATGACAAGAATTGTGTCAAATGCGAAATTTGCAGTTGAAATTTTTGACGGGTCAGGACATTTCGGAATGTGGCAAGGCGAGGTCCTTGATGTTCTTTTTCAACAAGGACTAGATATTGCCATTGAAGAAAAGAAACCAGACGGTGTAGGAGAAGAAGATTGGAAGATTATCAACCGTGTTGCTTGCGGTACCATTCGATCTTACCTTGCAAGAGAACAAAAGTATCCATACACGAAGGAAACATCTGCAAATAAATTATGGAATTCATTGGAGGAGAAATTATTGAAGAAAAACAGTCAAAATAAACTTTACATGAAAAGAAGACTGTTACGCTTCACTTATATTCCTGGTAGCACAATGAATGATCATATCACCAGCTTTAATAAGTTGGCGACAGATTTGCGGAATATGGATGTGACTTTTACTGATGGAGATATGGCCTTAATGTTGTTAAGTTCACTTCCCGATGAGTTCGAACATCTTGAAACGACTCTACTGCATGGGAATGATGAAGTATCTCTCAAAGAAGTTTGTTCTGCCTTATACAGTTATGAACAAAGAAAGAGAGAAAAACAAAAAGGCGGAGAAGCAAAAGCACTGGTTGCGAGAGGTCGTTCTCAAAATCATATGAGAACGAAGAAAGGGAGATCCAAGTCAAGATCGAGACTCAGCAAAGATGAATGTGCCTTTTGCCGAGAAAAAGGGCATTGGAAGAAAGACTGCCCAAAGTTGAATAGCAAAGCCAAACCAAATAATGGGAAGGCTGTCATGGATTCAAATGTGGCTGATTGTGATGACTCCGATTACTCACTAGTTACAACAGATCCATCCAAATCATCTGATGTATGGTTGATGGACTCAGCTTGTGGTTATCATATGTGTCCCAATCGGGACTGGTTTATTGATTTACAAGAAGGAGAATGTGGAGTTATTCACACTGCAAACAATAATCCTCTTACCGCTATGGTGTTGGTTCAATCCGATTAAGGAACCATGATGGATTAAGTAGAACATTAACAGATGTTCGATATGTACCAGATTTGAAGAAAAATCTCATTTCTGTAGGAGCCCTAGAATCAAAGGGGTTCAAAGTCATTGCAGATAATGGCGTGATGAGAATATGCTCTGGTGCACTGGTGGTAATGAAGGCAATTCGAAGAAATAATAACATGTACCACTATCAAGGTAGTACAGTTATTGGGACAGCGGCAACAACATCCAATGACGAGAAGGAGGCAGAAATGACCAAGCTGTGGCATATGCGCTTGGGACATGCTGGAGGGAAATCCTTGAAAACTTTATCGGATCAAGGATTGCTAAAAGGAGTAAAAACTTACAACTTGGAGTTTTGTGAGCATTGTATCAAGGGAAAGCAAACAAGGGTTAAATTTGGAACAGCTATCCATAATACTAAAGGTATTTTGGATTATGTTCATTCGAATGTTTGGGGTGCTTCCAAAACACCTTCATTAGGTGTGAAACACTATTTTGTAACCTTTGTTGATGACTTTTCTCGAAGACTGTGGGTGTATACGATGAAAACAAAAGATGAAGTTTTGGGAATTTTTCTCAAATGGAAGGCGATGATAGAAACTCAAAGTGGCAGAAAGATCAAGTGTCTTCGCACAGACAATGGTGGCGAATACAAAAATGATCTTTTTCAAAATATTTGTGAGGAAAATGGCATCGTCAGACATTTCACCGTCAGAAATACACCACAACAGAATGGAGTGGCAGAACGCATGAACCGAACTTTGCTGGAGAAAGTTCGGTGTATGTTGTCCAATGCTGGCTTGGGCAAAGAATTTTGGGCTGAGGCAATAACATATGCGTGCCATCTCATTAATCGTCTACCATCTGCTGCTATTGGTGGGAAGACACCATTTGAAAAATGGTATGGAAAACCTGCTGAAGATTATGGTTCTTTACATGTATTTGGCTCAATTGCATATTATCATGTAGAGAGTCAAAATTGGACCCAAGAGCAAAGAAAGCTTTATTTATGGGAATTACTTCTGGAGTCAAAGGATACCGTTTATGGTGTCCAGAGACAAGAAAAGTTACTTTCAGCAGGGATGTTACCTTTGATGAATCTGCCTTGACAAATAAGGTAACACTTGAAGAAGCCAAACAAATTGATGGTGCTTCAAAGCAGGTGGAGTTTGAGGGAAAGATAATTTTCCCAACACAGGGATCAAACGAGGAAACAACAAAAGATTTTCCTCTTGAAGGAGAGCCAGTCGAAGAGGAGGTTCCATCTCAAGAACCTCAACCACAACTTGAATCAATAGCAACGAGCAAGCCAAAAAGGACAATAATAAAACCTGCTCGACTCACAGATATGGTGGCTTGTGCTAACTCAATTGCAGCCGATGACATTCCTACCACTTATAAAGACGCAGTCCAAAGTTCACAAAAAGATAAGTGGAGGAATGCCATGGATGAAGAAATGCAATCTCTTCATCAGAATCATACATGGAGATTGGCCAATCTCCCAGAGGGCAAGAAAGCAATTGGGTGCAAATGGGTATTTGCAAAGAAAGAGGGATTTCCTAACCAAGAAAATGTTCGCTACAAAGCAAGATTGGTGGCCAAAGGATATGCTCAAAAGGAGGGAATTGATTATAATGAGGTATTTTCTCCAGTTGTGAAACACTCCTCCATTAGAGTTTTGTTGGCTTTGGTAGCACAGTTGAATTTGGAACTAGTTCAGTTGGATGTAAAAACTGCTTTTTTACATGGAGACTTGGAAGAGGAAATCTATATGACTCAGCCAGAAGGATTCAAAGTTGATGGAAAAGAAAATATGGTGTGCAAACTTGAAAAATCGTTGTATGGATTGAAACAATCTTCTAGACAATGGTACAAACGATTTGACAAGTTTATGTTGCAGCAAAGGTACATAAGAAGCAAATACGATCATTGTGTGTATTTGCGCAAGCTTGAAGATAATTCCTTTATATATCTTCTCCTATATGTTGATGATATGTTGATAGCTTCTAAAAGTCAAGAGGAAATTGAGAAGCTAAAGATTCAACTGAGAAAGGAGTTTGAGATGAAGGATTTGGGTGAGGCAAAGAAGATTCTTGGCATGGAGATAAAAAGAGATAGACATTTAAAGAAACTTTATTTATCTCAGAAAGAATATTTGAAGAGAGTACTAAATCGATTCGGTATGAATGAAAAAACGAAGTCGGTTAGCACTCCGCTTGCTCCTCATTTTAAGCTTAGTGATGCTATGTCACCTAAGAATGAAGTTGAACGAGAATATATGTCAAGAGTACCATACGCTAATGCTATTGGTAGCTTGATGTATGCAATGATTTGCACAAGGCCAGATATTTCACACGCTGTTGGAGTTGTAAGCAGGTACATGCACAATCCTGGAAAGGATCATTGGCAGGCTGTAAAATGGATTCTACGGTATATTCATAATACTGTAGATGTTGGTTTGGTTTTCGAGCAGAAAGATAGTCAATATCTTGTTGGATATTGTGACTCAGATTATGCAGGTGATTTGGACAAACGAAGATCGACTACTGGTTATGTTTGCACTATTGCAAATGCACCAGTTAGTTGGAAGTCTACTTTGCAGTCAACAATTGCTTTGTCAACCACTGAGGCAGAGTACATGGCAATTACAGAGGCTGCGAAGGAAGCAATTTGGCTTCAAGGATTGCTTAGAGAACTTGGTATTGGACAAGAAGGAATCACAATATTTTGTGATAGTCAGAGTGCTATTCAATTAGCAAAGAACCAAGTTTATCATGCAAGGACGAAGCACATTGACGTCCGATATCATTTCATACGAGACATCATAGAAGATGGTGGAGTCATAATGCAGAAAATTCATACTACGGATAATCCTGCCGATATGTTGACAAAAGTGGTGACTGCGGTCAAGTTTCAACATTGTTTGAACTTGATTAACATTGTTGAACATTGAAGATTGAGGTTGAAGACACAATCAAAATTGTTGTTGAGAAAAAGTTGAAAATGGAGAATCTTGCCAAGGTGGAGATTTGTTAAATTTGACAAGATTCAAAAATGGATTAATGAGAAGATATGGTAGTTAGGAGGATAATTCTTCATTGGTAGAAAAGTCAAAGATAGCACCTTTTGTAGGTGAAATTTAGGTGAACAACAAATTGGTTTCACAAGGTAAATCTTGACATTTTGACATATTGTGATGTCATGGATGACATCAATAGGAAGAATTCACTCCTATAAATAGGTAGCTCCTAATTCATTTGTAACACACCTCTCACTTGCCTTCTCATCTCCTAAGGCATTTGTTCTTCTTTCTCTCTTGTAGTATTTCACTTGTACTCTTTTGGAGTGAAATAAATATTGGTTGGTTGTGTCTGAGGACTAGGCAAAAGAAAACAAAAGTTTGCCGAACCTCGTTAATTCTTGGTGTTCCATTTGTTGTTGTCTCATTTACTATTTATTAGCTACATTTAGATATAGCAGTTGTGATTCTATCACTCTCTATATATTTGGCTTCCGCAACAGCTCTTTGGTGTCTCTTTAAGAAGTACACATAAATTGATGGCCATGCCTTAACACATATTTTTCCTACATTAAAGGTCCTAAAACTGTGAAGCTGTTTGCTAACAAGACGCACTTTAATGTCAGGTGAATTCTGTAGTTACATAATATTTGGTGTCCTTTCCTGGACTGAGCCATTTGTGGCTTATTTTTTCACCTTTACTATGTGTAATCGCTAATTGAATTGGACCTAAATGTAGTGATGCTATTGAAGCCACTCCAGGGGACACAGCAATTTTATCTGAAGATAATCTCAGGGTAAGCCAATCCTGGTTCAGGAATTCTGCTTCTTCGGCTATGTGTTAACAAAAAATACTTAATGGGGTTGTGCTCGTCGTAGGGTTGTTAAGATTTTCCCTCGATGTTCGATGTCATTCTTCAAGTATCTTATTGTTCTTTTGTAGGGAAAAGCAGTTAAGTTGAAACAAGTTAAGTTTCAAAGCATTCACAGGTATGCTTAAATAGCTTGTTTCCATATTTTGAAGTATTCATTTGTAAAATGGCATTAATCTTTTGTATTGCTATTGGACCAGTGTGACTATTTTTATCGAGGACAATCAGTATGGTTCCGAACTTACAAGAGTTCAAAGAATTTATTTGTTTGGGACATCGTAAGTTTCCGATGACCTCTTACTTATCACTTTGCTTCCTTACACTCACTCTTATTTGCTTCTTATTTATTATTATCAAGTTTTTTATTTTAGTTAACTTTTACTTGGGGCTCCATTTTGTTTCCATTCTTAAGTAGCAAGATATATAGAAATGGTGCTTCCATGTAAACTCAGTTCATTTTGTCATCATACCATACCATACCAAGTAATAATATGCTGTTAAAGCTCTCATTTTACTCCACTTAGACATTTGGATCATATACTTTCACTTCCCAAATAACATGTGATAGATACCCCATCTTGCACTGATGATTGTTATATTTACATTTTGTCTTTGCCTATATTCCGGATGATTTTAATATCATTCGGATATTGTGCAGGAACTTCTGAGCCATGAAAACCAAGAAAAGCTGTAGATTTTTGTACATCTTGAGGAATTTTTTTCAGTGTTGACAGGTTGATGAGAGAGAGGAGTGTATTGTGTAAGAGGTGTAAAAGATGAAAACAAAAAATATTTTTTTGTGATACGTAAATGTACTTTTGAGTTTTGTAAATTTTACCAAACTAAAAGGATGCTTGCTATTATTGGCAAGTGCTTCAGACTTCCGATATTGAAGTTTTGGCTAGCAAATTTTGTATCACATTTTATGATTTTATTCTCGTGTTTATGACATATCTCGTCATAGATACCCCAATACTATGTAAAGAAACAGTTTAAGTATACTCTTTGTTGACTAGCCATACAAAATCGTTGCAGCAAAGTATAAACCGTGACCATATATATGACAAGATTAGAAGCAAAAATTGCCCCCAAAGTTTTTCTTGAATAGAAAATATGGCTGCTAAAGAAGACATAGTGGTAACATGGAATATTAAATATTCTTAAAAACTGGCTAAATATTAAATAATCTTTTAAGAATTGAAATGTTATCCGGTTGATATATTGAAAGAAATTAACCCAAACAAAAAGTTAGAAATAGTATAATATGGTTACGGAAAACAAATTTAGATAAAAAAACAAAAAGGTATTTATAATTTTTTTGGTTAAAAATAATTGATTATTTTAATAATTATAATAAATATTGACTCACTAATTATTTCGTAAGGAATAATATTTGATTTTCGGCCAAACTATTTAATTCGAAAACCCTATTTCAGCCGAATTGCAGTGCCCTTCAATGTCGGCAGCAGGACAAAGTTGGGAAGATCCTACCTCTTCGGAGTGGCCAGAGAGTAAGTATAATTTCGATATTATATTATTTTGATGAATACATAGTGATACAATATAATAAAATTTTAACAACAGTAGAATAGGTAACAAACATGCTATTAGTATTATGGCGTTTTGTGTGTATTAGTTAGTTTGTTTCTCTCCCATTATAGTCTTTGATAGTACGGGTGTGGGCATTGTAAATTTGGTCATACCAAAACAACAATCTTGCAGTTATATTAGCCTAGTGTAAACTGTTTAACATTATTGTACAAACTCTAATATAAAGGTTAAAATTTCAGATAATGGGAATGTCTTTATTAAAGGGAAACAGTCGTGATGCTGATAGCCAATTGCCTAATAGTTTGACATTGTGCCCACAGTGTTTTGCGTCCTAAAAACAATTAAGGGAACAATAACAATGAACCCACTTTAATCCTACAAGTGGGGTCTAGGGAGGTACAAGTGTACACAAACCTTACCCCTATTATCTTTGAGAAGATAGACAACAGGTTATTTTCGAAAAACTCTCAACTGAGTAAACAATGATATCACGGGTCATGTACTCCGTGGGCTGAATTTGCGGCATAATCACATATACTTGAAAAATTGTGTTAGTTAAGTCAAAGGGCATTTTGTGTCCTGTCTTTTGAAATGTACTACTTTTCCCTGAGGTGTTTAGGAAAAGAAAGTGCAGGAGATAAACCCTGTGAAGTCATCTATCAGATTACCATGAATGCTTATTCGTCCACTTTCACGGTTATAGTCTAGCAAGTAATTGTATCCCCTGTTGATATCATGTATCTTACTCAATTATCGCTTCGTTCCATGAATGTGTTTTCATCTTTTGTGCCTTTTGCTGTTAGAATTGGTGCAGATCCTAATATAGTGAATTAACTTACTGTTCGAATGGTGTGTCACATATGATTATCGTCTACTTTGTAGTAATCTTGGGAATGAGGTCAATAATGATGTCCTATCAAAAGTTTTTTCAAGGATTCCAACCTTTAACAAGGCTAAGGTATATGTGTCTGTTAAATTTTGTTTTATTTTCTAATACGCTTTAATAAATATACATGTGCTTTGGTAAATATTGGTCATTAAGGGAGTGAGACTTCAAACTATTTACAAATTGTACGACCAAATATTATATCCCTCAGGTGGTATGTTGTGTGTATTTATGCATTCTTTTCCTCTTATGGCGGGTATATTGTAGACATGCATGTTGAATTAGTCTCCTGGTATTGTAATCCTCATCTTCCACAGTCTCCATATGAAAAAAGGGATACTTTAGAAGGTACACTTTCTTTTTAATAACTGAGAAATCCGTTTGTTGGACCAATCACAACCTTCTAAACTCGGTGGATAATGGCCTGCCCCTCTTCCCTTCTCCACTTAAATATCGGGCTTGGCTTTGCATGGTGTGGGACCTAAGCAACTAATCCTCCACCTTTGGCCACTCGAGCTAGGCCTTGGGGGCTACTTAAAATGGTACACCTGCTAGATAAAGGGACTAAGGAACACAACTTTGATACCTCTTTTTGTGGCTCAGAATGTCGATCGCTGTAGGAAAATGATTAGAAGAAGAAACACCATGTAGAAAAATAAGAAGAAAGAAACAGTGAAGACCAACAATGGGGGAAATTTTCTCTCATTTTCTGTGATGATTTGTGAGTTGATTTTATTGAACAAGAAGCAACTATTTAACCTATTACAAAATGGCAGAAATGTAAATTAATCTAAGAGATAACAAACTTCTAACAAACTTTGCATACCTATACAAATTCTAGAAGAAGCATCTAATAAAGGAATCTTGTGATATATAACAAAAGATGATAAAATGTAATGGGATATGAGTGAATGAGCTTTATTGATTAATAATGTTGATCTGAATGTTGGGTCGAATTTGATTTAGGAACAGGTCCTGTGACCTGTTTCTCTTCATTCTTCAGATGAGACTTGACTTAAAGAACAGGTCCTGCGACCTGTTTCTCTTCATTCTTCATATGAGACTTGTCTTCAGATGATACTTGACTTAAGGAACAGGTCCTACGACCTGTTTCTCTTCATTCTTCATATGAGACTTGAATTTAGGGATTAAGACCTGGACCTGGTTTTCATGACTGCGGCCTGGCCTGAGTTTCATCATCATTTTAATAATCTCCTAGGATTAATTGATGTGAGAATCACCTAATCACTTAGAAAAACTGGTATAAATGCACATGTATGAATCTAACAACATACGTTCAAATTTTAAGATTCAAGTAGATGTACTGATACATGTTCCAACATCCTTTGGGCAGTCCAATGAGTAATGTTTTTTCTGTTTGAGGGAAGATGTGCGAAGGTATAATTAATCGAATCCCAACTTAAATTAATATTGGCATAAACAAACATTTGAATAAACCATAGTAAGTCCAAGAATATGCATGTTCTACTGAAAATATCTTGATAAACATATGTACTATAAGACAAGTAAAGAAGGGTAGTGGTAGAGGTGACTTTTGGCCTTTTTCTGATGTGAAAATATTGTGAGGAAGACTTATGTTGACACACTTAAACTTCTGTCTTGATATGTAATTCAAAAAATAAACTATAATATGAAACTATAAAACATGATTTGATGGAAATTCGTATTCTACTAAACATTACGTATTCATAAAACCAGTGAGAAACTGATAAAAACAACCTTGAATTAGTGTACATAATGTCCTCCAATTGTCAACGCGCATGCGCTGTCATCTGCTGGAACATTCACAGGTTTTGTGATCATACAAAAGTTGGATTTGTTCACATTTGAAAATAGCGTCAATCTCCATTGAGATATGCGTTGCTAAAGATGGGAAAGAGGCGATTACAACCCAATATTGCAAAAACAGGAAATGAGACGTTGTTTTGGTACTATTTCTTCGTGATGGTTGAACTATTGGAACCTATTTATTTTTATTTAAAAGTTGATTAAACAATAAATATATTTGAACGCTGGCTTTTGAGACATGCTACATCATTGTCTAAGGATCCTCTATTATACATTCGCCTTCTTTTCTCCGAACTTTGTTTTTAATGGTATGTTGTAGCTTAAAAGGTTCAGTAACAAAGAGTTTCTATTATGTATATGTTGACAGGTTGTGAGAAACAAGCAGACTGGTAAGTCCAGGGGATATGGATTTGTGAGTTTTTCCAACTCATTAGACCGTGCTGCGGCACTTGCAGAAATCAATGGTGAGTTATCTGTTAATCAATATATGAATGTGTATAGTAGTCTCTTATTGCGCTTAAATCAATATATGAGTGACTTTCTGAAAGAAAAAAAAACTCATAGTTGACTGACTTTTGAGTTAAAAATCAAAGTTGAGTGACTTCACCATCTCTTTGATGAGAAAACAACTTATAGTTGAGTGACCATCTGAGATATTACCTCGTAGTTTTAGTTATTGAATTGTGGTGTAATGTTGTTCCCAGATGCCTAATGAGGTTGCAATTTGTGTTGTTTCCAGGGAAGTACGTTGGAAATCGACCAATTATACTTCACAAAAGCAAGTCCAGGATTGACTATGAAGCTCTGAAAAGACGCAGGGCGAGTTGTTCTATATGATATTACATCTTTTTCATAGAAGTTTCATCGACAAGTGTTAAAGAGTTTTGAGTAGTATTTAGTTAAAGTCATAGATTGACTTGTTAGACACTGTCAAATAGCTTGATCTCGTTGGAATCTGTAACGTTGCTTTCATGTTCACATCAAATTAATAGATGCAAGATCAAAGACGTATGTCTTACGAAGCTTAAGATTTGATAGACAAAGTTAGATAGTTTTTCACTATACTCATATTAGTGAAAGGTAATAACGGTTAAATGCAATATATTTTTCTTTGAACTTTTAACTTCGAATATTAATTATTATTCATTTTTTTGTTGGAGAACTCTATCATGACAAATAAATTTGTTGTCGAATTGATTATTTCGAAGATGAAGAAACAACAACATCAAATGAATGCCTAAAAGAAGATACAAACTCTACTTTTTAGTAGATATCCCTTTTAACAATATTATTTTCTATAATAGAAAAAATATTTTAATCAAAATTTAGACCTCATGTTTGTATTAGAATTGCATTTAAATTCACTTTGGAATTCAGACCTGTGATTTATGTTTGTGCATATTTAGATTAAAAAATATCTATGTGATATTTTAGCTGTTCTTTAAATATGGGACCTAAGTTTGGGTATTAGTGCATATGCCTCGTCTAATTTTTCATTGTTTTAGGCTTTTGAGATTATTTTTAAAAAAATTACCTATTGTCCCACGAATTAATAATTTTACAAAGGATGTTATGTTAAACACATCTCCTTCCTATTTCAAGTCAGATGCATGTATCAAAGTTACTAAATACAAGATACTTAATATCAAATACATTCTAAAATATAAATACACAGAAGGATAGGAGCGAGTGAGAGAGGCGAGCAAGAGTCGATATGTAACTTTTGGTACTAGATGCATGTATCTTTTTAATGCAAGATAAACAAG
The DNA here is from genome assembly GCA_016801875.1 of Solanum sitiens. Lineage (NCBI taxonomy): Eukaryota > Viridiplantae > Streptophyta > Magnoliopsida > Solanales > Solanaceae > Solanum > Solanum sitiens. The sequence goes on from JABWTJ010000333.1 coordinate 119,504, forward strand.
AAGAGAGACAAACGTCATATGAGAGAGGCGAGTGAGAGAGTGAATATATATTAGATATAGACGGATCAAAGCTCGGATATAGTGTATTTTAGAATAAATTACACTTGCATGTATCTGTGATACATGTATGATGTATCTGAGTGCAACAAATATATCTATCTTGTAAAGTAAATATTAATTTCGAAAGCTAAAGTTAAGATAAATAATTAAGTCCTAAGTTAGTGAAATATAGTATAGAAATTAGAAAGTAATTTCGAAAACTAAAGCAAACACAATTAGGTCCTAAAACTATTGGGCTTTTTCATTGTTTTGGGCTTTAGCCCATTTATCCATAATATATAGGGCAACTTTCACATATATCAAATAAAAAATTTATATTTGTATGCTATAGTAAAGTTTGTATAATTGCGCTCCATAGCAAACATAGAAACTGTATAATTCGCTATACATATACAGTTGAAGCAAATTGTATAAAACGAAGTGTATAAAAGGAGAAAGAGAAAGACACTTGGGGAGAGAACTGTATAAAAACGAAGTGTATAAAATGAATTGTATGATTATAAGTGTATAGAACGATTATATACAATTTGAATTTGTATAAAATGAGAAAGAGAGAAAGACAAAAGATACTTGGCAGGGAATATACAATTGAATTGAATTGTATAAAACTAGAAAGAGAGAAATTAGATACAATTTGAAAATTGTATAAAACGAGAAAGAGAGAAAGACAAAAGAAACTGGGCAAGGGAGTATTTTTATTGTATAATTATAAGTGTATAAAACGAAAATATATGTACTTGCATGCGTATATACAATTTTCTCACGCTTTATACAAACAAAAATGCAACTTATACAATTCGCTTATGTTTGTATAAGTGAGAAAGGCGAGGGTGACGAGCGAGATTTGGGAGAGCGGCGAGCGAGATCTGGAAGAGGGGAACAAAAATATATGTATTTATACAATTTCCTCTGCTTTATACAATTCGAAACAATTTTTATACACATGTGTTTGTATAAAAAGTGAGGAAGCGAGGGAGAGATTGGAGGAGAGTGGCGAGCGAGATATTGGGAGAGAGGCGCCTGGCAATTTTTTTCAAACGTTTGCTATGGAGCACAATTAAATCAAAACCTAGCTACTCTATTTATTTTAGGTTATTAGTTTGCTATTATATATAATTATCCCTAATATATATTCAGACATATTTGTTGGGGAAACTTACATAAATATACTATAATAAAAAAAATATTTTTATAGCAATAATATTTCTTTTTCTCTTGATCAATTTAATTTATTTATATTACAAGTTTAATTCATATTACAAAGAACAATTTTTTATTCACATATAATACAAATTTTAATGATAGATAATTCATTTATGACACATTTTAATACACTTATAATATAATGTGTCAATTTTTTATCAAACAAACATAATATATTTTAAAAAAACAAATATAATTCATATATAATCCATATATATTGCATACATGATTCAGTTTTAATACATATTGTACATTTGACATATTATTACTATAAATGATAAAAAAAAAAATATTACTAAAATCAGTAATTATTTATTAAAATGTATTAATTTATATAATATTTCCTATTTGTTTTATATAGATTTTCTTTCACCCGTATTTGATCTTTCTCCGTTTTTCAGAATTTTCAATAACAATAATTCCCGAATCCCTATTTAGCGATCGGAAAATCTCAATTCACCGGCGTTACGATGTCATCGATGCCTTCAACGTCGGCGGCAGCTACTTCATCGTCGTCGCAATTTACCTACTCGAACGGCACCTACTTTCCGACGCCTTTTCATCTCCAACAACAACCTCCTCAGCCCTACATAGGTGCTGCTCCTCCGCCCGTTCAACTTCCTGTTCCTTCCGTCTATCCTGCTCCTGCTGCTATTCCTGGCGTTTACACTTTGCCTCAGTTTCAACAAGTAAGTATTTCAAATATCAGCAAATATTGATGACCTAAAAAAGGGACCATAAACGGAAGTTATAAAAACTTATATCTGAATTTCGCTCTCTGTATATTCGTGAAAATTTGAAATTGGTTTTCAATCCTTGAGTTTTGATTGCGTTAGATCAGGCTAATATCCATAGAAAGGTTACTTATATGTTAAGTTTGCATTTTTTCTATCTAAACAAGTTGATTATATGTATTTATAAGTGGTTTTTTCCTTGTTAGCTTTTCTGGTTGATTTGGATTTTAGAAATTAGAATTTGGCAGTAGTTTTGTAATATTTCCTGGGAAATTGTTGAGATAATTTCTTTTTAAAAATTAAATAAGGGTGTTGTCCAGACCAGCTTGCTTGTTGAGATCATTTTTGCTTCTGTATGTGTGAATATGTGCTTGATAAGATATCAAGACAGCCAGTTATAAGCTTGTTAGTTTCCTCTAGGAGGGGAACAGACAACAATTTCTGTAGAAGCATTTGCAGATGGCCTTTGTACATAATTAGCTTTGCCATGGTAAGCAAGCAATCTTGTTTTGGAAAACCTTTTGTCATGTTTGTAATATATGTATTCTTGTGGACAGGCTCAACAGTTATTCCAAAGAGACGCACAAACAATCACACCTGAAGCACTTGAAAATGTGAAAGCTGCACTTGCAAGCAGTGAAATTGAGCACAAAGCTGAGGCCAAGAAGAAATCTGTACCGCGCAAGGCAGCAGGACATAGTTGGGAAGATCCTACTCTGGCAGAGTGGCCCGAGAGTAAGCCTAATTTCCTATTTCTTTTTCTTTCCTTGTCTGTCTGTGCCTCACGCGTTTCAAGTCTATTTATTATTCTGTTTTTTGGTATTACTCTAGTTCTTTCTCCTTATAGTCTTTGAAGTTTTGGGCATCAATTGAAATGGATACACGTGTACTACCTTGTGCTGAAGGGTTTGGCATTATAAATTTGGTTCAAAGCGATCCGACAGTCCTACAATTTAAAATTTTAGGAAGAATTCAAGGACTTCAGATCTATTAGCCTAGGGTGAAGTGCTTAATATTATTGCAGAACTCGCTTGTCTGGATGATGTATGCTTGAAAACACACTATATGAATTTGTGTTAGTTAAGTTGTGGAGAGTTTTTGTCTTCTCTTTTAATTTCTTATCTTTTTCTGCCTTTCTGGAGGTCTTTAGTAAAAATAGAACTCTGCGAAGTAATCTATTAGATGTTACTTGTTTTAGTATTATGATCCTTCTTTTTTTTTTTTTTGATAAGATGTTTCAGTATGCTTTGTTGGTCCACTTTCATGGATTATGGCCTGCTGCTGATCGTTTTTATTATGCAGTTATCTATATATCTTCAGTAATGATTCTCTTCGGCACTATGATGGCTGTTTGCACTTATTTGTTCCTTTGTTGGTAGAATTGGTGCAAATCCTAGATCAGCGGAATAACTAAGTTACCGTTCTGATGGTGTCACAGATGATTATCGTCTATTCTGTGGTGATCTCGGGAATGAGGTGAATGATGATGTCCTATCAAAAGCTTTTTCAAGGTTTCCAACTTTTAATATGGCCAAGGTATGTGCAGTTTATATTTTCCAATAATTTTACATGTTTATGTTTTTGATTGTTATACATGAGTACCGTCATGAAGGGAGAGAAAATTCTTTCTATATGCTTAGACAGCTACTGATAGTGTGGGTACATTGAAAGTGGTATGAATGCATCTAGTTTTGGGAGACTTCTCCTCAATTTTAACTGCTTTCAATTTGGACTTCAATAACTTTTTAGTAGTATCATTGTTGGATAAAAAATTGTATTCCTCAGGTTGTCACCGGTCCAGTAATCTCCTTCTCTTCTCCGGCATAGAATCTCACTGGCGTCTCATTCCAGATTTGGGTAATATGCCCTATTCCTTTGAATTCAATTCTCACTCCCTTCGGAATGCTATTTCCCCCACCCTTCAATGAAATTCTTGCCCATTTTAGGTTATTTCGGGGTTCTGTCTCCTCCTCGATCCATCTTCCACAAAATTGCCTACTGCCTTAAAAACCTTGTTTGACCACATGTGAAGAGGTAAACATACCAGTCTGATCCAGGTCTGTTCGATAGCTGCTGTAGATTGGATAGAACCTACAGTTGGTGTCCACCATTGGAGTTGCAAGCTCTATTTCTTCCACGACCAACTACATCTGAGTACATGTTCTGCAGCTTTTCATGTAGGCGAACTCAAAAAGGAATCAGTTTTTCCCCATGTCATAGATGTTCAGACCATGGGATTGGTTCCAGTTCGAATTAGCCATCTATGAATTTCCGAGAGGGTCGGGATTTCAGACCCATTAGTACCTCACCATAAAGGCTCCTGCTCAAAGCCTCACAATGAGATAGTTTGGTGTAACCATCAATATGTATTATATCTCCATCTTGTTTGGTGGTTGCAGCATCTAACTGTTCAGCATAGGGAATTTCCTTATCAATCGAAGTGGGCGTTTTGTTGGTTATCCTCGTGGCTCTATAATAAATGAACCTCTCTATTTGTTATAGCCAAATCTCACCAACCTACATTGAGTGCTGTTTCTGGAATAACTAATACTGCTCTGTCTTTGCCCTATACGCTGATTATACTTACATATCTCCCTCTATTGTTGAAATTTCTTGCACGGAAAAGCTGGGTAGATAGTTCCTGACTTCCTGTCGTTTCCAACTGTTTCGTTTCCATCTGCAAACAGTATTGCCTTTGACTTTTGAAGCTTCTTTTAGAGTTCTGCACAGCTATTCCATTGTGTTCTGACTAAAACTTGACCTGCTCATCTTTTTTCTTCCACGTTCAGTCCAGTCTTACCAGCTTTCTTTGTCAAAGGATTTGAATCCCAACGCAAAATAGATTATGTTGTTTTCCATGATATGAGTCAAGGAGAGAGAAAGAAGGGGTTGATTGTTAACCTTCAATCTTTTTTTCTGAGTTTAAAAAAAAAAAAAAGGGGGGGGGGGGGTGATGATTAACTTGTAAGGTGTTAACTGAGGTATGGAAAGCAAAAATTTCCAGTGCCAAGTCCACCAAAAAGGGTGGTTCTTCCCTCCTAGGAAGTAGGAGATAGAAGTATCTCGTTATTCGTGTCTGGGAGCATTTTTTACACTTTTTTTCTTATCTGTTTCGTAACACATCATTTTTTTTCAAGAACAGCCTTTTGAAGATAAAGATAATGTGATCTAGATTTGCATCTTCCTATTTAGCTGTGGATTAAGTGTTCCTATCCATCATGGTTTCTGTTCCTATGAATATTACATTCTATGAGAAGTATTTTATTTTATATTCTTTCTCGCTTTCGTGAAACTTTATTGTATAATTGTATGCTGTAGCTTACAAGGTTCAGTAATAAAGGGTGTCTACAATTCATGTTGACAGGTTGTAAGAGACAAGCGGACTGGTAAGACCAGGGGATATGGATTTGTGAGTTTTTCCAATCCATTGGATCTTGCTGCGGCACTTAAAGAGATGAATGGCAAGTTATCTGTTAATCATTATATGTGTAGTGTCTTGGTCTCTTTTTATATAGTTTCTTGGTTCCCCTTTTCTTTGGTATCTTTATTTCAACTGATTTAGATCAATAGAAAGTGTGCCCTCTATTGAGCCAATTGTATTTGAACGTGTAATCCCTCGCCCCCTCCCCTCCCCTCTCCTCTCTCCACAAAAGAAGGAATAGTGGAGGAAATAAGTAACAGAACTCTGTACTGAGGACTCTATTTAGACTGCTTTTGAAATCAGTTTAGGTAAAGAAAAGATTAGTGTGGAAAATAACAACATCAACCAAACTTGTATGAGAGAATTTCGGAAGTCTGTCTTATTTTGGAGTTTGTCAAGTGGGAAGTTCATCAATGTCTTAAATGGCAGTTGTTTTAGTTATTGAATTGGTATAATGTTATACCTAGATGCCTACTAATGATGTGGAGAAATTCATGCTATTTTCAGGAAAGTATGTTGGTAACCGGCCTATTAAACTTCGCAAGAGCAAGTGGCAAGAGAGAATTGACTATGAGGCTGTGGAAAGTCACAAGGTGAGGTTTCTTCCGTGGTGATATTCCTACTTATATTATATTACATCTTGACAGTGGCATTAACTGACTACTTTTTTTTTTTTTTATTGAATGTGTTGGATCTTGTGGCAGAACCGATCACATAAGAAACCTAAGCAAGCAAAGAAGGGTATATTTCACAAGTGAGCATGCATCAACCATGATAAGGACTCAAGCAGCAAGATACTTGAAATGTACTTTAAATGTGTATTAATCAATTTCTTTACCAGTCTCTGCCTGGGAAAGAAGGATGAAAGTATAGTCCTGGGATGCAGAGAGGCGATTTCGATGTCTGCAATTTGTTATTCACGATGGTGTAATATCCATCAGTTGCTGGTTAATGTCTTTCTTCCTCAAGAGCTCTGGATGATCCTTTTAACAAACCATACATTTTTAATAAACCATACATTGATGGATTGGGAGAAACTAGTTGTGGTTTGGGAACACTTTGGTTTCATTACATCCGTTTTGTTTTTCATTAATAGGGTTGTTTGGTCTGCGGATTAAATTGTCTCGGGATTATAGTATGAGAAAGAAAAATACCATTTACTTTGCTGCTAAACTATGTAAACATCATATAGGATCTTTTGATTACGTTTTTAAGAAACTAAAAGTTTCTTATTTAAAAAACGGAATTCCTTAACCTCACCTAGCACGAATGAACTCTATTACCTTGCTTTTCGGTAGATTTATATTGGAAAATTTACACAAGTCCACAAGTTTAGGAGCTAATACACGTCTCTTGAAAAATGGAGTCAAAGTTAGGTATAGCATACCAATTTCGCATATGTAGTATTTCAGATACATGAAAATCACCATATATATATCTAGTGTGATTCACAGGTATATGGGGCACATACGAATCTTGGTCGCCTCTTTCTTCATATCTCCGATAAATCTTGCTCGCCTCTTTCCTTATATCTCTGATAACAAATTACATGCATCTAAAGAATTCTTAATTTGTGATATACAATAGTTATGTAGTTTTCATATATTATAATGTTTGGATTATAAAAGGGTTGTGTTTTACTTTTTAGGATTGATTTAACTTTTTTTTTCCTGTGGAAGTCTAGACGTAAGTGAAGCGAAGGAGAAATCCGGTGGATTGTGTGGTAATTTACAATCCTCAATTCGTCATATGATTTGCTACAACAAGGTATGTCGTATTTAGATTTTGTACATAAATTTAAACTGATTCTTATAGTATTGGGGTAATTTGATCGTTATCTATATAATAATATATAACTAAATGCAACAAAAAATCGACTAGATATACTATAAACATGAGAATAAAATCATAAGACGTTCAAAATTCGCTAGCCAAACTTCAAAATCGCACGTCTAAAAATTTACAAAACTCAAAAGCACAATTACGTTTCACAAGAAAAATTGTTTGTTGTCATCTTTGACGCCCCTACACACACTCATCTCTACAAAATCTTTCAAAACACTGAAAAAAATTCCTCAAGATGTAAAAAAAAACTACAATCTCCATTACGCTACTCTTGGTGTTCACCTACCTCTTTAGCTCCTGCACAACACATGAACGATTAATAAGCCATTTGGATTGACGGAAAAATAAAAAGTAGGGAGAGTCCTACTTTTGTTTTTTATTTTTTTTTAAAGTTATTTTAATTTAGCCACACTCCCAAAAGCTAAAAATGAAACTTTTAAGTCAATCCAAAAGGCTCAAAATTATCTAGAATATAGACAGAGACAAAATATCAATACAACAATCATCAGTGCAAGAGGAGCACAATGGAAGAAACCTTATAGTTTTACTTGCTATGATATGATGACAAAATGAACTGAGTTTACATGGAAGCACCATTACTATCTTGCTACTTAAGAATGGAAACAAAATGCAACTAAGAGTGAAAGGAAGCAAATTGATAAGTAAGAGGTCATCGGAAACTTACGATGTTCCCAACAAATAAATTCTTTGAACTCTTGTAAGTTCGGAACCATACTGATTGTCCTCGATAAAAATAGTCACACTGGTCCAACAGCAAGACAAAAGATTAATGTCATTTTACAAATGAATACCTCCAAAAAAAAGGAGACAAGCTATTTAAGCATACCTGTGAATGCGTTGAAAATTAATTTGATTCACCTCTACTGTTATTCCCTACCAAAAAAAAAAAAGATACTTGAAGAATGAACATCGAACCTCCAGGGAAAATCTTAACAACTCTACGTGCACAGCCCCATTAAGTATTTTTTGTTAAGACATAACCGAAGAAGAAGAATTCCTGAACCAGGATTGGCTTACCCTGAGATTATCTACAGATAAAATTGCTGTGTCCCTCGGAGTGGTTTTAGCAGCATCACTGCAGATAGGTCCAATTCAATTAGCGAATACACATGTTAAAGGTGAAAAATGTGCCCACAAATGGCTCAGTCCAGGAAAGGACACCAAATACTATGAAACTACAGAATTCACCTGAGATCAAAGTGTCTTTTGTTAGCAAACAGCTTCACAGTTTTAGGACCTTTAATGTAGGAAAAAATGTGTTAAGCCATGGCATCAGATTATATAGACTTCTTAAAAAGACTTTAACAGAAACACCAAAGAGCCACTTTCACAGTAAGTATGGCATGTGTGACAGCAAAGTGAAAGAAATCAATCAGGAACTACATCATTGACTCGCGACATCAAAATGTCAACAGATAATCTACCACTCAATTGTATACATGATTGATCCATATCTTTAACATTACACCTATGCCAATACATAAAAGAGAGCAGAGCAATCGGTGAACCCCATTATTATAGAGAAGCCTGCCACAAATTTCTTCCTGAACTGCACTCTCTGGCTATCCCACAAACAAGAAATGAAAAAGATTTTAAAAGGTCACTGCAAACTAGGTAGTTTTACAAATTATCCATATTTTCTTGCTTTCCTTCAGATTTATGCATAAATATCAGAGTCAAGATGTTACTTAACAAGACATAGTGGTTTATCCATCAACTAGTTGATGCATCATTTAGCTACATATCCATAAAATAAATTATGAACACATGCCAGAGTAAGAATTTGTTTATCTTAAACAGTAGACCTACAAAGGTAAATCTTCCAAAAAGCTGAAAACGCAAAGAGGTTAAACTAAAGGTCTTATGCACCTAATAAGAGATTACCGAGGGTAAAAAAGACACGAAATCCATTGCCTACCTTCCTCCACGAGTCCTCCAATAACCAATGAATGCAAATTGATAGGCTGGTAAAAAGGTACGTAAATCAATAGCTGCTCATCTGCAATGCTCTCCAAGTTCAAGCCCTTCAACTCTCTGTAATCCTAATTTAAATATTCAAAATAAAGTCAACACCATTAGTTTAAATAAAAACAAAACAAGGCAACCTATATTGGATGAAGGAGGTTTCATTGATAGCATCAAGTAGAAGCAGAAGCTACTAGAAAAGATTATGTCAACTCCAATTTATAAGAGACTAAGCGAGCTCCATTTAAAAGAGCTTAATTAGCTATATTGTGGAGCGAATAAAATCCAAAATAATGATCAATGATATTTAAGCATGACAAATTGATCAAGTTAAATAGATCTTCCTTATACCAAAAAACAAAGCAGATACAAATTGATCTACATCTAATATACTGTTTCTTTGGTAATAATTTTATCCTATCCTATTCACTGCTCAATGTAAAACCTCAACTTGAAAAATATATGGAAGGCCCAAATTTAAGAAATGGACAAACTCTTCTCCAAGAGAATCTTCTCCTTTTTTACTTAGTTCATTAATTGTACCTTTTCTAGGGCATTGTTAAAACAGTGGATGCGGCTTCCATTAAGGCAGCGAACACACCGCAGGTCGACAAAGTCCAACAAATCAACCTGTTCACCCAGAAGTTGCAAAGCATTTATATATGTTAAAACTTACATATGATAAAATGGCGTAGAAAACGAAATTATGAGGATCTCTAGGTTAATACATCTTACTTTAAATTCGGGAACTTTTACAACCAATGCATCCTCCTCAACTTCCTGTTCAATACCGTTGCTTGCAAATTCATCAGAATCCTCATATTTATCTCGATCAATAACACCATGAAGTTCTTGAGGTTGAACCTGAAAACCAAAAGGAAACTGTAATTTTAGAAAAAGAATAAAACAAAGACAATATAAGTGGCGTACGTACCATAGAGATAGTACCGTCAGCCCATGTAACCTCAATGTTGCCATCTTTGAAGCCAATTATACTCCCAAAGGAGGACAAATCAGAATTTTCAGCTTCTCTTGTTATTCGGCGCAACACCAAGTTACCCAGGTGATAGTTAAAAAGTCGATTCAGGTGGCAAGAACTAATGATCTCCTCATTTGGGATATTTACCCATCTAACTGTTGTGGTTTTCTCCTTGTGATCAACAGATTTGACGACTCCAAAACCATCAGAATTATCCAATACCACATATTGACCAATTAAGAAATCGTGAACTCCAATATCAGAAATGGGTTCCAGTATTGATGGTGGTAGGTTCTTTTCAGTTGACCCATTTTGCCAAGTCACATCAACAGAAGTTTCCACTTTACCAAGTATAAAAACATTTTCAGATTTTGAAAGCTCATGCTGGCATACATTTCCAACTTTCCAAGTGGAGCAAAATGAAAACACTAGGGTCAGCCTGTTAGGATCTTGCTTAGCAAGGGGAGGGGAGTCGTCATTGCCATCAGAATTAATGATCCATTGAACATATACTGATCCATCGACCAGTTCTGTTATTGTACATGTCCGTTTCGGGGAAACATTCACCTTCTGTCCAAGATATAGTGAAAGACCATCCCAATCATCATGTGGCTGAAGACCCATCCCACCTTTAAAAGTGCGTAAAGTTCCATTCATGAACTTTACAGTAACATCACGGAGAACAAAATCTACCCTACCCAACCAATTGTCAAGGACTACCAAATCTCCCTCCAAGAATTTTGTTACACGCTTCAGTTGGTTAGATGGAATATTTTGCGAAGGCTTGAGCTTTTTCAAATCATACAGAAGAAATAATTGATTAATTTGAACTACTTGTCCAAGTGCCTTATCTAGATTAGAAATGTGAGCAACAAAGTCCCCCTGTCTTAACTTTCTTCCCCTGTCATTCTCGAATTCTTCACCGGCATTGTCCGATACAGAGTCATTGTCAACTGGAGGGGCCGAAGGAGAGTCTAACTTGGCATTATCTTCACCTTCCATCTAAAAATCTAACAATGTGACATATAGTTAATCACAAGAACATCTACATTACATGTAAAACTTAACCGATTCACAATAACCTCATCGTATTCATAATAACATGCATGTCAACCGTGAGACAACCAATCACTATACATCACAAACCAGCGGCAAGTCTCGAAGAGACAAGCGCAACAGAGTACAAAAACCCTACCCTAATTTTTTTTCAATCAACATCAAATTCCAATTGCGAAAGAAGCACCGAGTAAAACCATATAAAATTAACAGCAATACAACCAGTAAGGCTGAAGATACAAACTCATGAACAGAGTACAAAAACACTAACATAAAAAAATTCACAATAACATGCACGCTTTTCTTCTGAAACAGCATTCCATAGAAATTAATTAAAACCGAGATCGACCCAGCTTAACTTAGTCAAAACGTCACAAATGGGGAGGCCGTCGGGCGTCGGTTCCAATGCAAACACAGGGATAGGAAAATGAGAGCTAAGAAGAAAGAGAAATAAGGACAGAGAAAACTTACAGAGGTGAACGGAGATGGCAGTCGCCGGCGAACAGTGAACGGAGAAAAGGATCGGTGTCGTGGTGAGGAAGTAAGAAAATAGTAGAGTAAATGATTTTAAATTTTTTGACTTAACTCTGTTTAAGTATAGCTAATCAGTTAATTAAGGCTAACTAACTAACTTAATAGTTAGTTATAGAAGTTTCTATATTCTTTATTATCTTTATTATGATTAATATTACTTTTTATGTAACGCATGTTACTTCTTTTTACCCATTTTATGTAGTACTAATTGATTTTAAAAAGTTAACAATATTTTTATGACTTCAAAATATTTTAATTTAAGTTTTAACTATCGCGATTTATAATATTTTTTTTAAGTAATTTTAAATGTATAGAAGTCTAAGAAGATAGAAACATATTAAAATGAAGAAATTCTGAGAAATTACCGGACTTGTTGCATGCTTTGACTCTATGAAACATCTTTTTAAAGATAGTAGTACACATAAAAATCTTCATGGTATCAAGAATTCGATCAAAGAAATCAAGAATTTAAAGATAGTTTGCGCGTATTCAAATCTAAAATTTAATCAAAAAAAGTTGATCACAAAAAATTCTCGTCAATGAAGATTGTAAATGAAAATGTAGTTGGTGATCTGGGGGCTAAATCATGATACTAATGCAAATTGATCAACATCCAACAATGGTGAAGACTTTAGAAATATCAATTTCACTATGGAGTAGATAATTAAGACTAGCATCGTTGAATAAAAATAAAATTGATCCAAGACTTAAGTCTTATTACCTTTTTGATTTAGCAAAAACAATTTTTTCAATACAATAAATATTTGAACAAATACACATCATAGTGTATGTAAAATTTTCAATAACACTATAATATTATTTTGAGAGATGACTTTTTTTTTTGGCATTTCAGTCTTTGAGCATATTATAAGGCTTAAAATATCGCATCTTACTATAGAAATATTAGTTTGTAATCATTTATTCGAAAATGTTCCAAACAAATTATCCCCTTGTGAAATCTTAAGTATCAATGCCTTGAAGATTGCTCCAACTAGAACTCAATTCATGCACTTTAAGTTTGGACGACTTCTTGACCCATCAGTTTATTATCTCAATTCGTTTAAGCTCATTTCATTTCAATCCACTAAAAATAGGGTTAAGATGTAATCTAAATTAACTTTTGAGAAATCTTGTCAATATTATAGAATTTTTTTTGATACGTTATATATAGTCATAAAGAAGAATATTTTTTATTAGGTATTAAAATATTTTTAAAAAAACAAATAAATAACTAAAATTTAGTAAGATTTTGATTGGATTGAGTTTGGTCTTAACCTGCTTTATGATCCATTACCTAAATCGTTTTGACCTAAGCAAGTTTGAATTGGATTGGATTAGGTCTTGACCTATATTGCCTTGACATATTATGACTCGTTCAAGTTTGACCAAATTCGCCTAATAATCACCCCTATTGTCATGATCCGATTTCTCGAGTCATGATGGCACCTACTAAAATCGAGTCCGGACTCAAGGGCGCAGTCAAAATTTCCATTAGTGGTCATCTCGATAAAAAGTGGATCCCGCACTCAAATGTCATTTTAAGTCAAAAATCACAAAAGAGCTCGAAAAAATATCGGAAACTTCAGGACACAAAAGAAGGGTCAAACTAGATCAAACTCGACATTCCATAGCTAGTCGCGCTGATGGAATTCTCATCCGAGCGCGTTTACTCAAAATGTTGACTAAAGTCAAACTTAGGCTTAAACTTAAAGTTAAAACGTCTACACCAACTCGCACTGAAAACCTCGGAAGTTGTGCCGACCATGCTACTAGCCTAAAATGACCCTTCTGGAGCTGATGGAATCGTCAGAATTGGAATCTGATGTCATCTTCTTGAACTTTTGATCGAAAATGATCGTTCAAGGTTCATAAGCTCCAAAAAACACTAAAACTAGCACATAACCAAACGAACGACCAGGTGACCAAACTGTCAGTTCCAGCAAGTCATAAATGACTTGGGGTCGCTATAGGAACGCTCTAAATGACGCACACAAGACAAAAACACAAATGACCAAGTGGGTCATTACACCTATTTTCAAATCATAAACATATCTTTTTAGTTTACATATATTCATTTTTTAGCCTTTAACAATGAAATATAAGAATTGTGTTATGTAATAATATTTCGTTTCTCCATTGAAAAGGCTGGCTTTTACATTCATTTAATGTAATTTTAATATTCGAACATGCAATTATAGTAAAAATTACTCCAATAAAAGTAACTTCACAATTAATAAAAAAAATCCTCATAATCTATTCCAAGTTCTTGAGTGAAACTTTTTTCCCACCAATGACACTTTATATCTCTTTATTGATCCATTCAATTTGCATTTAACTTGAGAACTTATTTGTTCTCAATAACTCTACACAAAGGAGGAAGATCAATTAAATTTCATACTTTATTAATTTTCATGGATTCTAATTTATTTTTATATTGCTTTTATTTATTCATCTTTTTAGGATTTGTCAAAATTCAGTCATGAAAATAGACCCATTTAATTCTGTAGAAGCTATAAAAAAATTTTATTAATCTCACATTAAGATAACCTTTTCTAACATTATTATGTAATTGAAGTGCATATTCCTAAAAAAAAAAAAAATTAAGATTCAAAACTCTCATAGTCTCACTTGGATCAAGAACAACTCTTAATCTATTTGATTATCTAACATCTTTAAAAGCATTGTCAGATTAGTTGAATTCAGTATCTCATAAAGAGAATTACTTATTTTTACTTTTTTTTTTGAGAAAAAAAATTCTAAAAGTATGACATCTCGCGATTTACTATACTATTTTTATATTTTTATTTCATTGATAAAATACACATTTTGGAATATCATGGTTATCTTATAAAGATACTTTTTTTTTGAAGTTGATTTTTCAAATTTGTCAAAATGATCTTTTGCATATGTTGTACATTTCCAAGATCGTAAATCATTCAAATTAGATTTTATTATTATTCTAAGTTCATCAAAAAGTGAAAGGTACTGTTGAAAGTCATTTTATTTGATATGTAGGTTATCGTCTTTAATGTGTCTCTTCAAAATTAGACAGATAACATGCACTATCACAAACCTTGTCATATTCAACAATATTTTTTCTATCCTTTTTCTTAACATCTCAACCTCATTTATATATCTTTTGAAACGAAACTTTTAGTCCCTATGTTAATGTTAATTTCTTATTTTACTCTTTGTGTTATTTAACTTAGCACTATTAACCTTTAATTATATCAAGTGAGTGATTTTAATCCTTCAACTAACAGACCCAAAAAAATTAACAGAGAGTTCACTGCTAAAAGGGGTAATTCGGATATTTTAAAGTAATTGTTTGAGAAAACAAAAAAAAAATTTTAAAAAAATCATTCGTTGCATAAATTATCGTTCGTCGGTGTGAGAGGGAGGGTTAATGCCTATCAAGTTGGTTTTTGAAATTGTAGCTCAAATCGATGGGCTTGTTCTTCTAGATAGAGATAGACAAGATACCCCTTTTAGAACTGAACTCTCTGTTAATTTTTTTTGAATCTGTTAGTTGAAGGACTAAAATTACTTACTTGATAATTGAAGGTTAATAATGCTTAGTTAGATAACATGAGGACTAAAATAAAAATATAATCTTAACACAGGGACTAAAAATATCGTTTCCCCTACATTTTAACAAGAGAATCAAAATTTCTTATTTCAGAAATTGTATTCCCTAACTTCATCTAACATAAATAAACTTTTTATTATTTTGCTTTTTGATATGTATTCTTTAAATTGTTGATTCATAACATATATGATAACAAAAATTTATTCATACATCGAGTGGTGGATCCAGGATTTCTACTAAGGAGGTTCGAAAAAAAAGAGTTGTGGTTTGAACACCTATACTATTAAGTCAACCCTAATCTTATATTCAGCAGGTTTAAAATCAATATATAAACATAAAAAATCTTTATAATGTCTTAAATATACAATATAATTTTTTACCCCGAACCCCTTCGACATACTCTAGATCCGCCGTGCATACATCTAAACAATATATTCATCATAGAATACAATATCATTAATTATGAATATGAAAAGTATGTTAATATTATAATTAGTGCTATTTATGAAAATTTCTCCTTTAAATAAGAGTCCTAAGAAGAGTTGCTATTATATAATCCTTCTCCTCCAACCCTTTGCCCATAATCCCTAATTTAGCGATCGGAAAAAGTGTTGCCATGTCATCGGAACGTTCATCATCTTCGTCGGCAGCTACTGTATCGTCTTCGTCGCAATACACCTATTCGTCGTCGGCATCTACTTCCTCGTTGTTCGCAGCTGCTACCGTATCGTCGTCGTCGCAATACTTTCCGACACCAATTCATCTCCAACAGCAGCCTCCTCAGCCCTACATAGGGGCTGCTCCTCCGCCCGTGCACCTACCTTATCCTTCCGTCTATCCAGCTATTGCTGCTACTCCAGGCGTTTACACTTTACCGCATTTTCAACAAGTAAGTAATTCTAAATATGTTATAAGCTTTTATATATATCTGAATTTTTCTTTGTGTGAGCGTAATTGCAATTGATTTTCAATCCTTACATATTGTTTGCGTTAGTACTAATAGCTTGCATGTAATTTTCTCGCTTCTGGGTTGATGTTGATTTAATTTTTCTTTTTTTTTTTGAGAATTTGGCTGGTAATTTTGTGAAACTTTCTTGTGAAATTGTTGAGATTGTTTCGTGCTTGCTTGTTGAGAGTATATCTGCATCTGTTTGTGTATATGTTCATGATACTCGTACGTCGTACCCTTGCTTACTAGTCAATTAAGTAGGTTCGAAGTCCTGAGGTCTCACAATCAAATCTCTGTTTGTGTATATGTACATGATATTCATACTGCTTGCGGGTCAATAAAGTGGGTTCGGGGAGTCATGAAGTTTCATGTTCAAATCCTAGAGGTAACAATACTAGGTAGATTGAGTTTCCTGGTGTCTGGTGAAACTAGTCGAGCTCAGACACCACTGTAATTAAAAGAAAATCATGACGCCAGTTATAAGCTTGTTAGGTTCGTTTTAGGAAAAGAACAGATGAAAATATCCATAGAAGTATTTGCACCCGGACTTTGTGCTATGTAGCTTTGTCATGTTAAGCTAGCGAGCTTGCTTAAAAATGAAGTTATATTTTTTTCATGCTTGTAATGTACCTAATTCTTGTGTACAGGCTCAACAGTTATTCCATAGAGATGCGCAAACAATCACACCTGAAGCACTTGAAAATGTGAAGGCTGCACTTGCGAGCAGTGAAATTGAGCATAGAGCTAACGCCAAGAAGAGAGGTGTACCTCGTAAAGCAGCAGGAAAACGTTGGAAAGATCCTACCCTGACGCAGTGGCCATCGAGTAAGCCTAATTTCCTATTCCTTTTTTTTCCCGTTTATTGGCTGTGCCTCGGTAGTGTTCAAATCTGTTTATTTATAAGATTAATTTGTCTCCTATTAAGTCTTGGATAGTTTAAGACATCAATCAAACTGCAATTTCTTATCTTGATTATATATCAACTACTTGAAGCCTATGACAATAAGTGTGTGTGGAAGGCCTAATTGCTGAATAAACCAATCTGTGTGATAGAAGTATGAATAGCAAATACAACAATATACCCAATGTAACCCCACAAGTGGGGTCTTGGGGAGGATAGAGTGTACCCATACCATACCCCTACCTTGGGAGTTAGAAATAAATAGCAAATAAACATACTATAAAAATTTGTATTATTTAAGTTATGGGGGTTTTGTGTCTTTCAATGCATTTCTTTTTCTGCTTTTCCCTGAGGTATTTAGTAAATGAATTTGTAGGAGATAAACTCTCAGAAGTAATCTATCAGATCTTACATGTTAGAATACTATGCTTTATTGGTCCAATTTCATGGTTATGGTCTAGCAAGTAATTTTATCCGCTGCTGATATCATTTATCTTACTCAATTATCTTTCGCTGTTGGTTCTGCTTTTCACTTCCTTTCATGAATGCTGTTTGCACCTGTTTTCCCATCATTATTTGTGCCTTCTTCTGTTAGAAATTGGTGCAAAATTATAGTGTAGTGGAATGACTTACTGTTCGGATGGTGTTGCAGATGATTATCGTCTATTCTGTGGTGATCTTGGGAATGAGGTGAATGAGGATGTTTTATCAAAAACCTTTTCAAAGTTTCCATCCTTTAACATGGCTAAGGTATGTTCTGTTAGATAATTTATTTTGCTTTCCAATACTTCTACTGGTTTTTCTTGTCATGAAGAGAGAAGTTTTTGTGCCCTACAAGTTTCCTCCTCTCCTTTTTTTTTTTTTTTTTTTGCTAAATATGGTATTTCTACATCCTAAACATTCTTGAATCTTCAGAAAGCTAGAAATCTTTGTATATGCACCAACAACTGCTGATAGTCTGAGGCGGATCTGGGATTTGATGTTTACACATTCCTACGACAACCTCAAATTAACAGTATACAATAATAACTGAGGTTCACAGTTAAATATAAATAGACATTTAGTGGATTTCAATATACATATACTGGATTGGGGGTAATACTAATTTGATTCTTTCTGCCTTGACCTGACAGAAAAGATCAGAAAGAAATTAAGAAGTATTTTATATTCGCCTTGCTGTCTTCGAACTTTATTTTGTAATTGTATGTTTTTAGCTTACAAGGTTCAGTAACAAAGAGTTTTTACTATTCATTTCGACAGGTTTTGAGAGACAAGCGGACTGGTAAGACCAGAGGATTTGGATTTGTTAGTTTTTCCAGCCCAGTAGACTTTGCTGCGGCACTTAAAGGAATGAATGGTAAGTTATCTGGTAATCAATATATGTGCAGTCTCCTATTTTGCTTGAGCTATTAAATGACAACTTGATATAGTGGGTTTGTCACAGTTATATGATCTTGAAGTACCACCAATCATAAATGATAGCGTAGAGTTTGTTCTAACAGTATTCTTGATATGCCATTTAATTTGGCTAGATGTCCTTCATGTCAAATAATTCGGGTATATATAAAGAGTTCCCTCTGTTATGCCACTGGGTTTTGTATTTGAAAGTGTATTCCCTCCCTCCCGCCTTCCTTTTCCTCTCTCCACGGTGATGAAGGAATAATGAAAGAAACAAGTAATAGAACTATGTATTGAAAACAACAATTAGAACTGCTTTTAAAATTGGTCTAGGTAAAGTAAAAATTAACAAGGAAAAGAACAACATCAACCAAAATTGTATGAGAGAGTTTCAAAAGTCTGGTTTCTTGTGGAGAGAGGGGAGTACAAGAATGTTTTAAATGGCAATAGTTTTAGCTATTGAATTGGTGTAATGTTGTTCCCAGATGCCTAATGAGGTGGTTATTCGTGCTGTTTTCAGGGAAGTATGTTGGAAATCGCCCAATTAAACTAAGCAAGAGTAATTGGCAAGAGAGGAATGACAATGAAGCTCAGAAAGACACAAGGTGAAGGTTTTCGCATTGTATATGAGATTACATCTTGATAGTTGGCATTAACTTACTAATATGAACTGAACTACGTTTTCTGGATATTCGATCTTGTGGCAGAACCGATCACATTAGAAGCCGACGCTAGCAAAGAAAGGATATTACAAGTGAGCACCTACCATGATAATGACTCAAGCAGCAAGAATACTTACTGTACTAATGATGATTTAGTTTTAAAGTTTAGTTGGTGGTTGATTCCCTTGCAATCCATTTTCTTATGATATAGTATTGGGAAAATCGCAGAGACTTGGAAAGTTTTTTGGTATCTTTTTTTTTTAACCGCAGGATAACCCGCTGTCGCTACAACCTTTGTCAGGTGAGCACTCTATAATGAGCACTTTGTACACACTGGGTAAACCGATAAATTCCCACTGTGTAATAGCCGGGGAGGTAAACCGCACTAAGCAAGCCCTATGCGACAGGCTAGACTCAAAAGGCATTGAGGGAGATCAATTTCCGGGTCATTCGTGTGGATAACCACCCTCCAAATGCAAAAATCGTCTTTTGACAAAATAAATCATTAAGCTGCAATTGTATTATGTCTTGTCTAATATGCTCATGAAGTATAAATACATTAAGCTTAAAAATTCATGAATGAACTTGAAAAACCAATATGAAAAGGACTTGTTTATGTCTCAATTCTGAAGAACTATACTAAGTGGGGGTTTTAAAAAAGGCATAATACATATATTAGACCCTAAACTTGGCTTCAAATTTTAACTTTTACCTCAAACTTTCATAATGCACAAATAGGCACTTTAACTATCCTATCTTTCAATAAATAAACACGCGAATATTTCAATCAAAACCGTGTTACACACATGCTCTGACGTGGAAAAGTAAACCACTCAGTGGCTGCCAACTAATTAAAAAATTTACACGTATTTTTTTAAGCATAATACACAAATTGGACCCTTAACTTGGCTTCAAATTATAACTTTGACCTTTAACTTTGATAGTGCACAAAGAGACACTTTAACTATCCGAAATTTAAACAAAAAAACACGCGAATATTTCAATCAAAACGCGTGTTACACACATGCTCTGACGTGGAAAAGTAAACCACTTAGTTGCTGCCAACTAACTAAAATAAATACACCTAGATTTTAAAAATTATAAAAATAAATTATAATATAGAATAAGGTGGAAGTGAAAACAAATTCATTTTTTAGGTAAAAAAAAATTAGTACCTCTTTTCTTCTCTCTCTTAAAAATTCCTAATCTGAAATTCATGTTCCTTATATTCAAATCAAAGAAAAAATTGTTCAAGATATTTGCTGTAATTTAATTTTCGAGTTATCTATTTTTCTTCCTCAATTTAGTCAAGGTAACAAGATTCAACATTTTACAAACAAGAATTTGCATATTGTTGGTCAAATGTTCAAACTAATATGAGAATCTCTAGAAGAAACTAATGTTTTTATTGCAAAATTATTTCAGAGCAACCCATAAATATGGAAAGACATGAGATTCAATGAACTTCTCCTTCTTTTCTTTAGTTTGAAGTATATTTGTGCTTTATGTTGTCAAATATTTGACTGAAAAAACAGGGTGCTTTGTGTATTGTGATTGTCATAGTGAAGAGAATTGCAATTATGAATTTTGGAGGCCAACAAATGAACTTACAGTACTAAAAATTATTAAGTGAAATGGTGCACTTAAAGTATTTGATAAATTGTCTGATAGAACTTTTCACATATTTTTGTCAAGTTTGAGTAGCAGTCTGATATCTAATCAAAATGCCTTCAAAAATTGCATTCAATTTGTATAATTGTATACTCACCCCATCTTGTCAAAAAAGACTTCATTATAATTTTTTTCATAATAACAAAAAAGTAATTAAATGTCACTTGCATTTTGCAATGAACAACAAATAATGCAAAAAAGAGGGGAAAATTGTTGAAAAATTAGAAAGAGAGTTTAATTGTCATTTTAGTGTTTTTTTTACTATTGGGCACTCGATTTTTACATCTGACGCGCCTAATTTGAGTGAATTTTACGTATTTTGCCATGTAGGATCCGAGTATTTTTTTGTTTAAGTTTTGGATAGTTAAAGTGCCTATTTGTGCACAAACAAAGTTAAAAGTCAAAGTTATAATATGAAGCCAAGTTAAGGGTCCAATTTATGTACTAATTAAGGGTAGAATTGTCATTTTAGCAATTTTTTATCGTTTTGGGCCTCAAAAACTACCTCTCACTCGCGCAGAATGCGTGTATTTCACGCATTTTGCCAGGTAGGAATCGCGTGTTATTTGTTGAAAGATAGTATAGTTAAAGTGCCTATTTGTGCACTATGAAAGTTTGAGGTCAAAGTTAAAATTTGAAGCCAAGTTTAGGGTCCAATATATGTATTATGCCTTTAAAAAATGGAGTGTATGTAAGTTTTAATTTTATTTTAAAAGTAAAAAGATTGTTTCTAATAGACCTTTGAAAGAAAAATAAATAGCCGAGTACTATAATTATTTTAATAGTGTTTTACTTGGTCATATAGTTAGAAGGAAAGAAAAATATGTACATTTTTATACAGAGTTATTCGCATACAATGTTTGGTCTGTAATTAAAATTATTTTTCATTAGCTATTTAAAATTACACATAACTACTCTATAAATTGTAAAAATATATCCAACATCTTGGACTCTTGGTGGTACTTGGTACTTTGTCGTTGTGGGTGACACGTATCGATTGATTTCGTTCGATTTTAAAGTTTATCGATTTGACTTATTGGTTATTGGTTTGTAGAGAAGCTAAATCATTATAGAATCATTAAGATATTGACTTCGATTATTGATTTATCGGTTATTGAATCGTTATTGATTCGGTTACCAGTTTAACCGTTAAGATTTGAAAAAAAAAAATTAAAAATCACTTTAAAACAAGGTGACAAACCAAATGAATCATGTACATGAGTTCACAAGTTACATCTTTCTCAAAAGCAAATATTTTTACATTGTATTATAACCAAGAGTTGGGACAACTAGAAACAAAAGTAGAAAATCAAACTCTAAGTCAAGGACTTTATATATAAAATGGTATGAAAATAATTATTTAATTTACTATCAGGTAATCAGTTAACCCATTAAGAAAAAACCCAAATTGTTAAGATCCGATAACAAAACAAATCAAAACTGTTATGAAAACCGCCAAGTCAATAACTCATTATGGATAAATCAATAACTTTTTTTCAATTCGAATTATCGAATTCAATTTAATTTTGAATAACTTGTATTTTGTAACTTTAATCAAATTGAGGTGTGCGAAAAGTGAATCGTACACCATGGTCATTAAATAAAAATAAATCCAAAATAACTAATATTGTACAATAGGTACCAAAGCACATATTAAGTTAGAAACGAGGAGTCAAATGCAAATATCTTCAAATTTCAACCCTAGTTATTAACGTCCCACAATCTTGAATTCATAATTTTTGCCCCCCAAGTACTGCATCTGCTCTGTTTTTAACGAAAAAAAATTGCAGGTATGTTCATGGCTGATTACTTTCTTAATACTTTCTCTTTGTTGGGTTCTTCCCCCACCACACGTACGTACCTGGGTGGGGGTTGGTTATTTCTCATTTTTCCAATATTACTACAGTTTAATTGTTGGCTAAAATTCCGTCATTACACTGGGTATGTTGTTGTTGTTGTTGAATTGTCCAGTAAAATTTGTTGTATAAGATGCTACTTACGTGTTTCTTTGTGGGGTTGTTTTTATTTTTTTCACCTCATTTTCTCACAAGGTTTAGTTATGGTTTTGGATATTAGGTTGTTGAATTTTAGTTAAATTTGTAGTAAATTTTGAAACTTTGTCACGTTATCATATTTTCAAAATCTTAGTTATGGTTTCGGATATCAGATTATTGAATTTTAGCTAAATTTGTAGTGAATTTTGAAACTTTGTCGCGTTATCATATTTTCAAAATCTTAGTTATGGTTTCTAATATCAGATTATTGAATTTTAGCTAAATTTGTTGTAAAAGGAGGTGAAACTTTGTGGGGTTAGTTTTTTTAATTTTTTTTTTCACATGCTTAGTGATTATTGAATTTTAGCTAAATTTTTTGTAAACGATGAAACTTTGTGGGGTTAGTTCTTTTTATCATTTTTTTCACAAGCTTAGTTATGGTTTCAGATATCAGATTGTTGAATTTAGCTAAATCTGTAGTGAAAGGGTGAAACTTTTGTTATCATTTTTCCACAAGATTAGTTATGATTTTGGATATGAGATTGTTGAATTTTAGCTAAATTTGTTGTAAAAAGTGAAACTTTGTGGGGTTAGTTTTTTATATCATTTTTTCACAAGCTTAGTTATGTTTTTGGATATGAGATTATTGAATTTTAGCTAAATTTGTTGTAAAAGGTGAAACTTTGTGGGTTTAGTTTTTTTTAATCATTTTTTCACAAGCTTAGTTATGGTTTGGGATATCAGTTTGTTGAATTTTAGCTAAATCTGTAGTAAAAGGTGAAACTTTGTGGGGTTAGTGTTTTTTATCATTTTTTCCCAAGCTTAGTTATGGTTTCGGATGTCAAATTGTTCATTTTAGCTAAATTTGTTGTAAAAGGTGAAATTTGTGGGGTTAGTTTTCTTTGTCATTTTTTAACAAGCTTAGTTATGGTTTAGAATATCAGATATTACTGTTAAATTTTAGCTAAATTTGTAGTAATAGGTGAACAAATTGATGTTACTCAATTGTTTCTTTGTGGTATTAGCTAAATTTGTAGTAAAAGGTGAACAAATTGATGATTACATCCCCATTGTGTTTTCCAAGTGAGCAAATGGTTTGTGTGTGATGTTACTGTTTTGCATTTGAAAGATATGGCCTCACATAGAGCTGAATGGTTAAAGATGATTTGTGTAGACAGATTTAACTAGTTTGGAATTGACATGTAAGTTGATTCTGTGATGTTACTGAATGACATTTTGACTCCCTTATGGGTGCTGGATGAATTTCTGATGGAGCTCCTTAACTGATATACTCATATTAATTTTTTTCTTTTTTAAGAAGTGTTTTGAATCAAGTCAAATTTGAATATGAAGTTATTTTTTTCCAAGTGTAGAGTTACTGATTTGGCAGAAGAGCTTTTTGTTTTTTGTAACGAAAAGATATTGCATATATATATAACAAAAAACTACAAGGGAGCATGGTGTGACTTAGACACCGAAGAGTTACAAGTATTAGTACTATAGTAGGCATTATAGATACATCTGGGAGTAGACTAACATTAGCTACTAAAGAATGCTCTCTTTCAGTAAGTTTAAATATGGAGTATCTAAAAAGATTTCCTAATACAAGATGTTAAGATAAAAGATGTTAAGTTTCAACCTTCTCCACCAAAAAGTTTTCTTGCATTTTCTGTTCTCTCTTAATGGTTTTTGTTCGGAAGACAATTGTTCTCTTACATTCCCCTGACCTCTTCTTACCTTTTTCAGTTGACAAGACTGGGATCACTGTTGCTTCAATTTTTCCAATTTGCCTAAGATTGCATGCCACCTTGATGATATGCTATTCAAGTATAGCACATATGCCACTGCGATCTTGTTTACCTCTATTTCACAGGAATAACACAGTAGTTTCTGAAGAAATGCTCTTTTTCTCTTGAAGGTTGGTGTTATCGTAAAGAAAGCAATGGCTACACTTGTGCCGAAACTGATGATTGGAACTCCTACCCTACATATACAGAACTCAAGCTCCAGCCAAATAGACCTCCAAACTGGAAGTAGTCAATCCTTGCTAATAAAAACTCCAGCAATTCTGTTAAGACATTCATTCAGAGGTAACTTTAGTAGTCAATCTTCTCTGCAATGGCTTGGAGTTCTTGGTTCAGGAAAAACTGGTTCCATATTATCCTGTAACAAGCAGGGAAGTGTCTGTCTTGATAGAGTTAAAGAGGGTACTAATGGGAGCTTAAATGGAGATGTTGAGAAGATATCAAATGAGCAACAGTTAAAGAAACTTTCTAGTTCCTTAAGGTTGACTTTAGATGGACCATTGGTTGAAAATGATGAGACAACTAACAACAAAATCCTTAGAAGTTTTTGCAGTCATGGAAAATTGCTTGAAGCATCAAACTTAGTTGACCTGATGTCTCGTCGATACCAAATTCCAGACTATCCTTCCTGCATAAACTTGATTAGGGGCCTCGTCAATGTTGGACAGACCGACAAAGCAGTGAATGTTCTACAAACCATGGTTATGTCTGGTGGGGCTCCAGATATTATCACATATAATATGTTAATCAGTGGTCTCTGTAGAAAAGGGCTTTTGAACTGTGCCATTGATTTCTTGGACTACATGAGCTTGAGTGGTTGCCTTCCCGATGTTATCACTTATAATACTATACTGCGTGCGATGTTTGACCGTAGTAAATATGATCAAGGAATTCAGTTTTGGAAGGATCAGTTAAGAAAAGGATGCCCTCCTTATCAGATCACCAGTACAATTCTTGTTGAATTAGTCTGCAAACATTGTGGTGTTATACGTGCCCTTGAGGTAATGGAGGACTTGGCAGTTGAGGGATGCTCTCCAGATCTCGTGACCTACAATTCCATGGTAAATTTTTCTTGTAAGCAAGGGAACTTTGAAGATTCAGCTTTACTAATCTATAATCTTCTATCGCATGGCCTTGAGCCCAATGCTGTGACTTACAATACTCTTCTCCATTCCTTTTCTACCTATGCATGTTGGGACGGAGTAGATGAGATTCTTTCCATTATGAATGAAAGTTCACATCCTCCTAGTGTTGTGACTTACAATATTTTAATCAATTGTTTGTGCAAGCATGGGCTTCTGGATCGTGCAATTGACTTTTTCAGTCAGATGGTCTCTGAAAACTGTACACCTGATATAATCACATATAATACACTTCTACGTGCTCTTTGTAAGGAGGCAATGGTGGACGAGGCCATCCAAATTGTTCATTGTTTAGGTGATAGCAGTTGTTCTCCTAGTATAATCACCTACAACATAGTCATTGATGGCCTTGCGAAGCTTGGTTTTATGGAGAAGGCTATGGATTTATACCATCAAATGAAAAAGCATGGGACTTGTCCTGATGATGTTACATATAGATGTCTAATTTGGGGATTCTGTCGAGCTGATCTTATTGAAGAAGCTGTGGAGTTACTAAAAGAGATGGGTAATAGCAGACATAGAGTCAGAGATAATTGTTACAGGTTTATAATTCACAGATTATGTCAAAATGGTAAACTGGACTCTGCAAAACAAGTGCTGAAAATGATGATATCAAGTTGCCACAAGCTTAAGTCAACCGTATATTCCAATATAGTTGCAGGGATAGCTGGTGCAGGTATGAATGAAGCAGCTATGGAATTGCGTGAGAAGTTGAAGGAATGGAGAATTCTCAAGGAATAGACTTTCTTTTCCCAATTAGACAGTATCCTTAACTCGGTGGTTGTTATTGGTAGCATGTCTGGTGCAGATATGAATAAAACAGCAACAGAAATATGGAAATAGTTGAGGGAAAGCAACTCTCGAGGAATAGAGGTTTTCATATTGGAAAGAGATTATCATTCGACATATCACCTCAGCACAAATGGAAATTTTACTCCTTTATTAGGTTTCTTTCCATGTCCTTTGTCTGTTCTATGTTGTGCTTGGTAAAATTTTTGACCATGTCATGCCTGCTTGACAGAGTTTTGGTTAGTTATGTATTCTAATTCATATGGCGACTATTTTATTTCTATATTATTCACATATAGAAAAAGCTATGGATCAGTGCAGTTGAGGCATATTTTATCATGTGCCATGAATATATATGTGGCCTTGGGTTTTACTGCAATGTCTTTGTGAAGTTTCCCAGTATTTCTGTTATCAATATGGACTTGCTTAAATTCTAAAGTTTTTGTCTCCTTTTTAGTTGTGTAGCTCTACTAGCTATTTGTATTTCCATTACCACTGCCCATATTAAGTTCATGTAACCTGTCCATATCTTGAGCTTTTTTCCCCCAGGTATTCTTGATGTTAAGACCCCTAGAAGCTTGTTGTTCACCATCTATTTCACCGCTCCGAAGCTATGGCCTAGTAATCAGTGAAGTGGTGGGAGAACCATGAATATTCAACTCAGCTAGATGATTTCTTCTCATGTGCCCAAGTCTTGGTGAACATAGTTGTCTGATATCTACGTTGGTAAGGAGGTAGTAAGCCCCATGGAATAGTGGAAGCGTGTTACAAGCTGACCTGGACACCAGGGTTATGAGAAAAGTTCATCATCCCTTTCTCAGTTAGATGATATGGTGGTGTTGTGTTGGTGCTGTTGTGGTAGCAACTTATCTGATTGGAAATGGAAGATATCCATGTAATCTGATCAATTTTCTTTTAGTTCTTTGAGCATGTATTGAACGTAAGAATATTTTGTGCATCGAGGTGCCTTTTGTAGCAGCCTTTTACAGGTGATTATCAGTGAACTTCCAAGTATTTTGGGAGTAAATACTGGCGTAAAGTTCCACCATTCCCCTAAGCAATACCGCGCTTTTACTCTCTTGGCGGTCTTACTCAATATGAATCTGGATTAGTCAGACCAATGAGCTTCAGATATCGAATACTTAAAACATAATTATGAAGTTAAAAAAAAATATTGGTCAAACAACACAAATTTGGCTCATAGATGTTTGAACTATTTGTCAGGTACAATTTCATCAAACAAAATACACTAAAGTCTATCAACTGAATAAAAATATCTCTAAAAACCAGAATGTACTGATGCATTTCTGCAACTCAAAATCTTCTGAAAGAGAAATCTGTTGTCTTTGTTACTGTCATTGATGTACAAGTATTGAACGAAACTTGTCCTTTCGTGGACTTTATAATAAAATTAGAACGATACAGAGAAGAAGACCATATCAGAAACTACTTTCTGGTTTCTAAGATAGTAGTAATATCTTTACTATAAACATCAGGTACTTGAAAGGTTTTTCTCAAACGTTGAAGTGATTCTTTTGAGATAGCATTCTTATGATAAATCGCGCTAGCCATCTCCATTGCTTGAACTCTCCATCCTGAAAAACCAATACCTTCAATCAACAGAATATACGTTGTTTCATTTGGACGACACCCCTTTTCTACCATCTCTGCTAGAACTTCAATTGCCTCAACAACTCTATGAGCTTTGCATAGTCCAAGAAGAAGAATGTTATAAGTTATAACAGTAGGTGGAAAACCATTCCCTTCCATATCTCCTAACAAATCAAGTGCTTCATTTACCATCCCATCTCGACATAAACATGAAATCAATGCATTATAAGTTATCTCATCAGGATCAACGCCTTTTTCTATCATCTCTGATACCATTTTCAAGGCCCTAGCTCTCCCTCCATTATTCCATAACGCGCTCATCAATGTATTATAAGTGCTTACATCAGGAGGACATCCTATTTCCGCGAGCTTCTCAAACACTTCCATTGCCTCATCGGCTTTCCCCTTCTTACACATTGTAGAGAGTATAGTGTTATAGTTCACTATATCAGGCAAGCATCCATTCGAGATCATGTAATCCAAGAACTTAATAGCCAAATCTAATCTCCCTCCTTTGCAAAATGCAGAAATCAATGGATCATAAGTAAATGTATCAGGTGTTAATCCTTTATCAACCATTATCTTTAACAAGTTAATCGCTTCGTCTAATTTCCCATCTCTACATAAAGCACTCATCAATATGCTATAAGTAACAACATTTGGTTCACATCCTGCACATAACATCTCATTCATTAGCTTCTCCCCATCACTCCATTTCCCTCTATGATGCAACAATGCCCTTAACAAAATGTTATAGGAAATCACATCAGGCTTACAACCCTTAGATGGCAAGCTCCTAACGAACTCGTAGGCTTGATCCATCATCTTTTCTCTACACATTCCCCTGATAATTGCATTATAAGTGTACATATCAGGTTGAAGCCCTCTCAATAACATCTCATCAAGAAGCTTCATTGCTTCATGAATTCCGCCTTCAAGTATCGTTGCCTCTATCAAGATTGTGTAAGTAATAACAGTAGGCTTACAATTGTTTTCTTCTTTCAACTGATCCAACAACATCAATGCTGATACTAGCTTCCCTCTATCACAAAGACTACCTATCAAGATATTATACGTAACAGAATCTGGAGGAAATCCACAAGTTTTCATCCTATTCAACACCTTATTAGCTTCTTCAATCTTGTTCATTTTGCAAAATCCACTTATAAGTGCATTATATGCAAACACATCTGGTTCACCAAATTGCTCCAAAATCTGCATAACTTTCACCCCTTTATCCGAATTTTTCGAGTTGAAAAAACCCTTAATCAGCTTTGTACACAGAATCACATCAGGTTTATAACCAATCTTCACCTTACATTCAAGTAAATACAATGTTTCATCATATTTGCCTACTTTACATGACCAATTTAACACTTTCATATCATGTGTAGCTCTATTTTCACTAGAAATTTTCACCCTTTGAGGATTTCTAATATTTACTTTACTTTCCTCATTGCTAATACTACATCTTACAACAAAATTATGCTTTGTAGATTGACATTTTGGCTTCAAATTATTGGAGAAAAAGGGACATTGATGAGGAAGAATAATCCTAGTCATTTAGTCTAGTCGTATCAGTGAAAGTCTCTCAAACACTAAATCACAATAACAAAAAACCACGCCTCGATCCAAAACAAGTTTAGAGTCGGTTATACAGACTTTCCGAACCCCCTTAATACAACTAAACCTCAATCTCAGACAAGCTAGAGTCGGCTACACAAATGTTCGAGACAAATCATGTTTGAATTGAATTAAGAAGAGCAAAAAAGTACCTTTTGTTCTTGTTTGTAAATGTGAGAAAATTGAACATGAGCTATGAATTGAAGTATGAATGATAAAAATAAATAAAATAGATGTTAGTATTTTTATTTTTTTGTACATCTCAAAAATCTTTGTTATAGATATTTTTTTTGGATAACATAGTAAAGTTCAGATAAGGCCACAAATGGTTAACCCATTGGATAAACCGGGTCGGTCTAGTTTGTGGCTTGTACTTTTTTTTGAAGATGTCTAGTTCTTGAATTAATTGGAAAAGGAAAAAAAAAGACCAATATACCCTTTAATTTTACGATTTACGAAAGTGATAGATGTATAGTTATATACCTTTGTCGTTCAATAAATGGTGCTTATATGTTTTTGTCGTTTGACAAATTATACATATTTACATTTTTCACTAATAAATTGAATTAAAAAAAATAATCATAAAACTGGTTTTTAGATTTAAAAATTGTCATGTGTTACTGACATATTCCTCAGTCGTTTTATATAACCTACACACCCGATTCAATAAACAAAAAATCTCTCTTTTATTCAGAACCTGATCGAAACTCATTTAATGACTGCGTAGAAGAGGAATTCATATTTTTTTATTTGAGTAGGATTTATCAATTATATACTCTGATTTTATAAATAATCTTCTATTTTGAATTTTTTATTGCGTTTGCGATCGAGTCACTCATTTTTCCTTGATTTTTTAAAGTTATATGGAGTAACATTGTAAATAATTTTTATATAATCAGATTAACTTATGTTTGACTATGTTTTGGAGAAGTCAAAAAATGTGTATTTATCGTTTGGCCATAAAAGACATTTACTTCTTTAGTTTCAAACTAAGTTTTCAATTTATTTGGATATTGATGTTTGATCATGAAAATATCAAATCAAACTCGAAGTTATATTTCAAATTCGGAAGATAACTTTCATACTTAAAGTTATATTTAAAATACATATTAGCATAAGTATTATTTCAAATATTTTTTGTAAAAAGCATAATTAAACAGAATTTTATCTTTAATTTTAACTTCATAGATTTCAAATAAAATAGAAAATATTTTAAATGTACGATTCACCATCAACTAAAAATTAAAAACTTTTTAGTCGCAAAATGAATTTGGTATATAAAGCTGAAAAGAGAATTTACTTTTGGACATTGATCATATATAAATTATTGCTCTGATGTTTATAAAAATATTTTAAAATTAATTAATTCAAACACAAACTATCTATAATACTATCATATTTAACTTGCTAAAACAATTATTTGGAAATTTTACACAACTACATTGCACAAGATATAAACATTTTAGAGAAAAAAGTTTAAGTCACATATTCACAAATCACAATGATAAATTTTTGGGGAAAACACACACCAAAAAAAAAAAAATGTTAGTGTCCTATGAATATCAACAATTAATTTTTATTGTAATATCACACACTCATACTCTTTCAAAAAAATTATATTTGTATTTGGTCCCCTTTACAAGTATGTTATTTATTGTCTAAATTAAAATATGAAATATAGCATGTATTTTTTTTAATTAGAAAATAAATATAAGAAAAGGGACAAAGGGATTTGTGTGACCTCAATATTTTATATTTCATAATAGAGGGTTACTTATTAAAGAAAAATATGTTCTTATTAAATGAGTTTTAAAATAAGAAATTAGTCCATAATTAGTTGACACATATATTATATGGGAATTGCTATTTTCAAAAGGGAATAAGTCAAATATTATTCATGGATCAATAAATATTTTATTTTAGTGGACTTTAATCTTTTAGAATAAGAGATATGTGCCTAAGCGTGCATAATTTGTATTTTTTTAAAATAATAGTTAAGAAGATTTAATGTCAACGATCGAAATCAACGAGAAATCTTTATAACTATTCCATTTCAACAATTTTCTTTTCATAAAATAAAAACTTTAAAAATTTACATCTAGTTAAATTAAATGATTACTAAATAATTATATCCACCTCATAAATTTTCATAATTATGTGATGTTAATTTTCATGAGCATAATTTCTACCCAATTTTTGTAATCATGGTAAATATTTTCATAAAGCCTTAGAATTCTAAAATAAAAAAATTTAATGACATAGTTATCATAATATTTAACGCCCTATAAGTTTGAATTATATTGTGATTTCAAGGACATGATTAGCCAAACTACAACTAGTAATAAAGATATACTTTTTGAAATGACAAATATTATTAAAGATCGTAATGCAATATCTTAATTACAAAAATGATAAAAGTTGGTGGGGATATATTATTTCAAAATTAATTATCTTCAGATAAGATATTTCATCTTATTTAAAAATTTAAGATAAATAACTTCAGAATTACTTAATATTTCTATTTTTATTATAACTTATTAACATCAAGTAAGAATTTCCGTTTCTTTTTTTCTCCATCATGCCGGTGAAAACCCTACCCCCCACCCTACCATTTTTTTTCTATAAAAGTTTATTTTTGAAAAATATTTTAAATTTTAATTTTTAATATTTCACCTGACACTCCTAATATTTTCGAGTCAGGTTCTATTTCTCTAAAAAAATAGTTTCTACTCACTAATAAAAGATAAAAGATAATTTTTGAAAAATATTTTTTTATTCACCAATTAAACACTAAAATTATTTTCTACTCACTAACTAAACAACAAAAAAATAAGTTAGAAATCAACTTATTTTTGAAAAAATTGACAAAAACATTTTTCAAGGAAACACATTCTCCATCCTACCAAACACACCCTAAGAGTGGATTTTGAATTAAAAGAGAAACGGGTACAAATTTGATTAAGAGTGTATTAGGTATTTTCTTTAATATAATTTTTGGTCGATTTTTTTTATTTGGTAGATTTATATTGGTGACATTACACGTTTCACTTATTGGTAATGTGAAAAAATGATCTACGAAAATCAATTTATCTTTTTGTTAATATATTAGTGATAATAAATGACATTAGGGTTGCAAATTGATCGTTTCAGTTTGATTTAGAAGTTTATTAGTTTCACTTATTAATTATTGATTTGCGAATTCACTTAATATTATCGATTTGTGGATATGTTATATTGTTATAAGGATATTAATTTATCGGTTATTAATTGTTAAATCATTAATATTCAACACAAAAAAAATATCGAAAGTCAATTAAAAATAAGGGGATAAATCAAATAAATCATGCACATAACAAATTGCATCTTACTCAAAAGCAACAACTGTCACATAGTAGAATAATCAAGAGTTTGAGACAACTATAATGAATAAGACAAATTACAGAAATACACGTCTTTTGTTTCACTTATTTCTATTATTCTCTATTACTTTTAAAAATTTCCAAAATCCCTTATTTCTTGAATGTATTCGAACTAGTTTTTAATGTATCCGAGCTAATATTTAATGTATTTGAGCTAGTTTTTAATGTATCCGAGCTAATATTTAATGTATTTGAGCTAGTTTTTAATGTATCCGAGCTACTTATTAATGTGTCCAAGACAATATTTAATGTATAGGAGCTAATATGTATTCGAGCTTCAATTATTATATCAATTTTTTTTAAGAGATTAATGTAACTAGAAACTTATTACGGATAGATTGTAATTTCATATTAAAACTATGAGATTTATGTAATTTACCCAGAATAAAAATACGATACTAAACTCTAAGCCAAAGAGTTCATATACCAAAATAGTATAAATACAATTATTTAATTTACTATTAAGAACTGATTCACTTGATAATAGAAAGAATCAAAATTATTACTAAAACCGCTAAGCCATAATAACTTTCTTCGGTTCAAATTATGAGTTTCGATTTGATTTTTGAACAAATTCTATATGACATAGATGAGTCTTTCGTTAAAGTTCGATGACATATTTGAGTTATCCTCGTTAATTGAGAACATTTGTTCATGTGGTAGTCACGTGATGAATATACAAATTGTATTTTGGAGTCACCTTTGGGTGCTTCTTTTTTGTGGATCATTTATTTACGTTTTATTATACTTCGTTCTCTTCTTCTTCCACATCTCTTCTTCTCCTTTTTTCTCCCTTCACACAAACAAAACACAATACTTTGCTTCCAGGGTTTCGTTTTTCTTCTCTGTAAATTCTCTCCTCTCCGATCTCATTCAATTTTCAATTTCGTCAACTTCCGATTCGTAAAGATCCGGTTACATTTTTGTTTTTTGGTTGTTTGGTGACGGAACCCTAACTTTATCGGGATTTGGAAGATTTCATGCGATGCGAAGAGGAATTGTGGTTCGTTTAGGTGTTTGAAGATCTTGCGGTTTTGGTTTGGTTCGATTTGATTTGATTTTTGAAAAAAAAGAAAAAAAAGAAGAGGTATCGCGATTCGCGATGGATGTGGATTTTAATGGTGATGTAGCGAGTTTGGATGCTGAGCTGTTGCAGTTACCTGAGTTGTCTCCTTTGGCTATTAAAACTAATCCTTTTGTTGCCGAGAAGCTATTTGATCAATGGCTTTCGCTTCCTGATACTGCTACTTTGGTAATTTCCTCATTTTCTAATTTTGTGACTTTTTTTTTTGTTGATGTAGTAGGAGTTAGCTGTCAAAATTTGAATTTGGATTTGCTTGTACCTAGGTATATTTATTTGGAAATGTGTTAACCTGTACTGTGTGGGAGTACTTACTGTTTTATAGGTTACCACTGGTTTGGTGGTGTGCTGTATAAGGAAAAAACTGATCTTGGTGTAATACCCTGCACTACTAATAAAATGATTGGCTTCCAGTATAAACTCTGCATTAATGACACCTTCAAAACTTATGGTGGAATCCAAATGTTGTTTTATGTGGGAGAAAATACGGGAACAATAGATGTATTTGCAATACTAGGATAAGAGTACATGAAATGTCTAAAAATACCCTTAAAACTTATTATTGAGATTGCTATTGCAATCTGACATAACAATATATGTATTATTATCCTATTTGAGGGCACTAGGTGATAAGACTTGGGGTTAGATTACCTGGTAGTTGTGCTAGTGGAAGGTATCATGTATGCGGTAGGATATTTGAGGGGTGCAATAACGATCAAGCTGTCTTTACAACATGGTAAACTTCACATTAGAATCCGTATGAACTACCCATTCATTAGTTAGGTGGCCGTTTGGCATATCCTTTTATTTTTGTTGAAGCCATTTTTATCGTTTTACCAAGAGGGTTTCTTATGCTGTGAGTATGCATTACTCAGAGCGTCACTTTTTGGGGTTGTTTCCACTTTCATAGTTCAATTATATGCCGAATTCTGGGGGTTACATCTTTTAATAACTAGTGTAAATGACCTGGCTCACCAATTGGTACCGCAAAAGAGCGTCACTTCTTTTAGAACATTACCTACAAATACAATTGTCTAGCTATGCTGAGAAAACTATGGTAGCAATCCATGAATTCTATAGTATTCACGTACAATCTCAGAGAATTTCTCTAATTCTCTCAGAGATGGGACTCCTACATTTGTCATTATCTTTACTCCAAAGAAGGGATGGACAGGTTATCTTAGTATTAACTATCAAGATAATTAGTTACCATTGGTAATTTTTTTTAAATTAAAATTAACTATCAAGATAATTGGAAGTGATCAAATCATCGTATCTTCATCCATTTAGAATTTTCATTTGGTCGGTGAAGCTGTTGGGAACAGAACGTTTCTTTGGGTTAAAAACCTTAGTCCTTTATCTAAAGTCTCCAAAATGTAAAAAGGAGCAGTGTTCTGATAAGTTCAGAGATGCTTATTCTTTGACCACTTCAGCTAGTGACAGCTTCTTTCAGAGTCCTTGAAATTACCAACTGGGCTCTGAAGTGATTAAGAAACCGTCAAGCTGGAGAGCGGAAAGTAATGCAGGAACAGATGGTTTATGGGCTTGGCGGACTTCTGATACACCACTGCAAGTGATTACCACCTTTCCTGCAGATTATGGATGGCAGTCCAACCTAAGCATACCACTTATAGTGGAGCTTTATCCTGATAAAAAAATTTACCCTGATCTAAAAAGCTTTAGTGGGGCTTTAATTTTCTTCAACATTCTCTTGATAGTTACCTTTCCACCATTTTTGTGGTAAGGTAAATAATTTTATTAACAATTGTGAGAACCTCGTATACAAGCCACATACCAAAAAAAGGAGAACCTAGACCATAATATGGTTCTCAATAAAAGAGGTCCAATCCTCTACAAACATGAACACCAAAAGGAAACTAGACACAAAGAACTACTTTGCAGTTTTATAAAAGCTTGGTCCATTCCTTCAAAAAGGTCCCCTTATTTCTCTCTTTCCAGATAACCCACATGATGGCTGGGGGGCCACTCTCCTTCCCCTTGGGCCTTTCTTCCTTCTCATATGAGTCCAACTTTGAAAAACCTCCTTCATTGTGCCTGACATCACCCATTGCATCCCAAACAAAATAAAGCACCATGACCTTTTCGTTTTCCCTTGGGAGCCTAGACAATTGTTTACCCTAAACCTTCTAGAAGTAAGAAACGTCATAGTGCATGGTAACTTGTGAAGAAAATTTGGAACTTTCATTTTGATGTAGTAAATTTGGTATGTCATTAGTCTACAATAGCCACAGAGTTTATTAACCAGTAAAGTGCTGAAACAATGGAAATAGAAGGCTTTAAAACTTATTGGATGGGAAAAAGATGAACTCTTGACATTCCAAAGGAAAAAAGTAGTCGGTAAAGTTAGGAGTTTTAAAAGGACAAGAAGTGTGCTATATCTTCAACTGTTACAACAACAACAACAACAACTTCCACAAGAAGTGGACCTCCAAATGCATCGACTGACACAGAGAATAAAACCAAATAAATAGTTCCAGATTGTTTGGTTAATGAACTGCATAAATTCCAAATGCATAAGCAAGTAGGTTCTATGGGATGATTGAAGGTGTTAAACTGCAATGAGATAGACTCCAAATCACTTAGATAAATTGTCTCGAAAAACCACTCTTGTCAAAGGCTCGGTTAACACTGATGAGGCACATAACATGTTGAACGCTTCCCCTTGCATCATGGGCACTTCAGTGTCATCATCAAGATTCAAGTCTACAAGTCATACTTTTCCTTGCCAATGAGCGTAATCATGAAGAGGCGACACTGAACAATTCATATTTTACTTTATCGTAATCTTTTTTCAATTTCTTGTCCATATATTTGTTATTTTTTATTATAAATTATTTGTCTTGGACTACACATACATATTTGTATTTTTTCCTCCATTTGTGCCTTTCTTCATTAAGGCCCACACTTTATTTGCGATTTGTGCTTAAAGCATCAATGGACCTTTGAGCTTTTTTGAGCTTTTCACCTTCGAAAACTCTTGGAAAATGTGTAATTTATAATCAAAAAAGCAGATTTAGCTAAGTATAGAACATAATGGAAGCAAAGCTATACGAATTATGGTTAAGCTTCTTTTTTATTGGAACACTTATATTAGGTCCTATGTTTTTCTAAAGTCGTTTTAGCATATGAGGGAAGGTCTGTATGCCTGTGTAGGTACAAAGGTGATTTAGCGAATTTCTAGTTTTGGAGAACCTCTAACCTAACTTAGAAGACATTATTGAGTGTTGGAATGAATTGTGCTCATGTATAACAGAACATATATAGGGTTTATTATTGTTGACCCTGAATAGTTTGAGATCGACATGCAGTTTTTTTTGGGTGAACTATAGAATTTTGATATGTTAATCCCTACCTACTAGTATGGAAGGATTACCAAGAAAAACATATACAGTTTTATTGCCCGACTTGTTAGACAAGTAGACCTTTGGATTAAATTATATTCTTAAAAAATCATTGCTTACTTAAGACTCGTTGATAGAGTGCGTTCACCATATAGAACTATAGAGAGGTACTTTATTCGTTTATCGGTGACTTGTCTATCTCATCATAATGATATGCATAGTGCTTTTACCAAAACCATGTCTGGTGCATTTTAAAATCTTTTCTCATTTTTTGTTATATTGCTGATTTCTATCTATTGGTATCAGAAAATATTTGTTTTCTCCACATGCAGGTGAAATCTTTGATTAAGAATGCCAAAGGTGGCGGTCCATTAAATGTGTCTACTACATCTTCTGGGACAAATGTCGCGGCAACTAATTCTTTGCCGTCCATGTTTCCTGCTGGAAGTACACCTCCACTTTCTCCTAGAAGTTCATCTGGTTCACCTCGAATCTCAAAGCACAGGGCTGGACCCTCTTCATTGGGGTCTCCTCTGAAATTAATTAATGAGCCTGCAAAAGAACTGATACCACAGGTAAGGAATACCTAATTCTGATTGGATCTTTTATTTGCAGACTGTTGAGATTGTAGTTGTGATGTTTTTTCGAAAATGCTTGTGATGGCAGTTTTACTTTCAAAATGGCCGCCCCCCTCCAAATGAATTGAAGGAACGCTGCTTGTTTAGGGTAAACCAGTTCTTTTATGGTCACACAGATGGGCTACAAATGAATGGTAAGTTGTACTTTACGAATTGATTCTATGAAGGCTTCTGAGATGATAATGGATATGCTTGCGACCTTCTGAGTTGAGACTTCTTGTTCTTTGACTAAATCCACTTCAACTGTTTTCTTTTGCATAAAAAATGGGGTGGGGTAGGGGTTGGTCGATCTGTGATGGATTTTATTCACTAAACAGTACCAATTAATTGCTAGTTAAATACAAAATCGCTAAAAATGAACTGTCTCCCTTTTAACTGAAATTCATCATAGTATATAGTGCTTTGAGTTTTAAACTATGTGCTTCAATTCTTCCTTCAAAGCAGCGTGAATCCTTTTTCCCATACCACCCACAAGATGCACATTATTATTCCAGACGTTTCTAATGTACAGTCACAAGAATTAGTTGCAGCGACATTTGTGCCAGAAAATGTGGTAGACACACTCAATGGACCACCTACCTTTGACATTCTTAAGCCAAAGTTTCACCTGCGTTTGGAGAAAATAGATACTTCCTGTTGCCTGCTTGTGTATGGTGGACTATATGGAGAGAGAGAAATGATAGATGTTTTGAAAGTAGGGACAACAACCTTCAGGAAGTCAAGCTTAAATGTATTTTGTTGTTCTGTTTTTGGTGTACAAATGTCTACTCTAATGATACTGAGTCAATCATAGATGGTTTAGGGTCCATCTAGTTCCTGGTTTAGCATTGGACGGACTTTAATCTTTTTCTTGTTTTTGTAAATATGGTTTTTCAGTACTACCTAAGTACTGACTGAAATACAATGTTACTAGTGTCAAAAAAAAAAAAGAGATCAACAATCATGAAACAAGAGAAGGAATAAAATGCACCGGGCATGATTTTGGACTGGTACAGGGTTATATAAAGCACTATTGATAGCATTATGATAAGATAAACAGGTCACCAATTAAGTACCTCTTTATACTTATATATTTATAGTACTTTACCCTCTAAATACAAATTAACTTACGGTGAAAACAATAGTAAAAACCTGTATCTTGTGGGTGGCATGGAAAAAATAACTATCCTTCCCTTTGAGCTTGTGAAGGCATCTTACAATGTTCTAGGCATTACCCACTGAACTTCAAACAAGCTTAGAAATATGTTTCGAGTCCGCATGACTTCAGTGTCTTACAGAAAATTCTGTTCCTCACCCTCATATATGTAAACATCTATCCCAGTCAATCTGTGGCATGTTTACTGCATTGCAATCCAGCCCAAGCAGTGTATTCTAAAGATTGCCCCGAAGAGACATGGAGATGTTGACTACGTTATCCATAATATGTGGAACTATTGACATCGATTCGTTATTTATGGCAATGAGATACCATTGATACAAAGCCAATTTCAGTAGACTTATTGGAGGGTCCCATTGGCGTGCATCCATGGGAATTGTACCCACCGATTCGCCAACTATGAGCTGTGTGCTGGCATACTACCCGATAGTACCCATAATGGGAATGTCCAGTGCCGAAGTTTGCTACCATTAGAGTTGCATTGCTCTTCTTAGCCCATTTTTTGTTTTGCTACTGTCAGGTTTGCAGTATGTTGTGGCATGACCTCAGAGTAAAACTGCCCCTATTCTCTACTCCCCGTACAGTGAGTCGAATTAAAAGTTAGCTCCTCCAATTTTTGAGCCAATCTGTCCATTCTCTAGTCCTGGCAGTTATTGTCCCAGCTATTATCTGTTTATACTGAACTGTAATGGCTTCAGCTGGCAAAAGTCGAGAGAATCACAAAGAATATCATTTACTTTAGATAGCAATTGTTGCGTTAGTCAGGAAACAATACAGAATTTTCTTAGTATCATCTATCAAAAAAATTAAGAGTTCTTTTTAAAAAAAAACAATTCGGCCATAATTGAAATCCCTGAGAATTGGAAACCTTATTCATGTAGACCAAAATTCTATTCAGGAGCCCTCTTGTATGTTGTTAACAAAGCCAATCCGATAAGAAGTTTCTTTCTCTCTTTTTCTGTTTTGCCTAATGTTTTGCATGCTTCAGTTATCACATTATTTTGCTCTTGATGCTATGTTATACTTTCCATATTATTGCTATGACTTAGTTGCTATGTCTTATTGACTGCTGTATTCGCTTTTTCAATTGCTTTGTTATGAGTTACTTGAGTCGAGTGTCTGTCAGGAACCTCTCTATCTCTCAGAGGTAGGGGTAAGGTCTCCAAACACACTACCCTCTGCCGACCTCACTTGTGGGAATACACCGGGTATGTTGTTGTTGTTTTCACTTTAACCTTTTCATGTCCTTCAC
This sequence comes from Solanum sitiens, assembly GCA_016801875.1. NCBI lineage: Eukaryota > Viridiplantae > Streptophyta > Magnoliopsida > Solanales > Solanaceae > Solanum > Solanum sitiens. The sequence goes on from JABWTJ010000333.1 coordinate 160,364, forward strand.
ATAGATTATTCTTTAATCAACTTTTTTTATTTCATCGGAACCTTCACCTTTGAGTGGCATCTCATTCAAGTTAGTCCCCTGGAAGAATATTGTTTTTGGGTTAAAGACTGCAATGTGGAAGCATTACATTGGAATAGTTGCTGCATTTTTTATTTTTTTTTAAAATAGTAATGTTGTATTCCTCAGCATTAAGGGTATGCTGGTGACCTCCAAAAATTTGTACATAGAGAGGCTCGGAAGGGTAATTACAAATATCCTAACATATCTACTAGTTGCTCTTCCTCCTCTATATGTTCCTGTTTACACCAAAAATACAAATATGCAATGCAATTTTCTTTGACTTTCTGTATGGAGTTTGATTTGTTCTCATAGCATCTTCCATTTCTTTCCTTCCATACTGACCACCATATGCATAGTTGCTGCATTTTATTGGAATTTTGGAACTAGAGCAAATTGTTTAATGCTGAAATTTTCAATATTGTTTATAATTTGCAAGTGTTGGGGTTATGCTGTTGGAATGAAGACACCTGATCAAAGAGCCCTTTGTTTATTTGTTGTGCATTTGAGTTATAACTAAACATTAATTTATTTTTCATTGGTTGTTAGAGTTTAAACCAATTACAAAGGAAATATGCAAGCTGCCCTCGTTCTTCTCCGCTGTCCTTTTTAAGAAGATCGATGTTGACGGCACTGGCGTCATAACCAGGTACATGTTTCTGTTTCTTTTTGAGTATCAAGATGATTCATTTACTTTGTGGATACACATCCCAAATCGGAAGTCCCAAATTCGAAGTGCAATCCAATATCCATCATCTTAAAATTTGAATTAGATTCAGTCCATAATCCTACAATTCAAACAGAAATCTCAAAAAATTGTATTGTTCTGATTTCTATTTTCCCCAAACTATGCCACCTGAATCACCTTCGGGGTGTGTTATATTTGAAATGAATATTTAAGTGGCAGAAAGAGAGCCCATGAAATGAAACCAAATGTATCAGAGTCACATGCAATGTGCCTGAGGCATTTCTGAATTGAGATGTGAAATATTTGTGGAGCGCTTGAGGAGTGAGTTGAAATGCAATTTGCTTCACATGGCTGCAGGGATGCCTTTGTTGATTATTGGATACACGGCAACATGTTGACAAAAGATATAGCAACTCAAATGTACACAATCTTGAAGCAGCCAGACCTTAGATACCTCGTGCAGGTGCTTTCTCTAGTTCCTGTTGATGATTAAAATTCCTTCTGATTTTCTGTGTCGTAATTCAGAAGATAATATGATTTTGTTTTGATTTATGATTCTGTGCGCGCACAAATCTTTTAAGGCACACTAAGGTTTTGTGGATTACTAGATTATCCTCTTCTTTTAAAATTATATGATGAGGATCCATATAGCTGTCCCCAACTTATTTGGGACTCAGCGTAGTTGTTTGGAAAATAAATTGTCCTCTTCTTTCCAATGACTTCCATCAACTGGATTGCAGGATGACTTCAAACCCATTCTTCGGGAACTTTTGGCAACACATCCAGGGTTGGAGTTCTTACAGAGCACACCTGAATTTCAGGAGCGTTATGGTACCTTCTCAGTCTCACGTGCTGCATTGATTCACTGCACTCATAATCTGCAGATAGACTTTTTGGGCTACAGAATGTTAACGTCTTCAAATGTTTATAACTATTATTAGAAGTTGTCAATAGAGATTCTGATCAACTTATTTCTTGAGAGGACTATTATGTTGTTCAACACAAAGCATCCCCCCCCCCTCCCCTCCCCCCCAAAAAAAAATAAGAACCAGGTAACTTTGTCTACAAAGCTTCGGTAAGTAGGAAGAAATCAACTAGTGTTTTTTTGCCTCTCCTGAGATTTGTTCCCTGGTCGTTTATGATATTGGAGAACAAGGGGTGGGTATTGATTACCAGCCTCCAGCACTGATAAATAAACTGCTTCTGACAGATCCATTTGTATTCTCTTGTTTCCTAAATGTTCCATTGTGTGTTGTATATTGGTTCTGTTGGGTCCCATCTTTTATGTCATCTGATGCTTACATCATAAATGAACTTTTGAGATGGGTAGCAATTACAACATGTTTGACTTGCTTGTACTTGAAAAGCTGTTTCTTGTCCAAGACCTTTTAGGAAGATCTTTACAGGAATTCCTTTTCTATATAAGTATTCTACAACATCCCCAGTTAATGTTTTTATTGAAGTCCTTGGGATTTTCATTACTTGCTCCCATTAAAGGAATCATCTTCCAATTAAATTTAGCCAACTTCTTTTGCTTCACTTTTCTGTCTTTTTTATTTTTAGGACGAGTCTGCCTTCATTTTTCTTTCTGGCAGCAGACTATTTTCTTGACAGTCAATTTCGTTGCATTTGCCAGCTGAAACTGTAGTATACAGAATATTTTATTATGTGAATCGATCGGGTAATGGCCGTCTTACCCTCAAGGAGCTGAGACGTTCTGACCTTATTGCTGCAATGCAACATGCGGATGAAGAAGATGACATTAACAAGGTCCTAAGGTAATCCTTGCTTATAATATGGACTTGTAATAAATGCAAAATTTATTTGTGAGAAGTTTAAGAGACTCAGTTCTTTTACATCATTTGATATAATTTATTCAATATAGTTTCACCATGTAATATTCAAATGTCTTTTCGGTTTACTTTAATTACAAGATATCATTTATTCAATATAGTTTCACCATGTAACTATTCAAATGTCTTTTCGGTTTACTTTAATTACAAGCATGTTTATGGGACACTGATTGTAGGAAATCATACGCTACAGGATGTGTCAAAAACAGATATGCGAAAAAAGGCGTTATATGCAACTAAAATTGCAATAAATGCAAAATTTATTTGTGAGAAATTTAAGAGACTCAGTTCTTTTTACATCATTTGATATCATTTATTCAATATAGTTTCACCATGTAACTGTTCAAATTTCTTTTCGGTTTAGTTTAATAACAAGCATTTTTATGAGACAGTGATTGTAGGAAATCATACTCCATAGGATGTGTCAAAAACAGATACACGGGAAAAGGCATTATATGCCACTAAAATTGCAAAATTCTTTTTGCCACCCAAGTCTTGGTCTAGTGTTAAGAGTGTAGTTCGTAATGTGTGGTCTAGTGTTAAGAGTGTAGTTCGTAATGTGTGGGTTAAGAGTGCACTTCATGGGTTTGGATCATTCCATGGATAAAAGTCTGACATTTAATTGTGGAAGGTAGAGGCACGGGCTCATTATCCGGCAAGTTTCGAAACGTGCACCATTAATACATGGAAATTTGTTGGTTATCAAAAAGATCAAACACTAGTTTGAAAAGTGGGTGCTAGAAAACTACATAAACTGTGCTTTTGTAGATTTCTTTAGAATATTGGATTTTTGCGGCAGATATTGAATACATTCATATATCTTGTTGAGTTTGTTACACTTATCTAGCTTGACATCTTCTCTGTTAAGCTCTTGAGCACTTCATTTTTGCTACAGGTACTTCTCGTATGAACATTTTTACGTGATATATTGCAAGTTTTGGGAGCTTGACACCGATCATGATTTTCTCATTGATAAAGAGAACCTCATTCGATATGGCAACCACGCCCTTACGTACAGGATTGTTGATAGAATATTTTCTCAGGTCCGGGTCTTTCGTGTACTGTTTGTTGTTTGCAGTTTTATCTTGCCTGTTTTGAGTTTGTAGCTCTTGTATTCTTAAAAATGCTTGCTCATCACTTCATAAGGAGTTCTATGCTTTAATTTGCTATCAGGTTCCTAGGAAGTTCACCAGTAAAGTTGAAGGGAAGATGGGCTACGAAGATTTTGTTTACTTTATATTGTCAGAGGAGGATAAATCATCAGAGCCTAGTCTTGAATACTGGTCAGTTTCTGAATTGACATTCAACTTTCTTGCAATCTTTGCACTTTTAATGTGACTCAAGAGTTTGGTTTCTGCTGAGTGGAGATTATGTTACTGAGGAAATTTCCTTGTGAAAAAGCAATTTGTTATAACCACCCTTTCTAATAAATATTAGTGACTGGCGTTGATTGTGGATTCACTTCATGTATTGTGCTCTTTAATTCATTGACTGTGGAAGAATAGAGATGATGGTGGAATGTTTCATAAATTAGATATTTCTCTGGAATATACAATTGTCCGTCATTTGGTTTTCGGAGATACCTGAAGGCGTTAGATAATGGATGCATTTAATAATAGTTCCTAACCGTAGTATGTTTGAGTAACTTAGATATCATAATTCATAAGGATTCATAAGAGTTCCTTGCAAAAATGCCTACTAATGGGTGCTATTACATATTTAGATTTTGAGATGCATGGAATAATCCTTATAGGGTGCAACGTTGGATTATGATTGAAGCACCTTTGGAACCAAATTGTTATAAGCTTGCAGATGACAATCCAAGCAATTTTTAGTACTCCATCCACCCCAATTTATGAGGCATACGTTCCCTTTCTCATCCCTTTTAAAAAGAATGTCACATACTTATTTTGAAGCATTTTTTTTTTGAACAGGTTTATGTTGAAGCAATTTAATTTTTAAATCTTCATTTTACCCTTTATAAGATGCTTTTTAGCCAAGCAAATGTCTAATTTTTGTTTTAGATCACAAGTTTCAAAAGTTTTTCTTTCTTATACATCGTGCTCAGTTGAACACCACTACATAAATTGGGAGGATTGGGCATGAGGATCCCAGCAAGTAATGTCATTAAGGGTAAATTGAAAGTTTAAAGTTAAATTGCTACCGAACATAGAAAGGTGCCATTTTTGGGACACACTTAAGGGGGAGTGATTTTTTTTTTTTTGATTGTATGTTCATTAATTATCCATTAAGTATCACACACAACTTTTGAAGCAGATGATTTGATAACCAAGTAGGATTTTCTATATTTAATTACACTAAAAGCATTGTTGCAATTCTTTTGTTTGTTCACTGTTGAGTGTTGGTGAAACATTATGAAAAATGCACTTAGTTAAATAGCTGCTTCTGTGCTGCTGATCTTGGGTATTTCCTTGTATTTGTTGCAACCATCAGGCAAACGCTCTTTGATGGGCGTTAGGCTGAGTAGAGTTGTTACAGATTGGTCAATTCACTTCAGAAAAGTAGTTTTTGGGAAGTGTATAGTTATATAATGTACGCACACATGCACTGTTGACACTGCTTGTGTTTGTTTGTTATTTTCTTTCTTGATCAGGTTCAAATGCATAGATATGGATGGAAATGGGGTTATAACTAGGAATGAGATGCAATTCTTTTATGAGGAGCAGTTGCATAGAATGGAATGCATGGCCCAAGAGCCAGTGCTTTTTGAGGATATTTTGTGTCAAATAGTTGACATGGTCAGTCCAGAGGTAATTTTGGAACTTTTCACGTTTCCCATCCTTTCTTATCTTGTGTCCTTTCCATGTTGTAATTATTGTTCCATAATCATCTGATCTGTATGTATAATTGCAATGCTTGGACAATTTTTCATACCAAGTTAAACTTTGTGAGTAAGATTTGTCTATATAATCCCTTTGGGTGGGGTGAGAGGTTGTTTTAATTGTTGTTAGATTTGTGTTTTCATTAATGTTTGTTGGTATTAAGTTAAGATTTGTCTATATAATCCCTTTGGGTGGGGTGAGAGTTTTTTTTAATTGTTGTTAGATTTGTGTTTTCATTAGTGTTTGTTGGTATTAAGTCACTGTCTTATTGATACACCCACTTTTTTTGTCCGGGTGTTCGGCTGTTTGCTATATGTTTTCTTTAATTTGTTTAGAGGATTTGTATGTTAATATTTTTTTTTACACTGGGTATGTTGTTTGTTGTATATAATACTAAATGTAGAGAATCTCAAAATCTTTAGTACTACCCTAATTGGTTTTAAAGACACATTAATTGAGTATTGAAATGAAATGAGGCCCAGATGGAGCAGAATGAATTTTGAGGATTCATATATTCAACTCCGACTATTCAGAAATTGAGGTGTAGTAGTTGTTGCCATTGTTGCCTTGAGATGTATGTAATGACTAACTTGAACTTGTTAGATTGTTTGACAAGGTGTACTATATGTTTAAAAAAAAAAACATGTAGTTTTAATTTGTATCATCTGCTCTTTTTTCCAAGTACAATAACAGATATAATTCAAGTTTCTTTGTTGCAGAATGAAAGCTATTTTACATTACGTGATTTGAAGGGAAGCAGGCTCTCCGGTAGTGTTTTTAACATACTTTTTAACCTCAATAAGTTCATGGCCTTTGAAACCCGCGACCCCTTCCTAATTCGTCAGGTAATTGAAAGGCTAATATATAGTTTATAATGTAGTTCTGGTGTTGCTTGGCTGTTGTTACCAATGGTTGACATGAGTTTATTCTTTTGTTTCCAGGAGCGTGAGAACCCAAATCTGACTGAATGGGATCGCTTCGCACACAGGGAATATATTAGGCTCTCAATGGAGGAAGATGCAGAGGATGCCTCCAATGGAAGTGCAGATGTCTGGGATGAATCACTCGAGGCTCCCTTCTGAGTTCTAGTCTGTGAGATAGAATGGTATGGAGAATGCAGTTACTTAGAATAACCTAAGGCTGCATCTACATACATCGATAGTTCTGCCACCCATTATTTTTTCTCATGCCATGTCTCCATCTCCGATGATGCTGTATAACACTTTGTTCACTGTTGATGCATATTACTTTATCTGGAAGAAAGTCTAATACTAGCTAGCGAGAGTTTCTTGACATTTACACAACCGTAGCTGTAAGATGCACGTTTTTGGAGTTGCATATAATGTTAAAGCATGCTGTTATAGTAGAAATAGATGCTTTTGCTAAATTACAGGAATAGGAGAAAAATAAATACTCATGACTGAGCATCAGTATCAAATGCTCTCAATTACTGAAAATTCATGAAGCAGAATGGTTTGTCATTCGTCACCCAAGGTGATGTGAATTCACTTATAAAAGAGAGATTTTAGGTGGCTCAGGATAGTACATTTTCTTGTTTTTCGGTCGAGACAAGGTACATCTATTGTGTTCATGCCACATTTGGGATGCAGTTAGTGTATGTGGCATGTAGAAATTTTTATGACTTGGCCTCTTCCTGGTTGTAGATATATTACCACTTCTTATTTGATATGTGAGTTGTAGTTGGAAATGGCCTAGGTAGACACGATTGAATATTGTTTTCTCCATTTGTCAAGCAGCCTGACCTTATGCTGTTCTTTCTTCAGCCAGGTGTGCCTATTAGCAAATCTTGTTTCAAGCTGGCTATTGAGTTGCAAAGAGTTAGTTTGCACGGAACAGTCAAGTGGGACAAGCTTATCCGTGTGTGTCACCAAGATGTTATTATGAGATAGCCGAGGAGGAAATGTTTGTTTGAACTGCATAGTGTATGCTCTCATGAAGTATAAGGGCATGCTAGTGTTGGAAGCTCCTGACTGGAAACATCAAGGGCTTTGCAAGTGCGCCGATTGGTGATAGATGATTAATGAAAAACTAGATTCCAGTAGTTCATAACTTCGCTCCACGCTTGTTCCCTCTGTTCCCTCTTTAGCTGTACGAAGTCCATATTTCTTATTTATTTGTTCTAGTGCCGATTTTTGGTGGTTGCAAATACAGTTTTTGTTGAAGAGGTTTAGTATGGCTAGTCCCACAGTCCATGTGGATCAGCTTTTTGCTCCTTTTATTATTCTTTTGTGGATTAGACTCTTCTTTTAGTGGCATGTGAATCATGGTAGTTCTGTATTGACTCTGTAATGATATGGCTTCCCTATTTCTGTCTGCCTTTCTAATCTGATGTTAGAGGTTGGATACATACATTTAGTTGAGTGATGGTATTTGAACAGTTAACAGGCCATCAACACATCTGCATTGAGATTACTGTAGTAAAATTAGAAACAATCTCTCTACCCTACAAAGGTAGGGGTAAGGTTCACACAGATTCTTCCCTCTCCACACTCCATCACATTGAGTGTGTTGTTTCACTATAGTAAAATTGCATCGACATCGTAAGGAGGTTGAATTATCAAGAGATCCAAGTTTAAACTTTGAAGTATAGTGAGAATATCCCATACAAAGAAGAGTGAGGAGAGATTGTGTTTTGAAGCTTGCAAATTAAGGTTAAGGTTAAGCTTTATCACATGTCAAGAAGTAAACTGGATGTTGAAATTTGGCTAACATATCAATTAGCCAAATAACACAGAATAAACGTTTTATGTAACATAGAGTTCATTGAAGCACTAAGTTTATGAATGAACAATAAATACGTATCAAAATTTGCAATCTAATATAAGTTTTTGATATTTGTATGATAATAAATAATTTTGTAAAAGTAAGTTAAGTTTTAAAGTTAATTTATTTGTAAATATGGAAAGACAATATTAACAAACTAAAAAATTGTGTATTGAGACAAAAAAGATTTTTAATCAAATATAGATACTAGTAAAAGTAGCCGCGCGAAATTATAAATTAATACTTAAAATCTATAAGTCATTAAAATTAAAATATTATATTATCTTACATACAAGATTACGTAGTAACAAGCATTAATAATGTAAAGAAATATGTAAATTATTACATCTTATCATTTATCCTTAATAACATAAGCAAAAATTAATGAAAAAAAATATACTTATATCATAAGCAATCGTACCAGTGAGCCAAATCAACGGGAGCAAAGTGCACAAATATTTAATTGTGAAGAAGAAGAGGAGCAAGTTTAGAATTTCTGTTATTTTAAAAAGAGAGTAAATCTATATGTCTGTAGACAAAAAAGTGTAGTGTAAAAAAATATTTATCATGTCTTATCTCAAAAGGTTACAATTATTTGAAAAAGTTGCAACCCTTCAGTAAGGTCATAAAAGTCACAATTTTTCACGCCACTCTTCAACAAAATGACAACTTTTCATAAAAGTCGCAACTCTTCATTAAAGTTGCGATTTTTCATGAAAGAAAAAAGCTAGTTTTGTAAAGAAATAAATCAAAAGAGATTTTTTGTTTGTGTTGGTACCACGTAGGCGGGTCGAAGGTTCTTTTTTATATAAAAATATAATATGATAACTAAAAAAAAAATAGTGTATTGAGATAAAAAAAAAGTCTTATTGGTGTATGTCAAAGTTAATGTTATTATAATGAGCTCAAGAAACGGAGACGTCACAAAACTCAAAAGAAAATCGACGCAACATCTTTAGTCAAACAAAGAGAAGCAGCACAAACTCCCCTCTTTTTTCAAAAAACCCTACTTCGCCGGCGGTATCTTATCGGAGAAGGAGACAGTGACTGGCCGGAGGCTGTGTGAAACAATATGAAAGTCGTTGCTTTAGTCAGTGGTGGAAAGGACAGTTGCTATGCCATGATGAAATGCATTCAATATGGGCACGAGGTTCTCAATTTTTGTCTATTTGCGTAGGTGTTTGATGATTTTGTCTTGTTATTGTAGTCTTATTTCTGGTAATTTTCAGATTGTTGCGTTGGCTAATTTGATTCCTGCTGATGATGCAACCGATGAGCTTGATAGCTACATGTATCAAACAGTGAGTTTTTCTCTCTTTAAATGCTGAAAAAGGATATGGTGATACTTTTGTAAGCAGGAGCGAAGCTAGCATTTGGTTATGAGTTCGTCCAAAGCTAGTAACTTTGGTTCAAACCTTGTATTTTAAAATTTTCATGGGAAATGTACAAATTTATACTCCCACTTTCAGTTTTTTTTGGTCTTAATTTCATCCATTTCAAAAAGTATGTCTCTTTCCTTTTATTTGAGCAACTCTTTAATTCTAACTTAGCCCACGGCATGTTTTAAGACCACAAGATTCTAAAGTCTATTTACTTTCTTACACTTCGTGTGAAGTTAAAATCAGCAACGAAATTTAATCAGAATAATCTACTGCTTTAATGAAATCAGTATAATAGTAACAAGACAGCTGAAGAGAGGATGACGTAGACAAGAATCAACAAATTAAAACAGAGGGAGTGATTAAGAAACTTGTAACTTTAGGATTAGAATCCTGAACGCATAAACTTCAAAATTTGTCTCCTGCTCTTCCTCTGCCTCTGCTTTTAAGTCCCAACATATGAATTCCCTATATGCATAACATTCAGAGGATCTGTCATAGCTGGATTATTTTATTGAAGAGGTGTTGAATTAGAGAAGTTCATTATATATGAATGTGAAAATGGAACTAATGCTCAAGGGGAACATCCTTCTTGCAAAACTCAATCTGATTGAAACTTATCAAAATGAAAAAAATGATCTTTTGGCTAGTTATAAGCTGCTTTTTTATCTTCTATGACAATGGTGGTGTCTATGCTGTCTTGCGCACCTTGAGGTTGTAAGTTGCATCAGAAACTTTCTATAATGTATCTGCTAGAAAATGTCTTTATGTATTTTTGTGCTAAAACGATTGTGACTTGTGAGAAAATCAATGTTATGATTGTTGGGCTTGTAAGGCGAAGACATCCACAGAGAGAAGATGTTGTAGAAGTTCCAATATTAAGATGGATGTGCGGTCATACATGCTTGATAAGAAATAAATGATCACATCCAAGAGAGGGTAAAAGTTGTATATCTGGAGGATAAAATGAGAGGATGTCCCCTTAATGGGTTGTCGATTTGCAGCAATAGATGAGATTGAATCAGTCAAAAGGTTCACCCCTCACCCGGATGGATTGGGGAGTTGAGACTTCCTTGCTCTTTTTCTTTGAGAAAGTTGACATTTTACAGGCAACAATACACCAATGGTTTATTTAAGTAGTAATTACATCAGGAGTATACAATAAGCAAAACCAAAAGATATATCATCTAGACCCCTCCTAAACTATCTAAAAAGTGAGTAATAGCCTCCACCTCTTTGGCAAGGACATGGTTACACCAAAAATAGAGGGTTATAAGGCAGCTCAACTTCAAACTCTTGAAAGGGATGCTCTTGTTTTCGAAGCTACTCTGTTTCCTTTCCTTCCAAATTGTCCACCAGATGCAAGCAAGGACAATCTTTCATCTTTCCTTGTGACCTGATGTATTCTCTTCAGAGCGGGCCGGCAGGCCAGGCGTACGGACAACTTATGTTTTCTGGTATTTTGTTTTGGGTGAGATGTACACCGAAAGGAATTGACGCTACAAACACTTTTCACCGGTAGTCCTCGATCGAAAGTTAGCTCGACCTTAGAATAGACCGAATCGAAGGCGGTAAGCATTCTGTAATCATTCCAAGTTTTCCAGGCTGCCCAACAAGGATGCCTTATTGTTTGGACTTTCATTAAGCTAGTTCCGGGCTCCATTTGCAAGCCTCGCGAATAATCTCATTACCTTCACGAGCAAGATCACGTCCTTCATTACGGGCTTTTACACATGCTTCTAGAGCTTGGCGAAGGTTAGACCTCATAAAGTCAGCGAAGCTAAGCTTTTCTCTATTCCAGCATGCTAGAAAAACTGAGGTGTGTCTTGGCATGGACCAACTAATTCCCCTCAAATTCAAAAAGTCCTGCCATAGTTCTGTCACTCTGCAAGGAGGAAGAGATGTTTTGTTGTCTCTGTTTCTCTTTCACAAAAAAAGCACCTGGAGCATAACAGTCTTTCCCTTTCATTTGATTGTTCGGAGTTAGTACTGCTTCCCTAGCACCAACCAGGTGAAACAAGCCACCTTGTGAGGTACATTAATTTTCCATATCATCTTCCAAGGCCATGGTAGAAACATTTTAGCTGGCCTGTCAAGATGTCTATAAACTGATTTTATTGTGAACTTCCCATTGTTGGCCCTCGACCATTGTGAACTGTCCTCATTTGTGTCGAGGTTGTTTGCCTACTCCATGGACTTGTAGAAATCTGGTCTATTTCTCAGAAGATAGATTCCATCCTTGGTTATCTCTGACTTCTGCTGCTACTGTTGCTTCCTTCTGTTGGTTCAGATTATAAATCTCAGGATGCAACTGTTTCAGGGAGTGTTGTCCAACCCTCACATCATTCCAGAAGAATGTCTTCGTTCCATTTCCTATATCAATTTTTGAATTTCCTCATATTTTAGACCATAAATTCCTGATTGTTCCCCATAAACCAACCCCATAAGGGCTTCTATCTTCCTCAGTAATCCATAAGTCCTCCATTGCAAATCTGGAGATTATAACATCTTTCCACAGACCTTGTTCTACAGAAGCAAACCTTCACAGTCACTTCAAGAGGAGACTCTGGTTTTGAACTTTGAGATTTTTTATGCCCATTCCCCCTTCTTTTTTTGTTGTTTAACACCTCATCCCATTTCACCAAGTGATATTCCCCCTCTCCATTTGCTTGCCATAAAAAGTTTTTCCTAATGGATTCTAACTTCTTTAAACACTCCCTGACATAGGGAATAAAGACATCATGTAGGTTGGCATAGCATCAAGCACACTATTAATTAGTGTCAATCTTCCACCCAAGGATAGGTATTGGCTTCTCCAATTTACCGGTATTTTTTCACACTTCTCCACCACTGCATTCCATATGTTCTTTGATTTACTGTTAGCTCCTACAGGCATCCCTAGGTAAATGGTAGGCATTTCTCCCACTTTACCTCTAAGATGCCAGCTTGTCTGTTGATTTCTGGGACTTCATTCACGGGGTAGACAAAACTTTTGCCCCAGTTTATATGTAGTCCAGAGACAGCTTCAAACAATATAGATATGATCCTTAGATGCTTTAGTTGTTCTTCCTCTGCACCACACAACACTAGGGTGTCATCATCATACTGCAAATGGGAGATTGATAAGTCCCTGGTGTCACTATCATTCATCCAGAACCCTCTTATCATGTTATTTGATTGTGTTGTTTCAACATGTCACTTAGTCCTCCCATAGCTAGTATAAAAAGGAAGAGGGAGAGGGGATCCCCTCGCCTTAATCTTCCTTCAGAGGGAAAGAAACCAGAGGGGTATCATTTAATAAAATTGAGAACTTGACTGTTCTCTCACTGTACTTCAACCAATTTATCGACCTATTTTCAAAACCCATCCTATCCAGTGTGTACCACATAAAGTCCCAGTTGAGGTGATCATAGGCCTTTTCTATCTCCAACCTACATAGAATTCCAGGAACTTTAGTTATTTTCCTCACATCTACACGTTCATTTGCTATAAGTATGGCATCCATGATATGCCCACCCTTGATGAAGGCCAATTGATGCGTATCCACCAGCTTTGACATCACTTTCTTGAGACTTCCTTGCTCTTAGGCCTGTTGTAAGGCCAGTAAGATCAGGAAGAAGGGGATTTGGTTCTTCCTTTTCTTCGGACTGACTCTAAAGTCTAATCGTGATTTTAACTCTATTATGATACCTCCCTCTGTCGCAATAGAAACCAAGAATGGAGGTGACTTTGCTACACTTGTTTATAGTTGGAAATTCCAACTCGAAGGTTCTAATACTACTGACTTTGTCCATGTCCTATATATACCTCTAGATGCATTGGGTTATTGCTGTGATCATTTGATGATTGAAGATTCTAAAAGGAATGAGTGTACACCTAAAGTTACAGAGAGGCAAGTTGTTTCAGAATACAAATATGTCAGAATCAGTGTGGACCTAACTAAAAGCAAAATGCAGGTGAAGTAAATTATCTCTATAGACGATAAGAATAGTTGAGTTGGTCAGTGTAACACTTACAGCATGTCTAGTGTTTTTCAGGATTCCTTTTATCCTGGTTAGACTTGTATGTTTCTGTTGCAATAGTATGAGACTGACATAGAGAATCCAACATTTGCATAAAAGACAAGTTGGTTAGTATTGGAATGATAGAACCTGAATGCCGACAATTCATATAGCCACACCTGAACTAATTTCAGGTTGAGTTATAGTTTATTGATCCTCTTTCTAGCATCTTGATGTCTCCCATCTACTAGTGGAAATTTCCTTTTTTATTTACAAGAATTCTGATCATAAGTTTTGTTAATGAGAAAGATAAGCGATATTCTCCTCCTCTCTTTTATACCATGTTTTCATTTAAAATGTTCGGTAACTGTATATGCAGGTTGGGCACCAGATAGTTGTTAGTTATGCTAAATGCATGGGACTCCCATTATTCCGGAGGCGAATTCGAGGATCCACAAGGCAAGCCCTTTTGCAGTCAATTGCCTAAGTTTTAAAATTCTATTACTGGGTTCTTATTAAAGAACTGGAGAGGTGACATTTGTTATTTCTTGTTGAAGGATAGAGATATGAAGTTGTTAATGTTGGTTACATATATATATATAGTGAGAGAGAGAGAGAGAGAGAGGATGGGCAAATGATGTTTCTGCAATACTTCTACCTGAATAATCTCTGTAAAATGTTTGTATTAATGTAATTGTTAACTTGCATATGCCAAACATAAAGAAGTAGCTTCATGCCTACAGCACAATTATTTATTTATAATCGTTGGATTTCGCAGGCATCATGACCTAAGCTACAGTATGACTCCGGGTGATGAAGTTGAAGATATGTTTATATTGTTGAAAGAAGTAAAAAGACAGATACCCTCTGTTACAGCAGTATCTTCTGGTGCAATTGCATCTGACTACCAGAGATTACGAGTGGAAAGTGTATGTTCAAGGTTAGGGCTCGTTTCATTGGCGTACCTATGGAAGCAAGATCAATCTTTTCTTCTGCAGGAAATGGTAAATTTGTGTTAGAAATAGAGAAAATATTAATTGCTATTATAACTTTAATCTGAAGTTTTCTTCTTTTCTTTTGTCCCTCCACTCCCATGGCAGATAAGAAATGGAATTATTGCAATAGCAGTGAAGGTAGGAATCTGTGAGGTCTTTTTATTTGAGATTTCACATGTAAACATTATACATGTGGGATTCGTCATTTTTTTTGGTCACTCTATATGAGATCAATTGATGACTTGAGAACCCCTCAAAACACTAAACTCTATACTTCTTAATCTTTTCAGGTTGCTGCTATTGGACTGAACCCCTCAAAACACTTGGGAAAAGAGATAGCATACCTGGAGCCCCATCTCCACAAGCTAAAAGAGTATGATATGGTTAGCAAAAATTTTGGCTTTGTTTTACTTCACTTTTTTCGCATTTTTACGACTCTTTTTGGCAGGTTATATGGAATAAATGTCTGTGGTGAAGGTGGAGAATATGAAACATTAACGCTTGATTGCCCTCTATTTAAGGCAAGTATTTCATCTCTCTCCTTTCGGATGGTCTGCATAGAGAATATACGGTTGTACTATGTGGTCTCAAAAAGAAAGATAGCTTAACTACTACTACTGTGATAAAGTATTACCAAACACCTTTGGATATTATTTATCCATCTGATCCATAATTTTTTTGTGTTGCATTTTCAGAAAATGCATTATTTTGCATTTTTTGTTGGGATTAATTAATTTCTAAATTTTGGTGGGAAAAATTTGTGTGTAGTCCTTTAAATGGATTTAGTAAAGCTCATTGTGACCTTCAAAAGTCAAATGAAGCAAAAAGATGCGAGACAGGGAATGAAATTTGGTGCTTTGAAGTTACGTTCGTCTTCTTTCTTTATCATGTTTAATTTTTCAACTCTCCCAGCTTTCTGATTGAAAGCTAAAACTGACATTCAAAGTCAACTGAAGCAAAATGATGTGACGTTGAGTATGAATTTAGTGCTTAAAAGTTGCATCCCTCTTTTTCTATCACTCGTCTAATGTTCAACTCTCCCAGAATGCTCGAATTGTGCTGGATGAATTTCAAATCGTCTTGCATTCTCCAGATTCCATAGCCCCTGTTGGCATCCTCCACCCCCTGGCATTCCATCTGGAAAATAAGGTAGAGTCAATATCTTCAAATGGCATTGATGAAGCCAGCAATTTGGATACAGTATTTGAAGTGGAAGGAGATGTCCAACAAGAAGGTGAAGCTACTAGTGAGTATGTTGCTATAATGTCTGAGCGGTCAGGTGTTACTAAAGAGGAGCTCAAAGTTTCTAAAACAATGAAGGATAATGTCTTTTCTATTTCTTGCTGGCTCCAAGACTCCAGTAAAAATTCATCAGGTAAAACATTTGAAGTTACTGTAGAAGGTTAATGTTATAAGTGGAATCATATTGTATATACTGCTATATGTGAAATTTTCTCTATGATCTAGTTCCTGTGTCTCTTTAGGATCTCTCTTGTTCTCAATGCTTTTAGCCTTGTTATTGCCAGATCTGCAGGAGGATCTGGAGGTTGTTCTAATGAGAATTGAAGCTCTGCTCGTGGAAAATGGTTCCTCTTGGGAAAATGTACTGTATATCCATCTTTATATTGCTGATATGGATGAGTTTGCCGTGGCAAATGAGACCTATGTCAGATTTATTACTCAAGAGAAGTGTCGTTATGGTGTACCATCACGGTCCACCATTGAGCTCCCTCTATTGCTAGCTGGTCTAGGGAGGGCATACGTTGAAGTTTTAGTGGCAAATGATCCTACTAAAAAGGTCTTACATGTACAAAGTATTTCTTGCTGGGCTCCTAGCTGTATTGGTCCATACAGTCAGGTACTGATCTTAAATAGTGAACCATTCGTATTGTTCTGGGACCAGCACGATTATCATTTTCAATCTGTCTTGCTTTTGACTTGAATATGAAGCATATAATTAACTAGATATTTATAGCTTCTGTTACTATCAGGAGAATAATCATCTTGAAAATTTGCTTCTCATTTATTTACCACATCATTATGTTGCAGGCAACTTTGCACAATGAGATACTACACATGGCAGGACAGCTGGGGCTTGACCCAGCAACTATGTTGCTCTGTGAAGGAGGTCCTGTTGCGGAACTTGAACAGGCATTGGAAAACAGTGAAGCAGTTGCTAGAAGCTTTAATTGTTCAATATCTACGTCAGCCATGGTTTTTGTGATATATTGTTCAGAATCTATAGAAAAATCAGAAAGAATTATTGTCCAAAAGAAAACAGAAACACTTCTTAAGCAAATGAAGTCGAACCATGCTGATGGCACAAAGAAGTCCAAAGTCCTAGATCCAATCTTCCTATATGTTCTTGTTCCTGATCTGCCGAAAAGGTAATTTGTGTCAGCGCTGCTCCATTGACCACAGTATAAATGACACTCTAATATACTTGTGCCTCCAAGAACTGTTATGTGAATAGTTAGCTGTAGTTTAATCGGATATCTGCTATCGTCAATTTAATTCCCTTTGTATTTGTGTTTCTTGTTATGCTATATGTTGTCTATCTCCAGTCAGTATGACATGAGAATAAAATGGGCCTAACGCCTATTATTTATCTGTCTTTCTCGTAAAATAAATTAATCGAGTGCACTTTCTCTATGTAGAGCTCTGGTTGAGGTAAAGCCTATGTTTTACACGGGGGAGTATTTGTCGGGTCCAAGTGACTTAGCCAAGCAATCAGAATCCACAGAACAAGATTATTGCGGGCATGACATTAGCCTTCAGAAATGTGTTGTTTACGGTAAAATATGCACAGTAATTCTTTCAGTTACTGAAGAGCTTGCAGGAAAAATTTGCTCCCTCGCTAGCGTTGCATGTCCTGCCAATGTTATGTCCAAAGGTCTTGTTGAAAAGGAACAAGTCATATTGATTGCGAGATTTTGCATTTCTCGTCTCGATAAAGTCCTTTCGGAGAATAATTTCTCTTGGGACGACATAATGGTTAGTTTCTTTTTCCTGGCCCAACTATTTATTTCATAAATTTCCTGGAGTGATATCCCACTTCTACTTCTACATCTATGCAAGGTCTCCTTGATTAAATAGCTAAATATATTACTTTCACTTTTCTTTCAAGAAATGACCAGGAAAAATACTTGTCAGGGGCCTTATTAAATCTTATTAAATAAAAATACTTCTCAGGAAAAAAAGAGACTACGAAGGAGTCTTTTCTTGACCTTATTATGCAATATGGATAGAATTGTTTGTAGTTGATGAATTACATAGGTGAAATTGGAGTGGCTGCGGTGGAGTATATCTTTTTTTTTCAGGGTTAGGAGGTTGAAGAGTAATATCCGGGAAGATCTTCAATAGCTAGTTGCTCTTTGCATTAGACATGTTACTGAAAATATTGGGAAGTTCTCTGTAGCTACTACTATGAGCAATCAGTTGTTTAAGCTGAAGGTTCTGAAAGGATGAGAAAGTGGTAGAAAAAAGTAAACAGTGGAAAAAGAACTCTCTTGTCCTTCCAATCCTTTGAAATTAAACTGTTTGAACGGCTCGGTTACTTCTCAGTAATGCTAGGGAGGAATTGACAAAGATTGAGCCACTAAAGCTGGGGATTTTTCTCTTAGAGTCTGCACTTTAAAAGACCTCCTTTTCTTGCTTTGCTATTCTTTTTCCTAGATGAAGTATTCTAGTCCTCTCAACACTTTCTCTCCTTTTTTGCAGAATTTCCGGCTCTACTTTGCGAGCAACCTTAATATTTCTCATGGAACATTGTCTGAAATCTTCTCTGATGTGTTCAATGAACTTGTTCAGATGAGTCGGAGAAATAAAGTAGACGCTGATCCTATTTTAAATATAGTTCCTGTCTTGGGTGCCGGGAGGTCTTTATCGACCTTGGATGATATATTCACATGTGAACTCATTGCTAGCAAATGTTAGTTCTCATTTAAATTGGGGAATGATATATTATATGTTCAATTCAGAAAAAGAGAGCTTTGAACTCGACCAAACTCTAATCATTTTGCCATACCCAGTTGTTGCAATTTACACTTAGCTTCACACGAAATGAATACCTAATTGCTTTCTGTTCTAGTGCTCAAGTTTGTAAGTCATTTGGTTTGAATGAAATTCTTTAAGCCAAGCGTTTACTGATGGAGTTGGATGGAAAAACCTTAGCCTGCAGTCGGCGATTTATGAGAATGTGTATTAGTTAACTATAGTTTAATGATCAGAGAGCGCATGTGAAGACATGTATCATGTATTTAATGGATTAGTATAAACACTTGGTGCAAGTAAGTTTTTACTGAGTTAGTAGAAGCTAGCTTTTTTTTGAAGTATGGGTGTTCATGGTTTGATTAAAAATTGATCCTAACAATTAAATACAAATGCATCGCAGTTTGGTCAGGCTAGCCTTTGATGTTATATTGAACAATAAAGAAGAAACGAGCTTGTTTGTAGTAATTATTATTTCTTGTGTATATAGTTTAATGAATTTATATATAAAACCATGAACAAAGTTTTTAGAACTGCGGATGGATCTAAGGTAATTCACCAAAAAGTAAATGATTTGAAATTTTCGACTTTTCTTTAAATTTTGATTTCAAAATGTTGTATAAATACATTTTTTTAGAAATTCATTAAAATTGTTATATCTAGATTTAATACTTAATCGTGTTTGAATGCACATTTTACTTTTTTTGTGTATCCAAAAGTTCAATGGAAATATCGATGAATGACGAATCTTTTTTTAAAAAAAAAACGTTAAAAGAAAGAATTTAAAATTTTGAATTTCACTTCAAATTCCGATTTCAGCACATTGATAAATACATTTGGAGAAATTCATTAAATTTGTTATATCTAAATTTAACACTTCGTTCTAATTTGTTCCTTGCTATATATATTCAAAAAATAATTTTTATCATGTATAAATAATAGTATTTTCAGCTGAAAGGGATTTACTATTTATATCCAATAAATAATTTTAAACGTATATAAATAATATCATATATAAATAATCATATTTTTAGCCGAAGAAATTCAGCATGCTAGCTCCGCCCCAGAGGTGTTTTGTTCGCCATAGGGCATAGCGACTAGAGAAGACTCAACAAAATAGGAATTAAAGCCAAAATTGAGAAAAGAATATTACGTTTTTATATATTTTTTAATATAATTTATTAAAAATATATTGTAATTTATTATAATTTAATAATTAATTAAAAAAAAAAAATATATATATATATATATATATATATATATATATATATATATATATATATATATTATTGTACGTTACCTAACGATACAAATGATTAAATTTCTTTTATTGATTATAATTTTAAAAAAATTTTCGATAAAACCAATTGTTTACATTATCAAAATCATTATAAAAGTATATTAAAATAACATTAGGACTTCACTTATTTGAGTATACCAATTAAACTATTAAAGCATCATTTTTTTACTTATAGAATATTTTGTAATAACTTTCAATAACAAAAGTCAAAATTATAGTAAATTGTTAAGACATTCAAAGTTAAACACAATAATTTCTTTTATTAATGTTTAATAAAACATCTAAAAAAACTGAAGACAAAATATTAAAACATGGCTGACTATAATATAATTTTAAAGATATGTGCATAAAAATTAATAAATTATTATTAACAAACTCTTAAAAAGAGATTTAATCAATAGTAATAATAAATACATCATTGTTTTTGTATGCATCTCCTTCGTTTAGTGTCTGCTCTCAGTGCTTTTTGGTTCTTCGTTTAATCTTGCCTATTCCTCGAATTGTGGTGCATCTTCGGTATGTATTCGTATTTGAGCTTCCCTTTTTCGTACTGAATTTGGGGGATTTGTAATTTTGAGTTAGGGTTAAGCCGGCCTTGTATGGAGGTTTATGATCTTGAACTTGAAGGAGGGTTAAAAGGTTGAAGACCACCCATTTTTATGGTAATTGGGTGTAATTTGCTGTTTTTTGAGTTCTGTAGCTTCATTAACATTGTTAACTGCTTCTGATGTGATAAAATGGCTCAAATTAACCCTGTGATGATGTACTATTTGGACTCTAAGTATTGGGTGAAAGTTATTTGTTTTTTAGTGTTTTTACTATGCGATTCTAATAATGGAATTTGTGGAGTTGAAATTGGTTGAATTAAAGCAGCAGTTGCTGATATGGTCTATTGTTACCTGTCATGATGTGCTATTCGTTCGGTCTTTAAATATGAGATGGAAGTCATAACTTATTAAGTATTTTTACTATGTCCTTCTAATAATTGAATTGGCGGAGTTGAACTTCGTCGACTTAAAGTAGCACCTTTATTCGCTTGTTTTCTGGTATGGACTCTTGGTGTTTTTTTTCTTGTCCCAGTTACCTTTCTTGTGGTGTTTTATTTTCTATTTCTTTGTGAAGTGAAAGCTTATAGATGGTCTTAAAATTAGTTAGTAATAAGAAGCTGAAGAAGGTGAAAAGATTGCTCCTTTCCTGTGTTATTAGCAAGGGAAATGTATGATAGTTTGTGAGGAATGTGTGTTATAATTCTTGTCACTGCTTCCTTTTTTGAAACTTGAAAATAACAGTAATACTTGTCTCTGCTTTTCATTCCCTAGCTCTCCCTCAATGGTTTTATATCTGAAATTTAAGGGTGTCCAATGTTGTTGTGTTCCTCCGTCTCATAAATTTCGGAACTATTATGGTTCCATTATCACCCCTCTTGAAGTGGAGAAAGGGATCTAATTAATTCCGTTTAGTGTACTTATTAAGCTGTGTTTGAGTGTTTCTTTGACCTCAACAGGATTCAATTAGACAGATGGAATTTGGTATTGTTATATATTTTTAGTTTATTTTTTGTTTTTTCCTTTTCATAGTGTTCTTACTTTGTACCTCTAAATATTTTCCGGATTGCTCTTTTGCGTATATGGAGAAAAGCTGTTTGACGAATGTCTTTCTACTTAAGCTTTAACTCTGATCTTTTATATTTACTATTATGTTTTACAATTTCATGATAACAACTTGTAGTGCATCACATCTCCATCTCTATCTGGTTTTTGCGACTCTATATTGACACTACTGACGTGTATGAAATGATGCTGATGGTTAATGTTTCTTTTCAGGTTGAACCTTGAAAGAAATGGCTGAAGGTGGAGAAGAGGACTTGCCAAGGGATGCAAAGATTGTCAAAACGTTGCTAAAATCAATGGGTGTTGATGACTACGAGCCTCGAGTTGTGCATCAATTTTTGGAACTGTGGTATCGCTATGTTGTTGATGTACTGACGGATGCTCAAGTCTACTCAGAGCATGCAGGGAAGGCTTCCATTGACTCTGATGACATCAAGCTTGCCATTCAGTCAAAAGTCAATTTCAGCTTCTCACAACCCCCGCCGCGTGAGGTACCAAGTCTTACTAAATCCTTCATTGTTGTGCTGATGTTTCATTCTTCCAAGAATGAACTCATATCTTTCTTAGAGACCTTTTAGGTGTATGATGAAATAACCTTTAGCCCTCTCTTGTCTATGAAAGATAAGTAAAATGGAGTCTCTGGATCAAAGAATTATATGATGTAACTAAAATTTTTGTCTTGGAGTCTTATGTTGTTCTCTTGTAACGTGTTTCAGAACTTCGGTTTTCATTCGCCATAATTATATATTTTAAGTTATTACTGAAAACAGTGAAAAGGTATCAAACTAATAGATCATAGTTTGAAAAGTTATTTATTTCAAAAAAAAATAAAAAAAAATGTAGGTCATAGTCTGATGCTATGATACGTGGCTTAGAGAAAAGTTGAACAGCATGTATTGGTGGCTGAATGCGAGAATAGTGGTGTAGAGATTTTCAGCCTTGTGCAGAACAGAAGATGCTGAAGGTTCTACAGGAAATTTTTTAGGGTGTGAATGGGTTCTGGCAATTGGATTTCTTAACAGTTTGCTGTTCTGGATCAACTTTCTGTTGTAAACTGACTAATTCAAAGTATTACAGGATTGATTAAAAAGTAAAATAAACACTTTTAATCTGCATAGAATTTTCTAGATTTAAGTCACCAAGTTAAAAATATCTGTATAGAATTTCCTTTTTTTATTTATTATTATTTAAAAGTCCATTGATCATGGATGTGCAAAAAGTTACAATTTGAGCTTGGCATCCCAAACTATGTACATGATCATAGAGATGAGACTAACACTCTATTCCTACGGAAAACAAGTGACAATTGGTTGACAGATCAATGAGGATTAGATATGATGTTGGCAAGTTTTGCCAGTTTACTCCTAAATGTTG
Organism: Solanum sitiens; assembly: GCA_016801875.1. NCBI lineage: Eukaryota > Viridiplantae > Streptophyta > Magnoliopsida > Solanales > Solanaceae > Solanum > Solanum sitiens. Next base: position 183,238 of record JABWTJ010000333.1, read on the forward strand.
GTAAGCTCCATTTGTCCATATGGACCAGACCTCGTATGTTACTGGGAAGTTCACAGAAGAGATTGAAGGTCTTCACTCCTGCAACTTTATGACTTAGCGTTGCTAGTCTGTCCGCCGGTCTATTAGCTTCTTGGAAACACTGGTTGATATTGAAGTCATGATCTTCAATCATCTTCTGGATTTCTTTTATTTGGTTGTAGATTTTCCAAGGAGGTTTCGACTCTTTTCTGGAGCACTTCGCTAGTAGCAAGGAATCAGTTTCACCTATCGCCATATCAAAACCATTGCCAGCACACCATTTCAGTCCAAAAACTATAGCCTCAGCTTCTGCAATGTTGTTAGTTCCAGCTCCTAAGGATATAGTGTAGGAAAAAATGAAGTTCCCCTCTTGATCTCTGATGATTCCCCCTCCTCCACACTGCCCCTCTATGCAGTTACCAACGCTATTGAGTGTGACTCTAAAAGGAGGAGGTTTGATCCATGCAACTGGAATACTTGTATTGTATTGGACAACCGCATCACAAGCTTGACAGATACTGCTCCAGTTGTCTCTAATTTTGACTCTGTTAAATTGTTTCCTGATAACCTGCACAATACAATTTGTGATATTAGTACTAGTTCTATAAAGTGAGGGCAGGTAGATTCTTGGAAATGAAATTGGTGATAGGGCTGTTGGATTTGTGGTTCCACCAACTTAGTAGGATCATGTTGAGGTTGTCACTTCTAAATCCAATGCTCAGGGGCCCTGCAAACTTTCTCCGGATCTTCTTAGCTAGGTCACCTTGACAGAACAAATGTTTGATATCTTCATGCTCAGCTCTTGTGGTAGAAAGGCTGCAACAGTAACTTTGTGGGTTGAGAGTAATCCCAAGTCTCACAACCTTGTCGTCGGTCGATAGCTTGTTGCTGATAGCTCTCCACAAAAGGAAGGACATCTTAAAAGAAACATCTTTTTTCCATATGTTGCAATAGATTAGATTTGGATCTCTTTTTTGCCTGATAGACCTCCAAGTAGAGCCAATGCTAAATTTCCCCGAGTTAGATAGGCTCCAGATGGCTTTGTCATTGATATTGCTATCAATCTTGATCTCTATGGAGTTGAGCACCATTTTGATGTCCTCAGGGAGCTGAGTATTGGGATGATTCCAGCTCCAAAAATTATGAATAAAGACCTCATTCAGCAAAAAGCATTCGCTGCGAAGACCGATGCCCCAATTGTTGTACAGTAGAGTTGTATTTTACTAGTTATACCAGATGCTCTATTTCACGAGCAACTAGCAGTACTATGCACAGTCGACTTCACTTGCCAACATGCTGTATCTGTTAATTCTTTGGTTATGATGGGAATGACCCTTATTTGAAGGAAAAATACAATTGTTGAACATCTTCTCCAAATATTTCTTTCTCTGCTGATGGGTGAGTCTTCTCACGTTCGTTTGAATATTATTAGTAAGCTAAAACACGTGAACCAGGGGATTCGAATTGATCAGCTTTCCCAATCCTTTCTGCTAGTTCTTGTTGAACTTACGAGGATAGACGCTGGATGGTTCAGCTTGCAATAATATAGTTCATCCCTCTATGGCTGAGTCAGTTGGGTGTTCGCTTTTGCAATGACAGACTTGCTGCTCTTCTCTATGCTATACCAGTTCACTACCTAGTTGGATTAACGCATTTTACATCGAAGGATCTTATCCTCATATCCTGGCTATATGCGCACTATCCAAGTCTATTTTAAGTATCCATTTGCATATTTCTTCCTGAATGAGTCCGAAGGGAAGAAAGGGCGCCTACAATGCATACAAAAATTGGATGCAAGGCTATGGAAGGCTACTGCTCACCTGTGGCTCTTAGTGCTCGGTGGATTCGACTGGACTAGCAACAATCTGCTTCCTCCAGATATGTTGCTGTTGTTTTACTTAGTATTCTCTGGAAAGTCGAAGGTCCCTCCAGACATTATGTTCATTGGATGACTCCGCACATGCTATTTTCCATCTGACGAACTATACTATGATCCTCAATGGGGTTGTTTCTTTTCTTGGATTGGTAATGTGGCACGGTCTATCTCAGGTATTAACGGGTTCATTTATAACTTGAGTTTTGCTGGGGTGTTCTTTCGAGCGATACAGTATAACTGGTTAGGTGAATTTTGGTGCCTCACTAGCTATTTTTAGTCAAGTTGCTCATGATACTATAATTGTGAAAGAAGGGGCCTCTTACGATACTCGAAACTGTTCTGAAATCACTGATACACTGGACAGACAGAATTATTTCAGTACCATGATATTTTGAGTGGAGGTAGCGTTAGAGTTGTGGAGATTTGTCATACCCTCTTATTCACAATGATGAAATTAGTAGAAGAAAGATATGCCAAGATATATATCTTTTACTTTTGAGAAATGAGGAGGAAGAAATGTGTTCGCTATCATGCTAGAAGAAATGACCATTACTGGTGCAAGGTTTGATATTGCCAGAATTATCCAGGCACTCATCATGTTAGTGTGGGGCCCCATTGAGAAGAAGTCCAATAGAATTACGAACAATGAATTATATTAGTGAAGGTTCAGCAGTGTATTATGTTCCTATGGTGGCAGATTGTGCCTTGAGACTTCCTTGGCATGAATTTGATTCTGGTGATGTATTCACCATGCACAACGAAGCTGAGAAAACTCATGAGTATGAATTCCCTGTCTTGAACCTTGAGGACAAGGTTCTTATTGAGGGCGTGAGTATTGTTTTGAACTCTACTAAGGGTTGGGCCTGGAAAGCATGAACCATCAACTTGGGCCTGCATATAAATTAAGATGCAGTACTAGGGCTGACAACCCAATAAAAGATTAGCGATTATGAAGAGGGGAGCTGGTTGACTATACATGACTTGGGCGATAAAAGGAAAGCAACTACAGATGGCGGGGCATTGAAGAACTTGTATCTTTATTTTCTTAGCTAAAGTTTTAGCAGTCTGGAACTTCCCTTTTCTGTTTCATCTTTTACTGCAGTACTAGAAATCATCTGTAGCTTCTTCAGTAAAGATGGATCCATTACACAGTGCTAGCTTCATCTAACATGTGACCTGACACCTTGATGAATTGAAAATTTGATTTAATCGTTAACTAGCATGCACTTGGTTGTTCATGGAGTTCAGTTGACCATCTTGCTCCAACTAAATCCAGTTAGTACTGCCCATTGCATGTATGTATGTTTTCTCTTTCGGATATGGCAGAGCGAAACCCCCTCACCCACCCCAAAAAAATGAAAACAATTGCCTAGGAGTCCTTTCGGAAACTGCTTTTTGTGACTTGAACTCTTGATCTTTTGGTTGGAAAGGAAGTGCTCTATCTACTGGAGCAATCTCACTTATCTTCCCTGCTCAAATTTTTACTTCTGCATTTCAGAAATTATTATATTCTCTTGTTTATCAGGTCCTACTGGAGTTGGCTAGGAACAGAAACAAGATTCCATTGCCGAAATCAATTGCTGGGTCTGGAGTACCACTCCCTCCTGAACAAGATACATTGATCAACCCTAACTATCAGCTAGCTATTGCAAAGAAGCAAACTAACCAACCAGAAGAAACAGAGGATGATGAAGAAAGCGCTGATCCCAACCCAGCTCCAAGCAAAAATCCAACTCTTTCTCATGAAAAGACAGACGTACCTCAAGGTACTCCTCAACGAGTATCCTTTCCCCTTGGCGCTAAACGTCCAAGATGATGTCTTGTGCTTGATCAGCTTTAGTCACAAGAGCCTTTGTAACCGCCTGCCTGTGTATTTAATCGAAGGCATTGTATACTTGTTGCTTGAACATGAAGTATGAAACTTTAAGATCCTTTTGTAACACAGTTTAAATGCTCCACCTTCCAGTATTTATTACACAATTAGCAGAGAGTTGAGCTGTGAAATGAAGAATTTTACCTTGGCATTAACAATAGTTTTCCAACATATCCATTTGATAATGGTCCTTCTGTGGGATATGCTTTATTCTGTGTTTATTGTTTACTAGCAACAGCTATGGATGAATCGTATGATCAAATCAAATATTTTCTTTGCAATCGTATCATCAACAACTATTGTTGCATTCAACATGATCACGAACGAATTCAGAGAATTGCATAAATAAAAACAAACTGTGTTGTTGTAGAACAAGTGAGCCAAAAGTCCTATTGTCTAATTTCACTACTGGCTGCTGCAAAAATGAAAGCTAACAGTTAAAAGAAGATTTGGCCCAAGTTTGGCGTTTGCATCACTTCATTTTTTCTTCCTTGAACAGAACATGACAATTCACACGAGGATCAAACTTTCTAAATTCAAGCTTCGTCTGATTTGTTACAAGTGTTTTGGTCTTCTTCTTCACATAGAAAAATCCAGTTCCAGCAGTTGAAACAAGCCTCACGAATAGAGCGCCAGCCTTCTTCTTGTCACCCATTAGATTGTTTGGTAGAGACAACTGAAAAGAGAATGAAGTTTTAGTTTTCCAAATATATAGAGCTAAAGGCTGAAAAACTAACGATTATCACAGATTGTTTGGGTAGCCACTACGCTCAGTGGCTCGAGGAGCTACTCAAATGTTGATACTTGATACAACACCAATAACAACTAACAACTATGCCTCTATCCCAAACAAGTTAAGGTCGAATACATGAACCCTCTCACAGAAAAATCTGTCTAATGCCAACCCTTAGGACCTACCATAAACCATTGGAACTCGGCATAACAGGCACACCCTTTTACCCTTCACCACTTAAACACTAGGTTTATGCAAATACAAATAAAGCTACTTAGAGCATTGATGGCCAGAGAAATTTTACAGCTTAGTCAATTATTGTTTTTCATTCCAAAACACACTGACAGTATATCCAAACATGCACAAAAACACGTTTGAGAAATTCTTCACTCCTATGACCATATACAAAAACACACACAATATAACAAAACAACACCAGCATTATAGTAAACAATCACAAAGATGTACAATCATTGTAGTATATAGAAAGATTCCAGTCCGTTTTAGCATTTTCACAAATAGCTAGCGGGCGAAAGCTCTTCACATGTTAACATACCTATCCTCAAAGTCATTACTTTACTCGGGAAAAGGGCTACCTCATACTAAAGGCTCGAACTTACGAGGTACCTTGTTTGTCAGCAGGGGCGGAGCCATCTTGGTACAAGGGGTTCATCCAAACCGCCTTCGACGGAAAATTATACTATTTAGACATGGTTAAAATAATATTTTATGTATATATAGTAGATGTCGAACCCTATTCGGCTACTCTGTGTGTCTATTTTTACGAATTTTGAACCTCCTTATTGAAAATCCTGACTCCGCCACATTGTCGGTGAATATTATTTCAACTACACAATGCTAAAGATTACATTTTTCTTTTAAGAAACAAGCAATTTGCAGATATTATAGTTCTACTGTTAAGAGCTTACTCCATAGTTTTCAAGTTTAGTTGCTCTTCTTCATCTTTGAGCACACACTAAGAAAACCGCCGCTGCAGCAGCACATACAACAGCTACATCCACCACCAAATTCTCACCACAAAAGTTTATATTTTTTTTCACACACTAAACCACTAAACCTAACTATACCGAATCAGCTACCGGAGAAACTAGAAAACACCAAAAACCAAACCGAATTCACACATTCCAGGTGAACGAATCTCAATTAAGACGAATAAATGTATCTAACACGCTAGAATCGCACATCAATTTCCAAACTGGGGAAGAGACAAGCAACATCAAACACAAAAGGAGAATTCAAATCAAACTATAAAAACGAAAACAAGAGGATTCATAGGAGAGAACTCACCGATGTTAAACGAAGAAGAACCCTAATGAAATCACTCCGAAAGACGGAGGAATATCTCAAAAATGACCGCTCGACACACCTTGGAACCGGCCCAATATATATGTTACTCCATTTTTTTTTTTTACGTGATACTGATAAAATCTTAAATATTTTAAGTTGATAATTTTTATAGGTTACCAATTGAAATTGTGATTTATAATAGGTTTATCTTATGTGATTCGTAGTTCACCTCATATAGATTCAATGCGCTTTATATGCAGGTTACAGATTTAAATTGTGAAGATAGTTTTCTTAATACTCGCGTAAGGTACTAAATTGTGTATATCACACTTTTATGGTATAATTTTTTTCTAAATTCATATTAACTAAATATTTTATGAATCGAATTATAGAATTTTATTATAGCTTTTGCTTAATTGCATTTATGTGGAGGCAATAGTTATAAAGTAAGAACCACCACAAAAAGTTTCTCCATGTTTTTGATTTATTTGGTTCATGTCATTCATGTTGGCTTTTTAAGTCTTAAATTTGGACTTTATTAGGGTACCCTATGCACAAAGGAAAGCTACATTAACAAAAAGAATTCAGCCAAACTCAAAAGTTTTTGCTTATTTCTTGTATTTTATATTAGAGATTACAAAATATATTAAACATGTATAAATGTTAATTATAAAATCAATAATTAAAATAAGCTATAGATTTTGACAACAAATTCAAAACACATAAACATTAAATTGCGATTTCTTGCATGTGATGTGAGCCAATTTGTATAAATTTAGATTTTTTTTTTTAACATTACTCATTTAACAACTCAATACATGAATGTCATAAATTTATGGACATTATACATGTAATTTTCTTTTACATTAAGTTAAGCGGGTAAAATTTGTCTGTTCATTTATATAAACTATATATTTTAAAAACATTTGTTACATTTGTAAGATAATTTGAGCGGATTATTTTTTTACTAAACAAGTATAATAATCTTCAACTTACATATATATTATTCAAGCTCTTCAAAGAATATTATTGCATTACCCTTTGATATGACCCAGTGATTTGGCTTGGGACTTCCACGTTGGAGATCTCAAGTTTGAAACCTCTTGCCAACGAAAGCAAGAGGTTTGCCTTCTGGTTCTCGTCACACCGAGTTTGCCTAGTGCGGGTTAGCTCTCGTATGTGATTTGCAAGTTATTGCATAGAAGCGGGGTTGTTACTCTGTGCGCACCCAAAAAATAGCGACTATAGATTTTCTTTATTAAAACAAAATAATATTATCGTATCCGTGTCGAATAGAGAGTTTATAACTAGTCCATCACTAACCAAACAAAATGAGGCCCAAAAAAATGGCAGAGTCCATTGACTCAAAGCTCCAAATAGTGATGTTCCCATGGCTTGCATTAGGCCATATAATCCCATTTCTCAACCTCTCTAATGAACTTGCTAAAAAGGGTCACAAAATCTCATTCTTATTACCCAAAAATGCTCAAATCAATCTTCAAAATCTCAATCTTTACCCTAATCTCATCACTTTCCACACACTCAAAATCCCTCATATCCATGGCCTTCCATATGGAGCTGAAACTACAGCTGATGTGCCTAGATCTTTGGAAACTCTACTAGCAACAGCTATGGATGAATTGTATGATGAAATCAAATCTTTTCTTCAAAACCTAAAACCCCATTTCGTTTTCTTTGATTTTGCTCATTGGGTTACTGAAATAGCAACAGAAATTGGGGGTATCAACACTATTTGTTATAAACTTACTTCCCCTGCTGCATCAGCTATTTCATTGATTCGATCTCCGGAAAAGAGTGTTTTCATGGCATCAACTTCAGCTGAAAAAGTTAGGCCACCACCAGGTTATCCTTCTACCCCCTCCCTCTCTTTTTTTCTGGAAAAAATTCAAAAATTGCTATAGTTTGAGGTTTAATTAATAATCATGGTGATAATTTGGATAACTAGCTCTGTATCAGTGAAAAGAATAACATTTTTTTGTGATCTATATATAAGTTGCGTATTCAAGCTGTGAAAGCAGTTATTAATGTTTGTATTAGGTAGACTAGACTGTCTACATCACATATTTTGTGGTGCATTCTTCCCCTAAACTCGCGTTAGTTGGGATGCTTTGTGCACCAAACTATCCTATTCGAAACAATTAAATGTCTCAATTCGAGCCTATATGACATGATTGATCAATAGTCCACCTGTATCATATAGTTCATACATCTATAGCTTTTGATTAATTGCATTTATGTGGAGACAATAGTTACTACCACCATAGAGAGTTTGTATTTGTATTAGAAATATGTTAAATATGTATAAACATTGATTACAAATCCAATAATTAAAATGAGCTATGGGTTTTAATTGCAAAATCCAAAATTCATAAACTTTAAATTTTGGTCTCAGCTCTACATGTGAGTCAATTCGTATAAGCTTGGATTTTCTGAACATGACTCATTTGACAACTCAATACATGGATGTCATAAATCTATTGACATTAAAAAGGTAATCTCTTTTTACATTAAGCTAACTATGTAAAGTTTGTTTGTTTGTTCATATAAACAATGTATTTAAGAATCTTTTATTGCTCACCAAGATGATTCGAGTCGGTCATTTGCATCATCTTGATGCCTTGAAATGAATCTACTTACTTCATCAAAAAAAAAGAAGATCCGAGTCGGTCATTTTAGTATTAAACAAGCATGATTGACCTAACATATTGCTCGAGCTTTTCAAAAATATTGTCTCATCTAAGAGACTAAGACCATCTCCAGCTTTACTCTATTTTAGTCTCTATTCTCTATATTTAGAAAGTAAAATAGAGAATGCTCTCTCCAAATACTTTCTATTTTACCCTCTACTCTCCAATTTTTAGAGAGTGTAGTTATCCAAATTTGGAGAATTACTATTCATACTCTCCATTTTAGTTTTTGAATATTGTATTATTACATCTATTATTTTGTAATTAACATATTATTTTCATATAAGGATATTAATTAAATCTCTAATAGTCCTAATTACCATTTAATTTTTTTTTATTATTTAGTATATATCACTTTCATCCCGAATAAATAATATTTCAAATATTTTTTTTAAAATTTTTGTCACTTGAATGAATATAAGTTGATATTATTATTAATTTTTACTATGAAGAATGCACAAAATTTAATGATAAAATGAAAATTTAAATAAAAAATACAACACATAACAGACTAATTTAAATATAAGATAACAATACAACACAATACATAACACAATTATTTTAAAGATCACAATAATAATTTAATGATTCGGTAGGTCCTTTCCAAACTTAACAATATTCCGAAAAAAGTTGATGTATGATCCAAAGTAGTTGTGATTGCGATTGTGCTTGTTGATTTCTTTTTTTTTCCGAGTTATTCGTAGTTGTTCTTTAGAAATTTAGAATAAAATATAAATCTATATTATTTAAAAATTTTGAAAATAAAATAAAATTTTATTTTAATGTAAATTATATAGGGTGATTATTTGGAAAAAAAGAAAGAAAGAATTTAAAAGATAAATAATAATATAATATCGAAGAAGATTTCTTTTGGAAAGTAAAATAAACAATTGAGTTGGAGTAGGTTGTCTAAACAGAGCAGAGAAATTTACATTTGGTGGAGAGTTAAATAGAGGAGGGTAGGGTTGGAGATCCCCAAGTCAACAAAAAAATGGCAGATTCCATACACTCAAAGCTCCAAATAGTCATGTTCCCATGGCTTGCTTTTGGCCATTTAATCCCATTTCTCAGCCTCTCCAATGAACTTGCTAAAAAGGGTCACAGAATTTCATTCTTGTTACCCAAAAATGCTGAAATCAAACTTCAAAAATTCAATCTTTACCCTAATCTCATCACTTTCCACCCACTCAAAATCCCTCATATCCATGGCCTTCCATATGGAGCTGAAACTACAGCTGATGTGCCTAGAGCTTTGGAAACTCTACTAGCAGCAGCTATGGATGAATTGTATGATGAAATCAAAGCTTTTCTTCGAAATCTAGAACCCCATTTCGTTTTCTTTGATTTTGCTCATTGGGTTCCTGAAATAGCAACAGAAATTGGGGGTATCAAGACTTTATGTTATAAAATCGTTTGCCCTGCTACATCAGCTTATTCATTGGTTCGATCACCAGAAAAGAGTGTTTTTATGGCATCAACTGCAGCAGAAAAAGCTAGGCCACCACCAGGTTATCCTTCTGCCCTCCTCCCTCTTCTTTTTTTCCGGAGATTTTTCGAAAATATCTATAGCTTGAGGCGTAATTAACAAACCTAGTGATAATTTGGATAATTATTAATTCAGCTCGGGTTTGTGAGATTCACTCTGTGTCAGTAATACAACAGTTTCTGAATACAAAGTGAATTAATCTTTGGTGACTGCATAGAAACACAATTAAAGTCAGTCCTTTACACAGGACCTGTTCTTCCTGAGCCTGAAAAAGGGGCCTTTAGGAGAACATCAATTATTGAGTTGTCTCGAGAAATTCGATCTAGGATCAGTAGTGTTCTGTACATTTGGGAGGTAATTGAAACTTGGAAAGAGGCAATTTTAAGAATTTGTCTTAGGCCTTGAACTAACTGATCTACCATTTCTTGTAGTTGTTAAACCACTTGAATCCCTTGACATAAGAAAATTTTGTGTATGCTAACGAGTTAACGAGGTTTTAAAAGTTGTTTTTGGTCACAAGGTTGAAATGCAGCTATCTTTTGAACCCTTTATATAAAAACCTGACCAGGCAACTGCTTCCAGCTTGTTCGAAAAAACAAAGGGGGAACTGTCAAGCTTGTAACTTTAGTACCTAAATTATGCATCATATATTGCCATGATTTGCTAGTACATTTGCTACTTTATTATGCTCTCTAAAAATGTGCTCAATTGGTGGATCTCCAGGTTACCCTTCTACTACTGTGGTGTTGCACGAACACGAAACTAAGTTGCTAGAGTTTCTGTTTCAAGAATATGGCAAGGGAGTGACCATATACGAACGGTTGACGAAGGGAATGACACTATGCGATGCAATAGCTTTGAAAACATGTCGAGAGATTGAAGGAACATTTGGTGACTACATAGCCACACAATTTAAAAAGCCAGTGCTTTACACTGGACCTGTTCTTCCTGATCCTGAAAAGGGGCCTTTAGAAGAACATGGATTATCGAATTGGCTCGAGAAGTTCGAACCAGGATCAGTAGTGTTCTGTGCATTTGGAAGCCAATTGATTCTTGAAAAGAAACAGTTTCAAGAACTTGCTTTAGGCCTTGAACTAACAGGTCTGCCATTTCTGTTAGTTCTTAAGCCACCTGAAGGAACAAATTCAGTAGAAGAAGCCCTGCCTGAGGGATTCAAAGAAAGGGTTCAAGAAAAAGGATTGATTCTTGATTGTTGGGTGCCTCAGTTGAAGATTTTAACTCACAAATCAGTTGGTTGTTTTGTGTCACACTGTGGTTATGGATCAATGTGGGAATCTTTAGCATTGTGTGATTGTCAATTAGTACTTTTGCCAAGTGCTAATGATCAAACTTTAAGTGCTAGGCTGATGGAACAAGATCTTAAAGTTGGCGTTGAAGTGAAGAAAGATGAAAATGGTTGGTTTTCAAAGGAGAGTTTGTGCAAGGCTGTGAAATGTGTCATGGATGAAGATGGCCAGGTTGGTTGTTTAGTGAAAGAGAATCATAAAAAATGGAAGGAAGTTCTTTCAAGTCCTGGTTTCATGAGTAACTATATCGATAGTTTCATTCAGAATTTGCTTGAACTTCTAGTTTAATAGACCTAGAATTGGCAGGCGGTTGAAGTTACGAGTTCAATATGTATAATAACATATTCCAAACTTAAAACTCTGAATCCGCCTCTAGTTGGAGACAAATGTTCGTACTTTTGTCATACTGCAGTTTCTGAATAGATGTGTTGCAGTACAATAATTGTACTAATGTTGCTCTGAAGAACACCTTGTGGTGATTTGATATATTAATAGTTCTGTTTAGTCTTGATTCCATGGGGAATTTTGAATTTTATGCTATACATATGCTTCCTGATATTATATATCCCAAAATTAAACCATCTAATGATACACCATTGCATCTAGATCGGACGTTTTAATGCAGTGTTTACAAGTAATAGAACTTTGGTTCAAAATATTTTTCGTGATAAATGCTTTTCTTCGTACCAAACACATCCTCTAAAAACACTTCTGAACACTCTAGAATTAGTGTAAATGGCGTTTGAAAGATAGTGTATTTTATTCATCATTGGACGTCATTAGGTCTACAGTAACAGTTAGGTTACCTTTTTTATTTTCTCCAATAATATTGATATTTAAACCAAGTTGCAACGACAACATTTCTATCAATTATTTGTTAACTCCAACCAACACATATACTTTAACAACTCTACTTATCAAAGCTTAGGCAAATGAAAAGAGAACACCTTAGGTTTTTGTCTACGGCAGAGCTTGAACTCTGACACTGCTAAGTTTTTACCAACTTCATTGACCGTTAAACCACGCCCTTGAGTGCCCCCACGTGTGCCACCAACTATAACTGAGCACTAGCCAACACGTAATATGCAAGAAAATACACTTCAGATCTCCTACTAAATGCGACTGAGTTGTGCGGGCAGGGGTGTGTGGAAAGCATACTTTAGGATTACAGGTATGCTTCTTAACTGCCAACTTTCATGAATGCAAATGCAACAGATATGCTGTACAACTCAAAAACTCCTTTTAAAGTTCACATCATTATGAATGTTCTGCTGGCAGACTTGGGGGGTTCCCATATATACAATTGTCCCCAAAACATGAAGTCATGGGGGAGTTGATCACTGCCCACAATCTAAAATGATGGAAGTCCAATGAAAACAGAAACTCATGAAATGTACGCCTTAACAAGCTCTGTGTAGTTGCAGGTGAGGCCTGTCCTAGGACATGTGATTCTGCCGTCATTCTTCTTCGCCATTTCTTCGAGTGCCTGCCGTCACATAAATACAAGTCAGATTATCGCTGAAGGAAGCACAAACGTGGAAGCAAATAAAGGCATACCTTGGTGCTATAGACATAGCCATTAGGTAATACAAGGGGTGGATTTTCAGTATCCATCAGTTCTTTTGTTATGTAGCAAACAAGCTTTGAGTGATGCTGCTTTGAATATGGTAGCGGCGTTGCTAGTTTACGGAAGCTCTCCTGTGACAATGGATCCTCCTTTGTGCAATCATCTTCGTAACAGAATCTATAGACTCGGTCAAGGAGAAGTCATGGAGCAGATAAATTTACAATTTTCGTTTGGTTCCTCTTTTCCTTCTCCAAAATGGATATTAGGAACTTTGGCCATGGATGGCAGAGGGAGTTTGAAAATATCAACAGTTAGTAAATCTGAAAATCATACAGCAAACTACCCTGATTATACCATCACGTATGTAATTGAACGTGATTCTTAATAGTAAACTACAACTTTGTATAGCGATCATCTGTATGCAATAATTCCCTAGCAAAAAATCATGTGTTAAGGATACGGAGTTTTAAGTGCAGACAGCCCTGCTTGCAGATATATATTCAGCGAAGGCTCAAGAGTCATGCCATATAACTTGCAAAACTCTTGTTTGAATTGATCAATCAGGTAATCCCACTGCTTCGAATCAAATAAAACCTATAACAGAAACTGAAAACTGTCAAGTAACCTCCTGTTGGTGCATAATTATCGTGAACTGTTTGTATTCTACTCAAGTGTGATTCTTCATATAAAGCAGACAACCATCTCACAAGATCATGAAGAAACACAAGACCAATGAGGAAAAGTGAAAGCAAACAGACATAAGAATTTCCATACATGATATCTGAAAGTTGCAGAAGCAATGCATAAAACATGCACACATTATTACATATAGTAGAATAGTCCATTTTTCTAGTAACTCGTTGCTCTAATTTGTGCATATGCTTTTTTGAGAAAGTTAACATTAACATATGCGACAAACGTATACTGCAATAAATTATGAGTTACTAGAAATATGGACTATATGTAATAATTCTTGAAACGAAAAAGGGCCTAAAATACCCTCAAAGTATTGGAAATGGTACAAAATTACCCTCCATCCACCTATTGGCTCCAAAATACCCTTCCCACCCACCTATTGGGTCCAAAATACCCTTGTCATCCACCTTTTGGTTCAAAATTGACCACTTATTTAACGGTTTTATATTTAAACTATTTAAATATTTTTTTAAATACGTGGCACGCAACTATATGTTATAATTTAACTTATTAGTATAATTTATAAATCAATCCACTAACCACCCATTTCTAATTAAACCCCTCCAAATTAATACACCCGTCACATTATTAATGCAACAACAAAAAAGCTACTGCCAATTGAGTGTTTTTAAAAATTTGAGGCAAAAATATCTATAGAAGTAAATTATCATACGTTAAGTGTCTAAATAAAAATTACCGATAAACTTAAAAGTCTGACTATGTTCATCTTAATTATTCTTACGTCTCAATTATGTAATGTTACTTCATAGTTAACTTTTTTTCAAAATAATATATTAAAGGTTTTAAAACAAATCATAAATATTTATAAAATTATATTTTAAAAAAGTGCATGAATTAATTCGGGATGTATTACTTCTTTACCTTTAATCATAAATTTTTAATTCAATCTTGAAAGAGAATCCTATTGAAAGTGTCCTCCTAAATAAGCTGCTCAACCTATATTTAATTGGGGCTTCGATTCGGACTCAAATAATTTTGAATGTCATTTTCAGAAATCTATAATTTCATAGTGTTTTAGTAATGTTTATGACAATTTTGATATTATAATTGGATTATTAATTGGGTGGGGTTTAGTTAGTTATGAGTGGGTAGTGGGTTGATTTATAAATTATATTAATAAATTAAATTATAACCAATAGTTGAACGCCAAGTATTTTAAAAAATATTCAAAGAGTTTAATTTTAAAACAATTAAAGAAGTGGTCAATTTTGAACCCAAAGGTGGATGACAAGGGTATTTTGGAGCCAATAGGTGGATGAAAAGGGCATTTTGGAGCCAATAGGTGGATGGAGGGTAATTTTGTACCATTTTCAATACTTTGAGGGTATTTTAGGCCCTTTTCCGTTCTTGAAAGCGTTGATGGTGAAAGAGTCAAATCAGATTGAAGAAACTAATTAAAATTCTAAACTCATAACATTCCGACAAAAAAGTGCAATATACAGAAAACAAGTACGAAAGACCTTAACCTTGTAAGTTGTACATTCAGTATTACTCTTGAAAGCAAGTGTCGCCAAGACCCGCTGCAACTCTTTCATGTGGGTAGAAGCCCATGGTGCAAGATATTTCCGAGCATATGTAATGGCCCGCATCATGTTTTCCGTTCTTACCAACTCTATGAACTCTTGCAGTCTCAACTGGAATTCAAATTTGCTCTGTCAACAATAGAAGCAATCAGCACCTTGTATTTGCAGCATTATGATCCGAAACTCAGTACTACTACCAAAATCCTTAGGGAACACTGTTATCCAAAGATATAACTCCTAAATTGGAGTTGAAAAAAAATCCTCCCATCTTCAAATGCTTGACATGTTCTGCCTTTTCACCATTTTGAAATGAGAAAAAATGCAACTTATGCATCTTTTTGTATATCTTTGTACATTTTAATCAAAAATAAATAATCAAGAGTGTAGTTTAAGAAAAGGGTCAAACTAATCATTGATATAGCAAAACATGTCGAATAAATTGGCACAGGTGGAGTAAATAAACGCAGATACTTTACTCGGTTTTAGCTCAATGACATGTAAGTTGTGACGACATTCTGCAGAAGCAATCCAACATCTATTCACGAACAGAGCCTAACTTAGAGACTCACAGGACCTAGTCAACTAGCAAAATTACTTTCATGACCATTTATCCTATTTATTTGACAAGTTTCATGATCATTTATCCTTCTGACACGTAAGACTTGAATGAAGCCTGGTATAAAAGGAAGAGCAAACTTTGTAGATACATCTGACTTCTCATCCCAAAGTATGCCGCAAACAGATATAAGAGACCACTGAGTGCATGGCTGTCTGTAGCAACTTCATCCAACAAAAAGGGGATGGATTTCCGCATTACAAGCTCACAGCTCATACAACTTTAATCCAGGACAAATGTAAACACAATTCCAAGTAATCATCCAGTTACATCTCAATAAAATGAATTTAAACTAATTGAACCTACGCCCTCTCTCATTTTTATAAGGTAAAGTATCATTGAAACAGGACCAAGAAGGTACACAGGGATACAAGAAATGAAACAAGACCCGACCAGACAGTCTGCTATTCCTCTTACTCAACAACTCCAGAAAATCCATACAGAAAAAGAATTCAGATTACCTATGATTAACCGTTTCAATCAAAAACAAAGACAGGATTCACAATTAGCCTCCACCAAAGTTGTTACCAGCTGCCATTATGCTTTGCACTACTAGTCTAAAATGCAATGGCTATTGGTATTACTACTGTCGTTATGCCTTTACAACTCTGCTATCACTACTACAATCGTCATCATTTAAAATCAAAAGGTATTGCATTGTAACAGCAATCAATGCATTTGATGAGCACCATCCAATGTCGGATACTCTTTTTTAAGCTTTGATCTCCTGAAGCAAGAAGTAAATCATAAAACCGTATCATGCATAAAACTGTTATATTGATAAGAGAAGATCAAGTGCTTTACCCATTGAACCGCTGTTTTAACCACAAGACATTAACAAAATGACAAACCTAAAGCTTTACATCACGCAAGCAGTTCATCCCTCAATTTTATTCCAGAACTGTGTAAATGAGGTAACGCAAAAAGATAGTGATATACCCCCAAACCTCTTTTTATGCTATTTTTACATCAATATACCTACTTTACCGACAAAAAAGGTTATAAACCCCAAACCCATATCATTTTATCTGTGGATCTCATAACTATCTGGTGGACTATACTACAGTCAAGAGGGCAGATGCAGAGTCCTGCTTTACCAAGTTAGAATTGAATCCCAACACCATCATACCCTCTATATTGGTCAAAGATTACCCCACTCTAACTGACTTCACAATATCCAAGATTATGATAGCTCAATTCTGCTGGTGTGCATGCTAATTTATGCTTCTCATGCCATGTTTCACACGTGATGTATTATATTGGACAAGACTACCTCTGACTGACTTCAAAATATCCAAGAATATGAATACTTAATCTTCCTCGTGAGTATGCTTCACATCTGATGCAATGATCAAAAAGGAAACTGGAACCAGTGGCACCATGGATGGACTGTTGTTAGACAATTAGTATCTACTCTCCACAAGATATACCAGGTCAAGAACATCTGCTTAAAGTATCACCCAACAGATAGTGACCCACCCCAGGATTGCATTAAACCCCTTTTATCAATTGCTCTCTCTCTCTCTCTCATATTATGTTGTTCAAGCCAAGGGGTTGGCAGTACATATTGATGTTGCTTCAAGCTTCAAATAACACAACAAAATGGATATCATTTCTTCAAATAATAGAACTTGAGATCCATTTACATGCTCAATGCACAGCACATTGCACATTTTCTTGAGTTAAAAGTCCCTTGAGTAAAACAATCAAGTACTTAAAGATTAAAATCAATCAGGCATCATAAGCTGGCTGCATATGACCTTTTGCATTGTCAGGTCAAAGTAGAAGAGATATCTGATGACACTTACTCCACAGAAAGGTGAAGAAGTATTATTCTCTTGGTCACTTTGATCTTTCTCAATCAACATACGGAAAAAGGTTGTAATTATGACTTCCACTAGCACACTAAACCTTTTTTTTTTTGGTTCGGTAAACAAGCACACTGAACATATCAACCGGGTTTACATTTTTTGCGAGTTCAAGCTCAAGAATTTCTAATCAGAATGTTGATCGAGATGGCCCTTCCATGGACCCATGCATAGGGGGAACTTTGTGCACCAGGCTCCCCTTTTTTGTGTTAATCAAGAAGGCAATGAGAAATTACAAATATATCAACACATCATTTGTGATTCCAGTTGTCAATAAATTTTCCTCCCTTATCGGATGAACTTCTTCAAGAAACCCTTTTAGTAATGCATTCTTATTCCGTTGGTAAATAGAACACACATTTGACATTCCTCCCTTTTTCAGGATTTCCAGAGAGAATGTATTCTGATGATTATGTAGCTCCTCATCAAGCAATTGAGACATATGCATCCATTACTACATTCATCAATTCATCATGGTTTCCATCTTCGCACAAGCAGTACAGTGATTATCTAGCTTCATGATTCAGAAATATACCATACTAATAAAGAAAGAACAATATTTTCTGGTCTGAGTGACCACTCAATCTAAGAAGCAACTCATAGCCTTCCACAAGAGAACACTCTTCATTTACCTCTTTTCGTGACGTAAATTTCAGCAACTCAACTTAATGAAATTATTTTCTCACTGGCAGCTTTCTGACAGTCTTCCCTAACTATACCCATATTAAAGTTTCCATGATCTCAGCAGAGGAAGGATTTGAAAGAACAACCTAATCCATACAGCAAAAGCATGCATGACACAGCTGCCATTTATTCTGGAATCCATGACACATGAGAAACTCAAGAGGTGATGGTCAAATTAAGGTTTCCTTTATCTCGCAGAAGATGCGGTCCAGAACGGACATCCCAATCTTTACAGCAAAGCAAGGATAGTACAATTAATCTCTGAAATCCATTGCAGATGAGAAAGATGAAGAACGCAAATCTCAATTGATGAGCCTCCATCTTATAATCTTCCTACGGCATTTGTCCAGAGAAATTTCTTTTTTGATAAGGTTTTTATTAACAGCCGGATTTCCAGAGAAGTTTCTTTAACCCATGAAAAGCAAAGCACAAAAGTTCAAAACTCACAGTCACTTTAAGCCTATTATGCTCGAGATATCCTTTATTTTGCTGAAGGTGTGCTTGAGATGACCTTCATTCGAAAACCATGAAGTGAAACAAGTAGACCCAAGCAGAACTTCTGTTCACTCTATTGGTTTCAAAAAGGGGATATCTGAAGCTTCACAAAGGCTAAAAACCCATCAAACACAGTGGGATGCCTTTCTCAATAAAAAAACCATCAGGCTTCACGTAGGTTTTCACCCTTTCACTAACTTTTATCTATGCTCTGCACATTGGCAGCCCAAAATGTCTGCAGTCATCGAATGCTGTCTGTATCTAACATACACTAATTGAACCTTATGTCCATCAAATTAGTCAGAAGGAGATCCACTCAACCCGGTAAACATGATAAGAGGTTGATCTGAGACTTTTCATATTTTTTCACATTTGAGCTACAGAATTGAATAACATCTTCTTGAAACCAGAATTAGTGGTTAGCCATATGAAGAAAATATCACTTTTGTCGCTGATTACAATACAATCATAGAATAGTTAAAGCAGTAATAAGATTATTAAAGATAAGCTCAAAGAAACAAAGATAACCGTACCTTTGATTTCTTTAGCCTGGATTTGTTATCAGCACACCAGGCTAAAGCAGGAGTTACCTCCTTGTTTTGGAGAGCATCAATGACCTTTTTTGCTTCATGAAAGACATCAACGTCAACAAGATCCTAGAGAGAAAAGACCAAACTTAACCACAATGGCTAAACACTTTTGCAGCTAAAGAAATTCACAAGCACAATCGACGCTACAAAAGAAGCACCAATGTTGGGTAGCCGACATAGTTACTGCATTATTCAAGTAAACACATCAAAAGGATAGATTAAACAAAGTGCAAAAACCAGTTCATGCATTGCATCACCTAAAAGTTGTATTAAAATCTAACTACACGGCTTGAGCCTTCAGATCCTGTATGGATTAGGTTTTAAATGTCTATCTTAAATGTCATAATGAGGTCACATTGAAGTTCTCAACTATAGGAAATATTGCTTCACTGATGAAGACATGAAATTAACAGTTTGCTGATGTGATGGGAGTAATTGTATACAAGGTGTACAACAAAGATAGGAGAAATTGCTATCAAAATGATAGTTGACTTCTCATCAGAAGTTCATTGAAATGCCAAAATGGAATATTGGTTGAAACCATACGACAATAACCCAAAATACTCCTAAAATATTATGGAAGCACGAATTACCAATTCTTGAGTAAAAAGTTCAAAGTTAGTGGCTTCTAGTTAGAAAATACATTTTTATATTTATAAGGTGATGATTGAGTGGTAGAGAATTGTCACAGTAGACACAACAAAGCAGGACTACTGGATTCTTTTTGGTAAAGAAAAAGCAGGACTAAATGGATTATAGGCCGCAAAGATGAATAGACCGAGAACATGCATTAAAGTGCATGCCAATCATGCTCACTTAAAATCCTTGTGCACCCTACAGGCAAACAGATTATAGTTTGGCACCACGAACAAGTTGTGTGAGTGCTATGAACCATTTCAAAAAGGTGTTGGCACCATTGCTACAAGGTAGTTTCTATAGGCAGAAGAGAGAGTAAAACCACTCAACCACCCTATCACCGAAATCCTTCTTTAGACCTTCCTGGTTGGGACCTTTCCCCAATGGATGAGATGTCCCCAGATCACCTCTGTTTTCTCATGACTTGCAAAAAGCATATTCCAGCTTGCCGTCCCAATTTCCCTATAAGTTTTGATCTTGACAAGGAAGCCTCGTTATTTCTATGTTTATTTTTTTTAGAAAGGTTAAAGATCCTCAATATTTTGTATTTTCCTTTATAATTACTTGTATATGTAGACTCGGACATGATATGTGGAAAGATAACAGATATATTACCACAAAATGGACCTTTTTAAAACATATCTAACATATATAATGGGCAACTTAAAAAAACTGAAATCTAAATGGAAATCCTTTTTCCTGAATCCTGATAAGCTAGGTTTGAATCTATTTTAATGCCTTAAATCTTCCATAGAGTTGGAATACTTTGAAAAAACAAGGCAACTACATCCAGAAACACTTGTCAGCGGTAATGTATCCGACCCAAAAAGACAAACATATTCAAGATAATTACTTAAGGTTGGGAGCAGAAGCAACATCCTAATCTGAGAAAAGTAGTGCATATTGACAACCAAGACAGAGAAGGAAAAAATGAATCAATGGAACATCATGTGCTAAATAACCTATGTCAACTTTTGTTTAATATCAAACAGCTACGTTTCTCCGAGAAGGAAGGATAAAAAAGTTTTCCCTTCTTCTTCAGTTGTTCCATAACAGATGAAGCAAACTATCAATCCTTCCAACGCAAAGTTGCATTGTTGTGCCTTCAAACTTTTTTTGTCTTTCTCCTCTTTCTTTCGTTAAATTATTACTCCAATTACTTTGGACTGAGATGGACTTAAATGGAGCTATATGGACAGTGAATATTCAAATAGCTGATCCTAACTCGCTTGGGATTGAGGCGTAGTTCTTGTATCATTACTACTCCCTCCGTCCCATTTTATGTGGCAACATTTGACCGGGCACGGAGTTTAAGAAATAATGAAGACTTTGAAATGTTTACCAAATTGCCCTTCAAAAACGTAAACTCATTTTTCTCTCTCCTCATAAATGTATTAGGTACTATCTTTAAAATTAGGTGGGACCAACAAGGGTAAAAGAGGAATTGTACCTTTAAATACTTACCATATAATGTGACATTCTTTTTGGGACTGACCAAAAGGAAATGGTGCCACATAAAATGGGACGCAGGGAGTATAATTTATAGGTAAGTAGGCACCTGTAGTCCTTCTGCCCGACATTAGTCAGTTAAATAAAAACAAGAGCTAGTATTGCCCTTTCCAAATCCACCTATCGCATCAATCGTCACCCAATAAGGGGAAAAGACGATACAAAACCACATAAACAAGAAACTAAGAAAATTAGAAATAAATTACATTTACTTATGAAAAACGGAGAAAGCTAGAAGGAATTCTTCCCTTCTCAAAAGTACTAAGAATTTTATTATTTGTGGCCGAAGGGACTGCTCACAGAAAACTAGTAGGAACTAAGTGTAAAATGTACAGAGATCAATGAAGAAACATTCAGATACATTCATGTAGAATGAACTTGTTTTCAAAATTATGTTTGGTAGACGTGAAAGGGAGAAAGGTGAAGAACCTAAGAGGCAATACACATTGATTCTCCTGTTCGATAAGGAAGTAAATGTGAAGTTTGATACCCCTCCAGAAAAGATTTAAAGAGGATTTCATTTCTCAAAAATAGATCCAGAGAAATTTACATATCTATTCACTTCCTCCTAATCCCACCAAACATCCAAACATAAATGATAATCCTCCATCTAAGAATAGGAATACAATATAGTTCCATTTCCTTACCAGTCCTATTCTCTTGACGGTTGGCAAACACAGTTCTAATGTACCTCCTAAACAACAAACAACCATTGAAAGTTAAGATAAAAAAAGAAATAGAGTTTTTTTTTTTTTTTTTAATCAGGGAAACAATTCATAAATCAAAAGACCAAAATCAGCCATATACAAGAAGTACACCAAAAATTAAACAACCGAGATCTTAAGTATAGTTATATGCTAGATCCAAGAAAATTGTCAAACAAGGGGAGCTTGTGTGACTCAAAAACTGGAACAACATGACCTTTTAACCACAATAAATAATACCACATAATAAAAGGTAAACAAACAAAGAAAACCCACCTGGATATTGCTGCTTTCAGCAAGATTTACAGCAGTGTTATAATATGACATCCGCAGCATGTAATCCACCAGTATCCGCTTCAAACGGGTGTTATGCCAGTCTGATAAATTTTCTGGATCAGCAGATTCTAGATGATCTAGCCGTGCTCTGCATCTTTGCGCTTGCAGGTTCTCTGTTCGGCTCCCCTCTTCCGACTAATTGTTCTCACAATACAAAACCATTATGATACATCATTTTTAACTAATTAAAAGGGTTATTGAAGCTTTCAAAAAGCTTCGTGTTGGGTTGTTTTAGCTTTTCAAACATATTAGTCACTAACCGACTAACTAAATGAGTAAGTGGGATACATTTTAGGAACCAAAATTCAACAAATAACAGAGAAATCAAAGACACACATACACACCTATAGAAGCTTCATTTAATTTATCCAATCTTATACAATAAAATGATTGTTCTCACAATATAAACCCATCTTTACCTAATTTGAACTGGTCAAAAATCATATCTGAAGACTTTCAAAGCTACATGTTGGAATGTAATCAACTTTACAACAGATTAATCACTTAATGCTCTCTCTCTTACACACGCACACAAAATATATAGAGAAATTTTTTTATTCTGTCATCCAATATCCAATCTTATACAGTCAAAGTGTGATAACAGTTACAGACACACATTTTTGGGTGCTTCCTTCATTATGCTCTAATTGAATATGATATATACACAAAGGATAGGGAAAATTTCGATACCTTTCAATCCTACACAGTAACCGAACAGAATAGCACACCTAATTATAGAACTCTAGCTTCCATAATCAAAACTTACACAGTAAACAAACAGAATATCGTAATTGAGCTGCTCTAAGTACCTTCCTTTTGAGGCCTTGCAATCTGGATACAAGTGAATTAAGGTGATGTACAGCATCATTACGAGACATTTCAGATTCAGCAGCATCTGAAACTCCATTAATAACAGCGGAGAGTTCCTTCTCAACAATACGATGATTAGCGCGGATTGCCTTCTTGTAATGCTCGAAGGGAACACGAAGGAACTGGTGCTCCAATTTGAGCGATTCGGACAGCTGGTTCAGTTTTGACGAAGGTGCGTTAGGTGAGATGGCAGCAGCCACCGCCGCTGCGGATGCGGCGTTTGTAGTGACGGCAGCGCTGGTAGTGGTGGTGGTGGATGACGGCGAACTGCCGTTGGGAACCGTTTCCATCTCCATTAATGGAAGAAATCAAGCTAGATCGAAGACGCTAGAAGGAGAAAGATTATGAAAGAAGGATGAGTTGCTTCATTTCCAAATAGATACAACATCCAAATTCCAAAGGGTACACCACACGGCGTCGTTTTGGTTTAGGTAAATTATTTTGTTTTTTTTCTTTGGAGTAGGTGGGAAATTATTGATAACTCTTACGGATCGTTTGGTTTGAATATAAATTATGTTGGGATAAATTATGATGGAATTAATTATGTTGGAATTAATTATTCTGGCATTATTTCTTATTGATTGTTTGGTTTGTTCTACTAAGCCCGTTTGGCCATAGATTTCTCAAATAATATTTGAGAAAAAACTTGACAAATAGTGTTTGTCCATACACTTTGCCATTATTTGGCAAATATTTATCGCAAATATCCCAAATTCCCAATACTAGTTTTTTCTAGTATTTGGCCTAAATCTCATTATTTGGGATTTTTTATAAATTGAAATTTTACCCCAAACTTTTGTCTTTTACAAAAACACCCTCTATAATTGTTGCTTGCGTTATATTACATATTTTTTTACGTTAACAAAATTACTGATGAAATATTCAGTGAATGTTAAATGATGATATGGTTATTGATGAAAATGATGAACAATCGACTAAGGATAAAAGATGTCATGTGCTTTGTCTACTTCAAGATGTATGAAATGATGTTTGTTGCACTCACTCCAAATTACCACATTGCTCTAGTATCATGAACGCTATTTGTTATTATTGTAACGAAGATCCAATTGACTTGTAATACAAACTTATGTTTAGTTTTGATAGTTTTTAAAATTTATAGGTACAAATCATATTTCTCTAAAAAAGTGAAATATATTTCCCAAATACCAAACACATGGTGAAATTTCACCCAAATTTTCACCCAAATAATATTTGCCAAAAATATTTACAAATATATGCCAAACGCTAGTTAAAAATAATAATTATTGCCTCATTTCTAAAGATAAGTGGTATGATTAAAAAAAGGGAAACTTTCACATATAGCCACTTAAAAATAATTAAGTACTCTCTATAACTATAGTTTGATAATTACAATTTGTAGCTACATGTTATATGGAGGAGAGAGGCGAGCGAGACTGGGAGAGAGATGAGAGAGGCGAGAGAAAGGGGGAAAAGAGTGGGAGAAAGGTGAATTGTATATGTATATTGGTTAGATAATTGTATATTATACATATATATTTGTATATATGGCAAGAGAGATTGGGAGGGGGAGGAGAGAGGCGAGCGAGACTGGGAGAGAGAGGCGAGAGGCGAGAGAGAGAGGGCAGAGAGTGGGAGAGAGATGAATTCTATATGTATATAATTGTATATAACTGTATATTATATATATACATTTGTATAAATGGCGAACGAGATTGGGAGAGGGAGGAGAGAGGCGAGCGAGATTGAGAGAGGGAGGAGAGAGGCGAGCGAGATTGAGAGAGGGAGGAGAGAGGTGAGCGAGAGAGGGCAGAGAGTGGGAGAGAGGTGAATTGTATATGTATATAGGTTAAAAAATTGTATATTATACATATGTATTTGTATATCTTTGTGAATATACATATACAAACATGACTAATTATACAAACTCGAAGTCAGCGCACATAATTAATGTATAATGTTAGTCGCGAGTGGTAATTATAGCAAACTATAACTATGATGAGTAATTAAATAATATAAGTTTGTTTAGCCACGTATTTTTCCCTAAAAAAAAACCTCTTAGTTAGCTTTTATATGTAATTTTTTTTTAAGATTTAGCTATTTATTCTTTAAAATAAAATATCCATCTTATTTAGCTTAATTATTTTTATGTATGTTAGGATTCAAGCCCAAAAAATTCAATTTCAGCTTTGGGATACAAAAAAAGGAAAAAATGATTTAACCACTAAATATAAAAGAACCGAAAGAAGAAGTGTTGCTTACCATTCTTGTAAAATCTAATTTACTTAAATATCTCCATTTTGAAGCCCCTAAACGAATCTAGCAAAATGTTGTCAATACTAAAAGCAATAGTACTCTTCCGACGGAAGTACATAATTAAAGGATTTGAAGGATAGTTTTGTCATTTAATAAGCTTATCCTATCATAAATTATGATGTGATTGTTATACCACCTCTTGGGAGGGATTACTTATCCTGGTACTATTTATTAATCATGAGATAAGTTGCTCCAAATTTCTCAACCAAACACTAAATTAAGTGTTACTAAATATTTATCCCAAGACTTTTTGTATTTATACTTCACACTAAACGGCCCCGTAATTATAAGTTGATGTATACAGGGGCGGACCCACGTTGGGTCCAGGATGTTCGAGTGTAAAAAAATACACGATATATATAAGGTAAA
The DNA here is from genome assembly GCA_016801875.1 of Solanum sitiens. NCBI lineage: Eukaryota > Viridiplantae > Streptophyta > Magnoliopsida > Solanales > Solanaceae > Solanum > Solanum sitiens. The sequence goes on from JABWTJ010000333.1 coordinate 209,326, forward strand.
TTTTTTATATTTCTGTAGATCCATATATTTTGAACCCCCTCAATAACAAATAAAAATAGATGACTCAATGGTAAGATCCCTGAATATTATATTGCACGCCCTAGGTTCAAATCCCTGCAACAAACATTTATTTATTTTCCTTTATATTTACATATCATCACCTCCTTCTTATTATGTTTATTATCTTTGTCATTTCTGAAATTTTCTCTTAAGAATATCTCTCATATTTTAAAAATTGAAAATTTCATAATTTTTTCTTTACTACGTTTCAAAATGTAGAAGTAGTTTGATTTCAAAACTTAGCGGAATGCATTTGTATATTTGCATTTGCACGCATATAATATCTTATTCTAGTGGAAAAATATTTGGATGTATTGTTAGATTATAATTATATATGTATGTAAGTTTGATTGATCGATTATATATATGTATGTATTCTCAAAATAGAAATTAAATGTATGTGTCGCTAATGATAATTGAAAATTTAGATAGACAACTATGTACGTTTGATAGAAGAAAAGTATTAAAATATGACTTTGGTGATAGACTTATATAAATTTTTCATGTTCAAAGAGAGGAAATTTTGTAAAATGCTTACTAGTATGTTTTATATATAAAAAAAACCATTGAGGTTTTGCTATATATTTCAATGTTTAGTAGTATTTTAATTTTAGAATATAATAAAATATATGTATTTGCATGGACTAAGGAGTGTGTATAATTAAAAAATATAATTGAAAGTCAATAATTAAGGAGAAAATCGCGCTTATAACAATTTTAGTGGATCTGACATATCACAACTTCTGAAAAATAAACAAAACAATCAACATTCTCCTTTTCTTGACGATTCAGCGATGTTTAGATTTTTAACATGCAAACCTGTACACTTTATCATGTACACTTTATCAGATACATGTGTATATTTTATTTGATGTATATACACATAGTAAGATACAATGATAAAAATTAAATAATGTGTCAGATGATACATGTTAGCAACATGTATTGTCATATACATGAACTCTTGCTTAGGCTTCATTTATTTTCATTAAGATTAAAACGTCTGAATCTTAATGCATAATCGAATGATTACGATCTTGTCTTTAGATCTGAACACTGAATGATCAAGATTGTTGTTATTAAACATCTGAATATAAGAAAAAAATTCCAATCTTTTATAAATGTTAAGATATTTAAATTATAGATTAATATTTTAACTTTGATAAAAATAAAATGAAACTACGGTCGATATAGATACATTATAATAATAAAAGTAATTGTTAGAGAATAATATAGATTTTTTTTTAATTTGAAAAACACATATTTATGAAGTTGTTTTGCACTTTAGTCAAAAAAAAAATTTACGATAAATTTTATCAATTATTGGTAAACAAGCCGCAAGAATAAAAATGAAAAGTATGAGAAAATAATTTAGATAATTAATGAAGTTGGATAACTAGAGAAGCTTGGATTATTTTTTTTTGAAGAAAAAAGTATGGATCTCAATTTTTTCAAAAAATAAAAGTGTCTTTAAAAGAGTTTGAATGAGAATAAGAGATCTGATTCATTCACACCCATTAAGACGTTTTTTTAGTTAAAAAAAACAAATGTAGTCAATGTCTTAATGTCTAAATCGTTCAGATTTAGACCTCCATTAAGTGCAAATAAATAAGACCTTAGATATAAATATATATTTCGTCATATACATGTTCAATTAGTCATATACATTGATAAAAACTGAATACATTATATCTTACATCAGTCCACATGTACACTTCATTATATTCAAGAGCTCTTATTCAGATGCACGTGTATATTTTATCAAAGACATATACACCTAATTAAATATATTAATAAAAAATATTAACCCAAAAATGTACCAGATACATCAATAATCTATCAGATACAAACGTAAATCTCCACTTATTGTTTTCACAAACAATTTTATTTGACAAAAAATATTCATAATTTTTTATCTTTATGCAAACTTTAGAATATTCTTTGTTTCGTCAACAGTGATATCAAAATCATAATCAATCCGCTGTGGAAAATAATAAATAGTGCAATTTTTGTGTTGTTTTTATTAGGCATAATACATAAACATGACCCTTAGCTTGGCGTTAACGAACAACTATGCCCTTCAACTTTCAATGTGCACAAGTAGACACTTAAAATATTATAAAATGGAACAAGTAGACATAAGTGTCCTACATGACATAATACACGTAGGATGCCATGTAGGATACAAAATTGTCATGTAGCGTGCCATGTAATATGAATGTATTCATTTGCTCAATTTCATACAAGTTTAAGTGCCTACTTATGCACACCTAAAGTTAAATGTCATAGTTATCAATTAACACCAAGTTAAGAGTCATGTTTATGTATTATGTCGTTATATAATATAATAATAAAATACTAAGCCTCAAAGTAGGACTAAAAATGATCAACAAGGGTAATCCTTCAAAGGCATTGAAGAATCTAAAAGGCTCGTGCCTTTTGATGCTTCTATAATATTCATCGATCTGATTAAATCGATCTTCAAAATACACTATATACAAATATATATAAATAAATTTATATAACAAATTAGTGAAAGGAGAGAGAAAAATCATATTAGCCTCTTTCTTCGTACTATGCAATAATAAACGCGAGGGAGAAGGATGGAGAATGTCGAATAAAATGTGGGAGAGAAAATTTAGAAGAGAATGTGAATTGATTTCTAGTGAATGCATAAATTATGAAGAGAATCGATTGAATAAAATCATTAAATAATTTTAAAGAATAAAGTATCTTAATGTAATTAACTTCAAATATGATATGAATTGAAATTCTTAATTAATGAAAATATATATATATATAATTATTTCCCTATAATTATTTGAAAGTATAAGCAAAATAAGTACATATGGTATCAACATGTAATTTTTTCTTGAGAAAAAGGATCTTTCAACCCACAAAAAAAAAAATTACTAAGAAAAAAAGGAAGTAAAAATTGCTATTAATAAAAAAAAAGGGAAAAGAAATTGAGATGAAGGATAAATATAAAGGGCATAAATAAGAGAACTTTTGCAATTATTGAAAAATCCACAAACCCTAACTAAGATTTATATATATGTAATGTAAATGAGAATAAGAATTATCTCACATTTTATACTATATACTATAAAGAAACATCAAAGAAAATTCAGCAAGTATAGTCTTTTTCCCCCTTTTTTTTCTCTCTGTTTTTTTTTTCCACTCATTTTTTCCTCATTCAATACACTTTTTGCTGTTCAAGAACTAAGAAAAAGGTTCTCATTTGCTTCCTACATATATATCTGTTGATATTTAATTGTTCATTTTTTTTTGTTTTTTCAGGTAAAGGTTTGTTTTTTGTTGTTGAATTTTTGTGTTTTTGTGTTTTTTTTTTAACCTGAAATTGGATTTTTTGAGTGATAAAATTGGTTTTCTTGTTATCTATGGAGGTTTTTTCGATATGGGGTTTTATGGAAATTGATTAGTTTTTGGACTATTTGACTGTCTTTATATCGTGTTTGTTGATGGATTTTGAGTAGAGCGGGAAAATCGCCATAGTTTTAATATACTAGCACCTATATATGTTCAATCAATTAACTATGACTCAAACCGAAATTAGTTGAATTTACTGGTAATGGTAGGATTTTTCTGTGTATTTTGTAGAATTCTGATGATTTTCGCCGTTTTCCAGTAATTTAGATCAAGTGGTATGAGATTCGAAACCAATTAGTTGTTAATAGTAAATGAGTTTGTTTGATTTGTTGTTTTTGGAGGGTTTTTACCCTTTGTATTGTATTGCATTGTTAGATACAATATTTGTTTTGGTTCTTTTATGTTCTTTTGTATCTTCTTTTGTATTGTATTGATATTTTGGCATATCTGGTTGCAGGGTGCTACTAGAGGAGTGTGATTTAGTGTTTGAGTTTTGTTTTATTACTCGATTGTAGCTTAAGCTTTAGCTGATTCTGGAATTATGCCAGTTTCCGGGAACAAAGAGGTTTTAAATCTGATTTCTTATTTGCTGCTGTGAAAATAGGTTTAACTGTTGCTTTGTTTTTTAATATTACTCTATTTCATCATGTTTTTGCAGCCTGGAGCTCTTGCCCGGCAGTCTAGTAACTCTTCTTCTGTTCTTCCTTATAAGAAGAGGTGGTACTCTTTGCTCTATCCGCGTGCACCTATCCATCCTGAACCCTCTTGTTCTAATGAAAATAAATCCAAGACCAAAGATTCTGGCTTGGGACAAAGATTGATCTTGAATTCTTGTGATAGTACAGGTAAATCTGATAGTCCCAGTAAGTCTGTTCTAGAGGTAAAAGAAGAAAGGCCTACGGGTGTGAAAGTTGACTCTCAGCCTACTATGCGACCATTTTTATCCGTATCTACGGAAACGAATGCTTATACTAGTTCCGGTCCTTCAAGAAATATTGAAGATCTAGTGAAACCAGCATTGGCCAAAAAAATAGCTGGCCAGGAAGCTATAGGTACAACAAAAGTTTCTGTCAAGAAAGAAGTCATTCTCAAACAAGGGGAAAGCGACAGTAAACTTGAACGTCCTGCCCATTCAGGGTGCATTGAACTGTCATTAGGCCCAAAAAAACCTCATGTTTCTTCTTTGGTTGATCCAGATACTAAGGAGAGTTGTCTGATGCGTGGAACTGTAAATCCTTCAATGCTTTCTCTTTCCTCGAATAAAAGGGAGGACATGTCCAAGGAAGGAAGTTGCAAGAGTGGATTGAATTACAATGATGCTGATGATACTGCACACTCTGATAGATCTAACTGGGATCTGAATACCCCCATGGATTCATGGGAGGGTTCTGGTGATGTTCCTGTTCATGATGATACAAGTCAAATTGATCTGTTAGGGAAGACATCTAGTTCACTAGACAGAAAGGCACCTATTAGTTCTGCTTCTGTTATTGGTTCTGATGGTGATGGGAAGCAAGTTGTTGGAGCTAGTGAGCAGGAACTTAATTTTCCTATTTCATCAATACATCCTAGCCTACGACACAAGTCTGCAGATGTGCTTCGTCTTAGTCTTGGTAGTACTTTACGAGGGTATGATTCCTCAGCACTGCAGTCATTATCTAAAGTAGACTCCAGCAGGGTTAGTCCAAACTCGAGTTTGCTGAAAAATCTAGCATCGGATAGAAACATGAATTCTCCTACTTGTAAAACTGTTAAGTCGGAACCTGTTGTAGAAGCCTTGGTACAAGCTAATGCTGGAACTGCGGTTCGTACAGCTGGAACATTCGAGGCTAATGTTGTAAAAAGTGAGGTTGTGAGGAAGAATCTGCAGTCTATTGAGTTATCAACTAAGGGCCCTACGGAATTACTTGAGCAAAAACCAATGAAATGTGAACCACTCCAGGAAATATCCATGACATCAGATGTGATTACGCCCCAATCAGTTGGAAGGGTTTTGCAGCTTCAGGAGAGTTCTTCTTCTTCTTCTACACTGCCAATGCCTTTGACCCCTCAACAGGGATGCACTTCTAGATTGTCTACCTGTTCAGATTTGTCTGTGAGTGGCGGGGACTTGTCTACTCCATCTGAGTACTCTGTTCATACTAATGAAGCTAATAGGAGTAAAAATGCTCTAGATCAGTCAAATGATGATGTTGCTGCTCAAACAGCAAACTTGGACCTCAAGGAACTAAATGTATGCAGTGATAAAGTGGAGGCATCTGTTTCCGTGAGCATGAATATTGAAGATCACGCGGTATACAAAAAGACAGAAGACACACATAATTTGGTTGCAAGTGGTGAGGGGTCGGCAAATGATGGGGAAATGATAAGTATATCAGCTTGTACAGAAGAAGAATGTTATGGTTCTGATTATGAATCTGATGGTCATCAGGCTTTTGCTGGACATGTCGACACTGAGCGTGTGGGGTGTGTCAGAGAGGATGATGAATATGAAGACGGTGAGGTCCGAGAACCAATGATGCAGTCGATTGTAGAAGACCCAGTTGCTGATGGGATGGATTCAGAAAAGAATAAAAATGATCATAAAGACATTAATCTGGGAAGTCCATTATTAGATAAAGAGGAAACAAGCAGAGATGATGAGCAGAGGCCTATTGGTGCTATTTACCAAGGATCACTTGATCAATCAGGACTAGCAGATGTGCAGGAGGGATGTGAAAAGGATGTCTTATGTGTCGGACCATCTGCTGGGAGCAGAGGAGCTGTCAGGAATGTTGGTGAGGCTAACAATGAGTATATTGGAAGATCTGATATGTCAGCAAAAGCCCTTTCATCTTTGCAAAATGCAGAAACACCTGTTAATACTACCTGTAGTAAAGATTTGTCAAGCAAGAGCCGGATCATCAGTTTACCCTGTGCATCCAATGTGACATCTTCTAGTAATTTCAGACCTGTAACGGGTAGGTCACTGTCTTCAAGAAGTGGAAGAGAGAGGTATTCTTATATGGAGGAGGAGAAATTCCATCTACGAAGGAATCGGTAAGTTTTCTTTTTATTGCTCTGTTTGATTTTTAATTTTTTAATAATGCTGCTCAACTCTCGACTGTTTCTTACTGTGCTTTTTCCAGAGATGAAATCTATGATCATGGTTCTAAATTTGTGCGAGATAGGTCTCCAGATCGTTCATTCGGTAGCTCAAGGGGGAACTTCATGTGTGGAAGAGGGAGGGGCTCGGACCGATTTCATAGATCACGTAGAGATAGGGATTCTGGGCGTGATTTTGAAAGCTATGGAGGTGTAGCTGATTATCGCTTTAGGCATAAACGTACAGCTGCTGTTGGGGAGTATGAAAATGAACGTAATGCCTATGACAGTAGACTAGATGGTGCTGCCTCTGGTAGTAATAGGAGGAGGAAGCCATTATATGATGACTTGCTTTCATTTCGACATCCACCTGCACGTCGACTGTCCCCCAATGGAAGAGAAGATGCTGCAGCAATGGGCATTCAAATGCTTCATAGAGCTCCCGGGAATATCAGCCCAGGCAGATGCACTGGTGAAGATGGCTCTGAGTATGTTGGTCCTCGGCATAGCGAGAAGTTTGACAGAAACTTTCCAGCAGATATTGGTGATCCCGTTTACAGTCACCAGCAATCTATGTATGATAGACCTGATGCTCATTTTGTTCAGGGTAATACACGGTTTACTGCGATACAGAGAAGAGATTTCCCTCGAACTCGGTCTAAATCTCCTGGTAGATCCCGTACTTGGTCGTCTCCTCGGAGGAGATTGACGGAAGGATTGAATGGCCATCAAGATTCATCTCAGCACAGGTCTCCGGTTATGTACAGGGAAGATAGAATGAGGTCTGGTCCACGAACTTCTTTTACTGACGAAGCAATAGTTCCTCAAAGGCGTGACTCTCCATCATATACTGCTCGTCGTCTGAATGATATGAGGGATGTGGATGCTATACAGGAGCACAGGCATCCCAGGTCTATTTCTAACAGAAGAAGTCCACCTGATCAGGTATTTACTAGTACCAATAGGAGAATTGAGATTTTAGATCATCGGGAGAGGGCTGATGGTGATGGGTACTTAGATGGGCCGATACACACTGGTAGATTTCCTGCGCTTCACAGTGGTGAGAGTACTGAGAAAAGAAGGAAGTATGGCGAGAGGCAAGGAGGACACAGGCAAATAAGAAATGCTAAAGAGCACGATGGTGGTAATTTTAGACAGAGTAAACAACTTTGGCATGAAGACGAATTTGATGTCTCCAGATTGAAGAAAAGAAGATTTTGATTTGAAAGCTCACTGAACCTGTAGTATTAGCAGTTGCCATGGGAAACAGTGTTTTATAGAGGACGGGTAACAGTAACATGCTCTTGTATTATAGAAGAAGAGAGATTTCTCAAAGCATCTAGATGAATGATAATTGTAGAAGAGAAAGAACGCGACTCGACACAGTGGGGTATCTCCTTATCGAAAAACAGTTTTTGACTTAATAGATGATCTAACCTTGAATCTATGGGGAAGTACACATTGTACATGTTTTTTGCTTCAATGTTGTTGCTAGTAGGCTGTTCAAGGAGCGCGCTTCTTACCATTGCTGCCTGTACTTTGTTGTTCCAGAAGGAGTAAAGAACTAGTTTAAGTTGCTCTACTATGCTTGGCATGAATACTGGTAGTTTATGTTGCTAATGTGGCATGCTGGCTTTCTGTATTGCTTATAAGGCCTTAAAATGCAGCTTTTAGTCACCCTTACATAACTTGGAATGGAGCAGAGAGACCATTGGAGAGTCTGGGAAGCTTACAATTCGTCTCTGAGTTCTCTACAACTTGACATAAGACTGATGAACACTTAAATTGACTCCTAGCAATAACAACTTGACAACCCTAATCGCGCGGTAAAATGACAGGTTTATAAGTAGGATATTGTGCATACAGACTGTACCCCGCCTTCCAAGGTAAAAAGACTATTTGCGGTAGACTCAACTTTATAATATGCACAATAACATAACAGGTTGAGCAAAAGCAATAAGTCATAGTAAAATACTAAAAAGTAAAATGACAAAACATTCCTAGGAATAATAACTACAATAAAATAGGACAATGGTAGACTCAACTTTATAATATGCACAATAACATAACAGTTGAGCAAAAGCAATAAGTCATAGTAAAATACTAAAAAGTAAAATGACAAAACATTCCTAGGAATAATAACTACAATAAAATAGGACAATAGTCTAAGGTACAAGAAACAATAAATCAAATAGAAGACACTAGAGTATGACAAGATAAGATACACCAGTCTCAACAATCTATTAACATTCTAGTAGTCTCTTTCATAATTTCGATCCAAGGTGATTCTAGTCGTCTCTTTCATAATTTTCGATCTAAGGTAGTTTGGTTAAAATTAATAATATCCTTCGATAGTATATCACTACTACTCCCTCAGTCCCATATTAGATGGACATATAGTATTAGTTAAATCAGATGATCAATGCTTACTAATTTATCTTTTATTTATATTAAGGCAAATTAAGATAATTTATGAAAAATATGCTTAATAATATAGGGCATATGAATAAATATCATTAGAATAGATATAAAGTAATTATTGAACTCTTGAAAAAAGAAATATGGTTACATTCATGCCAAGGAAGTTATTTTCAAGCCAGCACAGTAGAGCATCTTAAAACTAGTTCTTTTCTTCTTCAAGAAAGACAAATTACAGGCAGCAATATTAAGAAGCGCGTTCCTTGGACAGCCTATTCGCAACAAGATTGAAGCAAGAACATGTATAAATGCATAGTTTCCTATAGATTGAAGGTTTAATGAGCTATTAAGCCAAGAAGTGCTTTCAATCAGGAGATATTCTGTGTTTTAGTCGCGTTCTCTCTTCCACAATTATCATTCATCTAGATACGAAAGCATGCTGCTGTTTGTTACCCTTCTCTGTCTGCAAGGAACAGTGAGATATCAAGTCTAAATCTTCTTTTCTTCAATCTGGAGCCATCAAATTCTTCTTCATGCCAAAGCTGTTCATTCGGTCTAAGATTACCATCTTCTTGCTCTTCGACATTTCTCATTTGCCTAAGTCCTCCTTGCCTCTCGCCATACTTCCTTCTTTCATCACTACTTTCACCACTGTGAAGCTTAGGAAATCTACCTGTGTGTATTGGCTTATCAAAGTACACATCACCATCATCCCTCTCCTGATGATCTAAAATCTCTACTCTCGGCCTATTAGTTCTAGTAAATACCTGATCAGGTGAACTTCCTCTGCTAGAAAGAGACCTCGTATGCCCATGCTCCAGTAAAGCATCTACGTCCCTCATATCATTCAGACGATGAGCAGTATAAGATGGAGAGTCACGCCTTTGAGGAGCTATTGCTTCTTCTGTAAAAGAAGTTCGTGAAGAAGACCTCATTCTATCTTTCCTGTACATAACAGGAGACCTGTGGTGAGATAAATCTTGACGACCATTCAATCCTTCCGTCAATCTACTTGGAGGAGGGGACCAAGTACGGGATCTAACAGGAGATTCCAACCACATTTGAGGGAAACCACTTCTCTGCATTGCAGTAAACTTTGTTGTACCCTGACCGAAATGATGATCAGGTCCATCGTACATAGACTGTTGGTGACTATAAACAGGATTACTAATATAAACTGGAAAGTCTTATTAAACTTCTCACTATGCTGAATACCAGCATACACAGAGCCATCTTCACCAGCGCATCTGCTTGGGCTAATATTCCTGGGAGCGCTATGAAGCATTTGAATGCCCATCATGGCAGCATCTACTCTTACATTGGGGGACAGTCGACGTGCAGGTGGACCCCGAAATGAATGCAAGGCGTCATTTAATGGATTCCTCCTCCTATTACTAGCAAAGGCACCACCATCTAGTCTAGCTACTATCATAGTCATTACATTCATTTGCAGATTCCCAAGCAGCAGCTGTACGATTATGTCTAAAGCAATAATCAGCTATACCTCCATAGCTTTCAAAATTACGCTCAGAAAACCAATCTCTACGTAATCTGTGAAACCGGCCCCAGCCCCTCCCTCTTCCATGCATGAAGTTCCCCTTTAGCTACCAAATGAACGGTCCTGAAACCTATCTCGCACAAATTTAGGACCATAACCATAGATTCTCACGGAAACAGATACCTCCACTTTATCACTGGATACATTTAGTTCTTTGAGGTCAAAGTTTGCATTTTTAGTAGCAATATTAGAGTACTCAGATGGAGTAGACAAGTCCCCACCACTCACAGACAAATCTGAAGTGCATCTCTGTTGAGGGGCCAAAGGCATTGGTTTACATTTCATTGGTTCTTGCTCAAGTAATTCCTTAGTCGACAACTCAAAAGACTGCATATGCTGCCTCACAAGCTCAGTTTTTACAACATTAGCCTCAAATGTTCCAGCTGGACGAACCGAAGTTCCAGCATTTGCTTGTACCAAGGTTTCCACCACTAGTTCTGACTCAATAGTTTTACAAGTAGGGGAATTCATGTTTCTATCCAATGCCCTATTTTTCAGTAAACTCGAATTTGGACCAAAACTGTTGGAGTCTACTTTAGCCAATGAGTTAAACCCTCGAAAAGTACTACCAAGACTAAGAAAAAGCACATCCCCAGACTTGTGTCGTAGGGCAGGATGTATTGATGAGATGGGAGAATTAAATTCCTGCTCACGAGCTCCAACAATTTGCTTCCCTTGTTTGGTAATAGCATCGTCCGTGACAGGAACTTTTGTCGTACCTATAGCTTCCTGGCCAGATACTGTTTCACTGGATCGCCAACATTTCTTGAAGGAACGGAACTAGTATTAGGATGGATAGGCGCATTGGTCTTGCATCCATTTTCATTAGAAAAAGAGCATTCAGGATGGATAGGTGCACGGAGATAGAACATAGAGGACAACCTCTTCTTAATATGAAGAAAACACAAAGACTTACTAGATTGGCGTGCAAGAACTCCAGCAACAGTTTTACAAGTAGGGGAATTCATGTTCCTATTCAATGCCAGATTTTTCAGCAAACTCAAATTTGGACCAACACTCTTGGAGTCTACTTTAGCCAATGGCTTCAGTACTGAGGAGTCAAACCCTCGTAAAGTACTACCAAGACTATGGCGAAGCACATTTGCAGACTTGTGTCGTCGGGAAGGATGTATTGATGAGATGGGAAAATTAAATTTCTGCTCAATAGCTCTAACAACTTGCTTTCCTTTATCACCATTAGAAGTTAGAACCAATAACAGAAGCAAAACTAATGGGTGGCTTGCTGTCTAGTGAACTAAATGTCTTACGTAACAGATCAATTTGACTTGCATCTTCAACAGGAACTACATCTTTTGTCTTGGATTCATTTCCATTTGAAAAATAATGTTCAGGACGGATAGGTGCACGAGGATAGATCATAGAGTAGTACCACCTCTTCTTAATAGGACGAACAGGCAAAGAGTTACTAGACTGCTGGGTAACAACTGCAGGCTGCAAATATGTTGTGAACCGAGTGGGATATGTAAGGGCCTATGGACTAGAATTGGTGGAGACTAATTTAGTTGGGATTATTGGGCCGAGTAAAATGTAGGAGTGTTATTTGGGATCCCGGCCCAATTAGCATTTGGTTAAAAGGGCAAATGAGTTGGAAAGAAGGGTTTATGCATATTGTGAAACAAATTGTCAGATCCTCTCGTCTCTTTCTAGAGTCTAGGTTCTCATCCCCATTCTTATCTCTATCTTTAGTTACTTGTTATTTCAGTATTTTGCATTGTTATTCAATAGTTGAACTGTTGCCGTTGTAATTTGGCTATTAGTAATTATATAACACTTTAGTATTTCAGTTGAGAATTCAGGTTCACTACAAAATACATGATGAAATAGAGTAATATTAAAAAAAAAAGCAAGTATTACACAGTTAGACCAATTTTCAATAGCAAATAAGAAATCAGATTGAGACCTCTTCGTTTCCGGAAACTTGCATGATTCCAGAATCAGCTAAAGCTAAAGCTTTTCTTTTCATCTCGAGACGATATCAATCAAGTCGTAGAACACAACTGAAACCAGATATGCCAAAATATGAGTACAATACAAAAGAAGAGAAACAGAACATTCATACTCATTTCAATCTCAGCTGCTCAATTTAAAAGAAACAAAATTAGCCTCCCTTACTTTACTCGACTTCGACCCTCTACAACTAGTTTGTTTTATTGGACTTCTCAGATCATAACATTCCAGCTCCCATGAATTCATCCTTGACCTTAACGATCAACAATCAAACCCGGAAATTTTGCCTTAAGGAACTGGTAGTCCTCCCAAGTTGACTTCTCAGATCATAACATTCCAGCTCCCAATGAGTATGAATGTTCTGTTTCTCTTCTTTTGTACTGAACTGATATTTTGGTATATCTGGGTTCAGTTGTGTTCTACGACTTGATTGATATCGTTTCGAGATGAAAAGAAAAGCTTTAGATTTAGCTGATTCTGGAATCATGCTAGTTTCTGAGAAGGAAGAGGTCTTAATCTGATTTCTTATTTGCTATTGAAAATTGGTCTAGCTGTGTAATACTTTCTTTGTTTTTTAATATTACTCTATTTCATCATGTATTTGCAGCCTGGAGTTCTTTCCCGGCAGTCTAGTAACTCTTCATCTTTTGTTCCTTTTAAGAAGAGGTTGTATCTTCATGCACCTATCCATCCTGAATGCTCTTGTTCTTATGAAAATGAATCCAAGACCAAAGATGTTGTTTCTGTTGAAGATTCAAGTCAAACTGATCTGTTACGTAAGACATCTAGTTCACTAGACATCAAGCCACCTATTGGTTCTGCTTCTGTTATTGGTTCTAACGGTGATAAAGAAAAGCAAGTTGTTGGAGCTAGTGAGCAGGAATTTTAATTTTTCCCATCTCATCAATACATCCCGCCCTATGACACAAAGTCCTTGGAAGTGCTTCGTCTTAGTCTTGGTAGTACTTTTCGAAGGCTCGACTCCTCAGTACTGCAGCCATTGGCTAAAGTAGACACCAACAGTGTTAGTTCAAGTGGAACATTTGAGGCTAATGTTGTAAAAACTGAGGTTGCGAGGCAGAATCTGCAGTCTATTGAGTTGTCAACTGAAGAGCCAACCCAAGAAGTTAGCCTGGAAATATCCATGACATCAGATGTGATTGCTCACCGTTCAGTTGGAAGGATTTTGCCAGTTCAGGAGAGTTCTTCTTCTTCTTCTTCTACACTGCCAATGCCTTTGGCCCCTCATAAAGGATGCACTTTCTAGATTGTCTGTGAGTGGTGCGGAAGCTGATATTGCTGCTAACAATGCTCTAGATCAGACAAATGCTAACACTGCTGCTAAAAATGCTAAACTTTGACTTTAAAGAACTAAATGTATCCAGTGATAAAGGGGAGGCATCTTTTTTCCGTGAGCATGAATATTGAAGATCACACGGTATAGAAAAAGATACAAGACATACATAATTTGGTTGCAAGTGGTGAGGGGTCAGCAAATGTTGGGGAAAAGATAAGTATATCAGCTGGTACAGAAGAAGAATGTTATGAATCTGATGGTTATCAGGCTTTTGCAGGACATGTTGACACTGAGAGTGTGGATTTGTCAGAGAGGATGACATATACATAGACGGTAAGAACCGAGAACTAATGATGCAGTCACTTGCAGAAGACCCAATGTCTGAGGGGATGGATTCACGAAAAAACAATGAATCTTCAAGTAAAAATGTTCATTCTTCTCTTTGGAAATAGATACACCCATTGATGGGTTGACTAGTAACTTGCTTCATTCATGAAGTAAGTTACAACTCCACTAAATAACTCCATAGTAAAAGACGAAGAGTTTTGTATTCTTGAATGGAATGGGAGTTATAGGATAAGGGGTGGTGTAAATCTCGAATGAATAAGAGTTACAAGTCTAAACCTTGTCATATAAAAGGGAGGACTTGGGTCATCCAAATACAACACAAACAACACAAGAAAGGAGTTTCTTAGATAAAGAGTGTAGTTGTTGCGGAAAACAATACAAGTGATCTTGTAAGAAACTGCTTAGGCAATTGGTGGTGATAGCACTTGATCCTACAACAAGAAGGTATGTATAATTCCGCCTAAATCTCCGAGATTAAATCCTTCAAAAGGAATAGGTAATTTTTCTTTTATTTATTGTTGTTTGATTTGTAATTTGTTTTTATAATGCTGCTCAAACTATTGACTTTTTATTACTGTGCTTTTTCCAGAGATGAAGGTTTAGCTGATTATCGCTTCAGACATAAACGTAATGACTATGATAGTTGACTAGATAGTGCTGCCTTTGCTAGTAATAGGAGTAGGATTCTATTAAATGATGACTCGCCTTCATTTAGTTAACGTCGACAGTCCCCCAATGGAAGGGATGCTGCTGCCATGCTGGGCATTCAAATGACTATAAGCCCAAGCAGATGCACTGGTGAAGATGGCTCTGAGTATTTTGGTCTTCAGCACAGTGAGAAGTTTAATAGATTCTTTCCAGCTGTTTATAGTCATCAGCAATCTATGTACGATGGACCTGATCATCATTTCGTTCAGGGTAATACAAAGTTTAACGCGATCAAGAGTTTTCCTCGAATGCAGTCTAAATCTCCTGTTAGATCCCGTAGTTGGTCCTCTCGTCGGAGGAGATTGATGGAAGGATTCAGTGGCCATCAAGATTCATCTCAGCTCAGGTCTCCAGTCAGGGAAGATAGAATGAGGTCTGAAGAAGCAATAGCTCCTCAAAGGCGTGACTCTCCATCTTATAGAGCTCGTCGTCTGAATGATACGAGGGATGTGAATGCTGTAAAGTAGCACGCGCATACGAGGCCTCTTTCTAGCAGAGGAAGTCCAACCTATCAGGCATTTACTAGAACCATGGTAGATGCCCTGAACTTCACAGTGGTAAAAGTACTGACAAATAAAGGAAGTATGGCAAGGGGAGAGTAGAACCGCGCAATGCAAATGAGAAACATCGAAGAGTAGTAAGGTGGTATTATAAGATAGAGTGAACAACTTCGGTTGAAGAAAATAAGATTTTGACTTGATAGCTTACTGAACCTGTAATATTAGCACTTGCCATGGGAAACACTGTTTTATAGACTAATGTGTGGCTAAGATAAGATGAAATTAAGAACTAACAAGTAATATTTGTATATAGCACCTCGCATTATTGCATGAACGAATTACATAGTTTAAACATATCTTTAGCATCCTGTATGATCAAATCTCTCAATAGATTTTCTTTAACAATAAGATTGAAAATCTAGCTAAACTATCAGCTATTGTGTTCAAACACCTAGGAATATATATAATTTCAACATGATCTAACATGCTTGAACAAACATCTTCAAACATTACTTCTATGTCTCATGAATTAGTCACTCGCTTCTGAATCATATCAACAAACATTGTTGGCATCAGATGAAATTTTCACTAACTTCTGTCCCGTGCTGATAGCATATTCAAGAGCTTTCCTAAAAGAAGTTGCTTCAACCGTCATGACTTTTTCAATATATTGGATTGGGGATCCTTGTGCATGAAGAAGTTTTCTTAGGCTATCGAAAAGGCACAATACCGATACTTTCCCTTCTACCATCATTCTACATTTCTGCATCCGTAAACAATAAAATACCATCTTGCAAATTTGTTAGTTTAATCACATGATGATTTCTAAAGGAGCAAGAAGAAAGAATTTTTGTTAGTAAATCTTTATATTCCTGGCACTCAAAAATATTATCTTAGAATCTTTCCTGATTAACAAGTCCGTAGATTCAGGAAAAGATATGACGATCCACATTGCACATTCACAAAAGAGTCTGTAATATTATTTTTTGCTAAGCTTATTATTCAAATCTTCGCATAAATAAACAATACTAGTTACTATAACATATATTTTTGAAATTGATAATCACATGCAATGCACGTGTCATAAAACTAGTATCATTATAAGTGGGAAGCTCCTAACTTAAAAATTGAATTACCATTCTGACCTTATTTTATACCTAAACTAAATTAAATATTAATATATAATTATTTTAATATTAAATAATATTTTTATTTTAGTTCATGCATCTAGACATAATAGTTCAAATTCTTTGAGATATTAAATTTTCTATCTCATCGTTTTTCTACTTATATAATTCTTAATAAAAAAAGAGTAAACATACCCTTCTAATTACTGCATTCTAACTAATAAAATATAAAATTAAATTCAACAAATGTTATAAGAAAATGGACTAAATACACCCATTAGTTTTGTGTAGTAAATGTTTGAGGAAGTTATTCATGTACCCAATGTGGATAACGAAGAGTCAAATAATAACTTTAGTTTTAATTTATAATAAGTGGGGGTAATGAAGAGTCTATCAAACAAATTCACCAATAAATGGTGCATATTAATCTACAGAAAGCAAGATGATCACAAATTTGGATGAAAGAAGAGAATATATATAATGTTGTTTATCAATTTGTAATTGTAACAATCCTTACTAATTCTTATTTTGTGTTCTTTATAATTTTATTCATATATATTTATTTTCTTTTTGTTGAGAAATATGTGAATTGGAATGGTTACAAGATGGATGTTCATCAAATACAAAATTGTAAGTTAATTTTGGTTTTCATATCTCCATCTTTTTGAATTTTCAAATATAACTTTGTTATTGGTTATTATATTTTTGTATCTTTATTTCCTTTTATCTTTAGGATATAAATATAATAAAACTAATCCCAATTTATATTTATTATTAACTATTTTGAGGATAAGCTAATCATGTTGAATCTCTCGGAACATTGTGGTAGTCTCAATCATTTCTCATTAAAGTAGCTATCTTAAACCGCTACTAAAATAAATAACGGTCGCCGCTAAATATAGATATTCGTGGCAACTAAAACCACCACTAAAACAATTAACAGAAAGGTAAGTATTAGTGACAACTAAAACCGCTACTAAACCCAATAAGAGTCGCCGCTACAAGTCAATTTTAGTGTCAATTTAAATCGCCACTAAAACCAATAGGAGTCGACGCTAAAGGTCAATTTTAGTGGCAACTTAAACTGCCACTAAAAACAATACTGTCGCCGCTAAAGGTAAGTTTTAGTAACAACTAAATCTGCCACTTAAACAAATAAAAGTCGCCGCTAAAGATAAGTATTCAAGCAATTAAAACCGCCACTGAAACAAATAAAAGTAGCCGCTAAAGATAAGTATTCGTGGCAACCAAAAACCGCCCCTAATAAAATATAAGACGCTGCTAAAGGTTAGTATTCGTGGCAACTAAAGCTGCCACAAAATCAATAATAGTCGCCATTAAAGGTTAGCAGTGGTAACTAAAACTGCCACTAAATCAAACAAAGTCGCTGCTAAAGATCAGTTTTAGTAGCATTTTAAACACAACCACTAAAACTAATAAAGGTCGCCGCTATAGATTAGTTTTTTGAGGCAACTAAAACTGCCACTAAGTCAAATAAAAGTCGCCGCTAAAGATAGGTATTCATGGCAAATGAAACCACCACTAAACTACATTTGAATAGAGGAGTGTGTTCTTGTGTTTGAGTTCTGTTCGACGACTTGGTCTAACTGTGTAGTACTTGCTTTGTTTGTAATATTACTTATTTCATCATGTATTTGCAGTTTGGAGTTCTTGCCCCCGGCAATCTAGTAACTTTTCCTCTGCTCTTCCTTTTAAGAAGAGGTTGTATTTTCGTGCACCCATCCATTTCGAATGCTCTTTTTCAAATGAAAATGAATTCAAGACCAAAGATGTTGTTCCTGTTGAAGATGCAAGTAAAATTGATTGATTACGTAAGACATCTAGCTCTTTCGAAAACAAACCACCTATTAGTTCTGCTTCTGTTATTGGTTCTAATGGTGATAAAGGAAAGCAAGTTGTCGGAGCTAGTGACCAGGAATTTAAGTTTCCCATCTCATCAATACATCCTTCCCTATGACACAAGTCTGCAAATGTGCTTTACGAGGGTTTGACTCCTCAATACTGCAGTCACCGGCTAAAGTAGACTCCAAAATTTCTGATCCAAATTTGAGTTTGCGAATCGGAACATGAATTCCCCCACTTGTAAAACTGTTGCTGGAGTTCAAGCCCGACAATCTAGTAACTCTTCGTGTGTTCTTCCTACTAAGAAGAGGTTGTCCTCTATTTTTGATGTCTACAAATGTTCTATACTTCAAGGCTTGTTGGAGTAGTTGTATGTATCCATATTAACCAATCATTATAACCTGTAATAGAAATCTGGATAGACAATATAGCATCGACATCTTCAGCTTCAAAAAATCATGTTTAACTCTTGTATTTTTCATGATTGAATATTTGTTGGGTTTTAAAAGGTGTGAATGGAAAAAGAAAAGCTATGACTTTTATAAAGAGTTGTGATTTTTCCGAAGAGTTGTGACTTTAATGAAAAGTTGCGACTTTTGCGAAGAGTTGCGACTTTTCTGAAGAGTTGTGACTTTTTCAAAGAGTTGTGACTTTAACGAAGAGTTGCGACTTTTACGAAGAGTTGTGACTTTTTTGAAGAGTTGTGAGTTTTCCGTAGAGTTGTGATTATTTCAAAGGGTTGTGACACAATAAGCACCCATTCACACTATCCTTTGTTATCTATAAATAGAGGGTTTTCTCTTATTTTTCAACAATGAATTTCTCTTCTACTAAATCTAGTATTCTAAGTGCATTTTTCTGCTGTTGAGTGGTTCGCTGATATCGTGATTTTAGATAGACATCGATACACCGGTGAGTAAGATCGTTCTATCTTGGGAGGATATATTTCGTTAACCTCGGTTAGTTGAGGAGAATAATTTCCATAAGGAGATACCGTGCAATCAATGGGCTCAAATTTCTTCTTTGAGAAAAATATTGTGTATATTATTTCTAACCTGTTTCGAATTCTATTTTTTTATTGGTTTCAATTTTCTAGCTTTGAAAATACTCTTTAAACTTTGTTGTTTCTTACCAAGTTCTTAAAATGCATCTTTCTTTTCTCCTTTATTTGTCCCCACTGATAATTTGAAAAGAGGGATGTAAATTCCCTATACCGACTATCCTGGAGTTGGAAACAAGACAAAGCATACGTAGGATTCGCTGCTAGTACATACTTAAGCACAATCTCTTTTCCCGCAATACTTGAAAAATTTAGCCTTCCATCCTTTTATTTTTGTCTTCACTCTCTCCTTTATAAACTCTAGCATCTTTTCTTGAAACGTCCCACAAAAGTCAGTAAACACAAATACATAGCCATGTCATTTATTTAGCGTTTTCCAAGCAACAACGATATCTCAACTTTTCCCTCCTCTCTCACATTTTTAGTAAAACAGATATATGATTTATGTAGATTAACCACTTTCTTTAAAATATTTGCTACATGACTTGCAATTTGGTTGTTAGTTGAACAATATAAAGGAGTCATCGACGAAAAATAAATGAATTATGCTTAGCCCTTGGATTTCATTTCTTATATAAGCATCATAGAGAAGACAAAATTAATATTTGCTAAAAAATACTCTTTTTGCTGTTCAACAACAGAGTCATTTGATTCCTATATATATATGTGCGCGTGCACCGTTTAATTGTTTCTTTTTATTTGTGGTGTTTTTAATGTTTTGTTTCAGGTTAAGTTTTGTTTTTTTGTTCATGAATTTTTGAATATTTACCTGATATACAATTTGATGAGTGATAAATATTGATTTTGTTGTACCTGATATAAGATCTATATATGTTCAATCAATCAATCAACTATGCCTCAATCTGAACCAAGTTGAATTTATTGGTAATGTTAAAATTTTTCTGTCTATTTTGCAGAATTCTGATGATTTTTCAGTAATTTAGATAAAGTGTTTTGAGGTTTGATACGTGTTAGTTGTTAATAGTAAATTAGTCTGTTTGATTTGTTTACCATTGGATGGTTGTTACTCATGTGTTCTGTATCTCTTCTTTTGTATTGTATTTGATAGTTTCGCATATCTGGTTGCAGGGTGCTACTAGAGGAGTGTGATCTTGTGTTTGAGTGTGTTCTACGACTTGGTCCTGCTTGATTGGTATCGTCTCGAGATGGAAAGAAAAGCTTTTGATTTAGCTGATTCTGGAATCATGCCAGTTTGCAAGAACGAAGAGGTCTAAATCTAGTTTCTTCTTTGCTATTGAAAATCGATCTAACTGTGTAATACTTGTTTAGTTTTTTTAATATTACTCTATTTCATCATGTATTTGCAGCCTAAAGTTGTTTATAGGAAGTCTAGTATTTCTTCGTCTCTTCTTCCTTATAAGAAGAGGTACTATGTGCTCTATCCACATGCACCTATGCGTAGTTGTCTGATGCGTGGAACAGTAAATCCTTCATTGCTTTCTCCGTCTTTGAATAACAATGATGCTGATGATACTGCACGCATTAATAGATTTAATTGGGATCTGAATATTCCCATGGAATTATGGGAGGCTTCTGGTGATGATTTGGTTGCAAGTGGTGAGGGGTCGGCAAATGATGGGGAAAAGATAAGTACAGAGGAAGAATGTTATGCTTCTGATGCTTTCGCGGGACATGTTGACACTGAGAGTGTGGGGTGTGTCAGAGAGGATGACATATATGAAGAAGGTGAGATCCGAAATCGTTGATGCAGTCAATTGCAGAAGACTCCAATGCTGAGGGGATGGATTCAGGAAAAAATCTCGCTGTCTTCAGAGCTGTAACGGGTAAGTTGCTGCCTTCAAGAAGGGGATGAGAGAGGTATTCTTATATGGAGGAGGAGAAATCCATCTACAAAGGAATAGGTGATTTTTATTTATTTATTGCTGTTCGATTTGTAATTTTTTTAGAATGCTTCTCAAATCTTTTTTTTTAGTACCGTGCTCTTCATAGAGATGAAATCTATGGTTATGGTCCCAAATTCGCTCGAGATAGGTTACAGGACTGCTCACTCGGTAGGTCAAGGGGGGACTTCATGCATGGAAGAGATAGGGGCAGGGGATGGGGCTGGAGCCCGTATTCTGGGAGTGATTTTGAAAGCTATGGAGGTGCAGCTGATTATCCCTTTAGACATAAACGTACAGCTCCTGCTTGGGCATCTGGAAATGAACGTAATGAGTATGATGGGGCTGCTTTTGGTACTAATAAGAGAAGGAAGCCACCTGAACGTCGACAGTCCCCCAGTGGAAGAGAAGATGTTGCCATGATGGGTACTCAAATGCTTCGTAGAGCTCCCAGGAATATCAGCCCAGGAAGATGCACCGGTGAAGATGGCTTTGCGTACAAGGAAGATAGAATGAGGTCATATTCACGAACTTCTTTTGCTGAAGAAGCAATAGCCCCTCAAAGGTGTGACCCTCCATCTTATTCTGCTTTCCGTCTTAATGATATGAGGGATGATGATGATGTACAGGAGTACGGGAATCCGAGGTCTCTTTCTAGCAGAAGAAGTCCACCTGATCAGGTATTTGCTAGAACCAATAGGCCGAGAGTTGAGATTTCAGATCATCATGAGAGGGCTGATGGTGTTGGGTACTTTGATGGGCCGATACACACTGGTAGATTTCCTGAGCATCACAGCGGCAAAAGAAGTAAGTATGGCGAGAGGCAAGGAGCACCTAGGCGAATGAGAAATGTCAAAGAGCAAGAAGTTGGTAATCTTAGACCGAGGCATGAAGAAGAATTTGATGGCTTCAGATTGAAGAAAAGATGATTTTGAGTTGGTAGCTCACTGAAACTAATATTAGCACACATGGATAAGAGCAACATGCTCTTGTATCATAGAATTGGACAGATTTCTGAACCCATCTAGATGAATGATAATTGTCGAAGAGAAAGAACGCGACTTAGACACAAAATATCTCCTTATTGAAAGCAGTTTTTGGCCTAATAGCCACATTGTGTGCTATTTAATTGGTTTTTTTTTCTGGGGTGTTATATATGTGTACTATTTACCAAAAAAATAAAATAAAAATCTACCACTTCAGAAATCGCCCGCTTTTTTTAATTAGCTTTCTTAAATTAACTTGAGCAATCTTTTCTTCTATGTCAATTACAAAATCTTGCAAGGTGCGAAGCATTCTTATAAATTTGTGATATGAAGTCAACACCATACCGTGGTGGAGAAAAGTATCTCATAACTTTTATTGACAATTGCATTAGATACGGTTATGTTTATTTGCTGAATGGTAAGGATGAAACAATAGAAACGTCGTAGACAATATAATTTTGAAGTAGAAAATCAGTTGGGAAAAAGATAAAATTTTATGGGGATGGAGAGCATAAATTTCATTTTGCAAAAATATGTTTGGAAAGTGGTATTATCCATCAAACTACTACCATATTAACCTTAATATAATGGAGTTGCAGAACGAAAAAAAAAACGAACTTTGAAGGAAATGATGGCTAAATTGCTATCCTTACAACAAATTGCTGTTAAACTTTTAATTCACTTTATGGGCGCAATCAAGCACCCAAATGTTGACAAATGGATTGAATCACAACGAGTGTGATAAATGTGTCTACATTAAAAATATTTTGAATCATGAAGTCATTGTTTGTTTGTATGTTGATGACTATATAAATGCTACTAAGCACACGTGTCGAGAGATTAGTATTATTATAAGTGGGGAAGTTCCTAACTTAAAAGTTGAATTACCATTCTGCCTTATTTTATCCCTAAACTAAATTAAATATTAATATAAAATTAATTTATTATTAAAATTTCTAGTTATATGATTTTTAATAAAAAAGAGAGTAAACACACCCTTCTAATTACTGCATTCTAACTAATAAAATATAAACTTCTCAAAAAATATGAGTTTATCAAACACACTCACCAACAACATTATATATATATTCTCTTTTTTCATTTAAATTTGCAATCATCTTGCTTTCTGTAGATTAATATGCACCATTTGTATAAAATGATTATCAATTTATAATTGTAAGAATCCTTACTAATTCTTATATTTGTGTTCTGTATAATTTTTTTTCCATATATATTTATTTTCTTTTTGTTGAGAAATATGTGAATTAGAATTAGAATGGTTACAAGATGAATGTTCATCAAATACAAAATTGTAAGTGAATTTTGATTTTTCATATCTCCATCTTTTTGAATTTTCAAATATAACTTTGTTATTGGTTATTATAATTTTGTATTCTTTATTTCTTTTATCTTTAGGATGTAAATATAATAAAACTAATCCCAACTTATATTTATTATTAACTATTTTTAGGATAAGCTAATCATGTTGAATCTCTCGAAACATTTTGGTAGTCTCAATCGTTTCTGATTAAAGTAGCTATCTTAAACTGCCACTAAAACAAATAATGGTTGCCGCTAAATACAGGTATTCGTGGCAACTAAAACCACCACTACAACAAATAACAGTCGCTGCTACAGGTAAGTATTAGTGGCAACAAAACCGCTACTAAAATCAATAACAGTCGCCGCTAAAGGTAAATTTAGTGGCAACTAAAGCCGCTACTAAAACCAATAATAGTCGCCGCTAAAGGTCAATTTTAGTAGCAACTTTAACCGCCACTAAAACCAATAACAATCGCCGCTAAAAGTAAGTTTTCGCAGCAACTAAAACCACCACTAAAACAAATAAAAAAGTCGTCGCTAAATATAAATATTCGTGGCAACTAAAGCTGCCCCTAACAAAATATAAGTCGCTGCTAATGATCAGTATTCGTGGCAATCAAAGCTGCCACAAAATCAATACCATTCGCCGCTAAAGGTTAGTACCACTAAATCAAATAAAGTCGCCGCTAAAGATCAGTTTTAGTGGAATTTTAAACACAGCCACCAAAACTAATAAAGGTCGCCGCTAAAGATTGTTTTTTGTGGCAACTAAAACCGCCACTAAGTCAAATAAAAGTCGCCGCTAAAAATAGGTAATCATAGCAAATGAAACCGCCACTAAACTACATTTGAATAGAGGTGTGTGTTCTTGTGTTTGAGTTGTGTTCTACGACTTGGTTGTGCTTGATTGATATCGTCTTAGGATGGAAAGAAAAGCTTTAGCTTTAGCTGATTCTAGAATCATGCCAGTTTTCAGGAACAAAGAGGTCTCAATCTGATTTCTTGTTTGTTGTTGAAAATTGGTCTAACTGTGTAATACTTGCTTTGTTTTTAATATTACTCTATTTCATCATGTATTTGCAGTTTGGAGTTCTCGGCAAATGACAATCTAGTAACTTTTCCTCCGCTAGGTTGTATTTTCGTGCACCCATCCATTTCGAATGCTCTTTTTCAAATGAAAATGAATTCAATACCAAAAATGTTGTTCCTGTTGAAGATGCAAGTAAAATTGATTGATTACGTAAGACATCTAGCTCTTTCGAAAACAAACCACCTATTAGTTTTGCTTCTGTTATTGGTTCTAATGGTGATAAAGGAAAGCAAGTTGTCGGAGCTAGTGACCAGGAATTTAATTTTCCCATCTCATCAATACATCCTGCCCTATGACACAAGTCTGCAAATGTGCTTCGTCATAGTCTTGGTAGTACTTTACGAGGGTTTGACTCCTCAATACTGCAGTCACCGGCTAAAGTAGACTCCAACAGTGTTGATCCAAATTTGAGTTCGCTGAAAAATCTGGCGTTGAATAGGAACATAAATTCCCCCACTTGTAAAACTGTTGCTGGAGTTCTAGCCCGACAGTCTAGTAAGTTGTTGTATGGTTCCATATTAACAAATCATTATAACCTGCAATAGAAATCTGGATAGACAATATAGCATCGACATCTTCAGCTTCAAAAAATCATGTTTAACTCTTGTTTTTTTCATGAGTGAATATTTGTTGGATTTTAAAAGGTGTGAATGGAATAACAAGAGTTATGACTTTATAAAGAGTTGCGATTTTTCTGAAGAGTTGTGACTTTTTCGAAGAGTTGTGACTTTAATGAAAAGTTGCGAATTTTACGAAGAGTTGTTACTTTTACGAAGAGTTGTGACTTTTCTGAAGAGTTGTGACTTTTTTGAAAAGTTGCGAGTTTTCCATAGAGTTGTGATTTTTCCAAAGGGTTGTGACCTTTCTGACACAATAAGCGCCCATTCACACTATCCTTTGTTATCTATAAATAGAGGGTTTTCTCTTATTTTTTTTCAACAATGAATTTTTCATCTACTAAATCTTGTATTCTAAGTGTATTTTTTTGCTGTCGAGTGGTTCACTGACATCGTAATTTTAGCGATACACCGGCGAGTAAGATCATTCCATCCTTTTATTTTTGTCTTGAGCCTCTCCTTTATAAACTCTAGCATCTTTTCTTGAAACGTCCCACAAAAGCCGGTAAATACAAATACATAGCCATGTCATTTATTTAGCGTTTCCCAAACAACAACGATATCTCAACTTTCTCCTCCTCTCTCACATTTTTAGTAATACAAATATATGATTTATGTAGATTAACCAATTTCCTTAAAATATTTGCTACATAACTTGCATTTTGGTTGTTAGTTGAACAAAATATAAAGGAGTCGTCGACAAAAAATAAATGAATTATGCTTTGCCAAAAGAGACTTATCCGGATAATTAATTAATGTTCAATGATAAATTTGGTAAAGTCTCTTCTCCACTTTTTGTCTATGTTTTCTTTTACTCATTTTTTGCTCATTCAATACTCTTTTTGTTGTTCAACAACAGAGTAAAAGGTTCTCATTTGATTCCTATATATATATGTGCGCGCGTGCGCGTGCGCCCATTTAATTGTTCCTTTTTATTTGTGTTGTTTTTAATGTTTTGTTTCAAGAGAAGTTTTATTTTTACTGGTTATGGTAACATTTTTCTGTCTATTTTTCAGAATTTTGATGATTTTCTCTGATTTTCCAGTAATTTAGATAAAGTTTTTGAGGTTTGATACCTGTTAGTTGTTAATAGTAAATTAATCTGTTTGATTTGTTTATCATTGAATGGTTGTTACTCATTAGCCATTGTATTGTAATTCATTGTTAGATACAATATTTGTTTTACTTCTTTTATGTTTTTTTTTTCGAGTATGAATTTCTGTATCTCTTCTTTTGTATTGTATTTGATATTTTATCATATCTGGTGGCAGGGTGCTACTAGAGGAGTGTGATCTTGTGTTTGAGTTGTGTTCTACGACTTGGTTGTGCTTTGATTGATCTTGAGATGGAAAGAAAAGCTTTAGATTTAGCTGATTCTGGAATCATGCCAGTTTCCAAGAACGAAGAGGTCTAAATCTAATTTCTTATTTGCTATTGAAAATTGATCTAACTGTGTCATAATTGTTTATTTTTTCTAATATTACTCTATTTCATCATGTATTTGCAGCCTAAAGTTGTTGTTAGGAAGTCTAGTATTTCTTCGTCTCTTCTTCCTTATAAGAAGAGGTACTATGTGCTCTATCCACATGCACCTATCCATCCTTATAACAATGATGCTGATGCTGATGATATTGCACGCACTAATAGATTTAATTGGATCTGAATATTCCCATGGATTTATGGGAGGCTTCTGGTGATGATTTGGTTGCAAGTGGTGAGGGGTCGGCAAATGATGGGGAAAAGATAAGTACAGAGGAAGAATGTTATGCTTCTGATGCTTTCGCGGGACATGTTGACACCGAGGGTGTGGGGTGTGTCATAGAGGATGACATACATGAAGAAGGTGAGATCCGAGAATCGTTGATGCAGTCAATTGCAGAAGACCCGATGGATGAGGGAATGAATTCAGGAAAAAATAAGTCTTATGATGATTATGTGAATGGCTGTGATGAGAAAGCTAAAACAATTCTTCATAAAGACATTACTCTGCGAAGTCCATTATTAGATAAAGAGGAAACAACCGGTGATGATGAGCAGAGGCCTATTGGCGCAGGTAGGTCGCTGTCTTCAAGAAGTGGAAGAGAGAGGAATTCTTATTTGGAGGAGGAGAAATTCCATCTACGAAGCAATAGGTAATTTTTCTTTTTATTACTGTTTCTTTTTTTTTTAATAATGCTGCGCAACTCTTGACTTTTTATTACTGTGATTTTTCCAGAGATGAAATCTATGGTTATGGTCCCAAAGTTGCTCGAGATAGGTTTCACGACCGTTCATTTGATAGCCCAAGGGGGAACTTCATGTGTGGAAGAGCGAGGAGCTGGGGCCGTGACCAGCGGAGTCATTTTGAAAGCTATGGAGGTGTAGCTGATTATAACTTTAGACATAAACATACAACTGCGGTTTGGGAATCTGCAAATGAACGTAATGACTATGATAGTAGACTAGATGGTGGTGCCTTTGCTAGTAATAGGAAGAGGAATCTGCTAAATGATACAAAGTTTACTCCTATGCAGAGAAGCGGTTTTCCTCGAATGTGGTCGAGATCTCCTGTTAGATCCCGTACTTCTCAGCAGAGGTCTCCAGTTATGTACAGGGACGACAGAATGAGGTTTTCTTAACGAACTTCTTTTAGTGAAGAAGATACAGCCCCTCAGAGGTGTGACCCTCCATCATATACTGCTTGCCATCTGAATGATATGAGGGATGTAAATGGTGTACAGGAGTACGGGCATCCGAGGTCTCTTTCTAGCAAAAGAAATCCACCTGATCAGGTATTTACTAGACCCAACAGGCAGAGAGTTGAAATTTTAGATCATCACGAGAGGGTTGATGGTGTTGGATACTTTGATGGGCCGATACACACTGGTAGACTTTCTGAGCATCGCAGTGGTGAAAGAAGGAAGTATGGAGAGAGGCAAGGAGGACCTAGGGAAAAGAGATATGTCAAAGAGCAAGAAGGTGGTAATCTTAGACCTAGGCATGGCGAAGAATTTGATGGCTCCAAATTGAAGAAAAAAAGGTTCTGAGTCGATGGCTCTATTGTGGTGGCTTGTGTATCGTTTTTGTTTATGTTTTTTTTGCTCATTTAATACTCTTTTTGCTGTCTAAGAATGGAGAAAAACGCTCTTATTTGTTTCCTACATCTATATACTTGTGTGCTATGTAATTGTTACTTTTTCTGGGCTGTTCTTGATATTTTTTCTTTAATTTTATATTCTTGGATTGTCAAACTAATAAAAAGAATGTTAATCATTCTTTATTAGAATGATAAATAATATTTGTATATAATAAGTTCGACTATATCTTCGTTGCTCACCTTATTGATATACCTCATTGTATATGGTAATTTCAAATCTTTTCAAACACAATAATTTTATTTGTTCTTACTTGCTTCAGTCAAACTGTTTGTGACAATAACACTTGGAAGGAAAACTGGTCAACTTTATACTAAGCCTTCTTATAAATTTGTTTTACAGTGACATTTCTGATATGAAGCCATCACTATCTCGTGGTGGAAAACGTATCTCATAAACTTTATCAACAATAGCATTAGATATGGTTATGTCTATTTGCTCAATGGTAAGGATGAAACAGTAGAAATGTCTACCAATGTAATTTTGAAGTTGAAAATCAGTTGGGAAAAGGATAAAAAGCGATAGGGATGAAACAATAGAAATTTCTAGGCAAACATATTCCTTTAGTAGAAATATATTTGGAAAAATGTACCATTATGCTAGTGTCATATTCACCTCAATCTAATGGAGTTGAAGAATGAAAAAAAAATATTTCATATGAGAAATCGAAAGGAAGAAATTCAACTTCAAATATTTCAAAGTGTGAGAGTATCTAGTCAAGTTCAAGTTCCAAAAGGATCAATATAGGACCTAAGACTGTGGACTATAGAATTAAACTTGAGTAGTCTTGTGAAGGTTCAAAATTATCTTGGAAAGAACCAAATGATTACATCTTCAGATCTGATAGTCTTGTGAAGGTTCAAAATTATCTTGGAAAGAACCAAATGATTACATCTTCAGATCTGATTTTGTAACATTTCCTATGTCTTTTATGGGGACATCCTTTTGGAAAGATGGTGTCAATAGTGAGACTGATTCATTGGAAGTTGATTGATCTTCTTTCTGGAAATAAACATTTGGGTCCAAAAGTGAATCTTTAAAAGAAAAATGAAATCTGATGGAACTATTGATAAATATAAGGTTAGACTTGTAGTCAAATGATTGAGACAAAAAGAAGGTCTCCGTTACTTTGATACACTAGTTTTTAGAACGTAACGTTCGTTGCACGTTTGTCCCTTGTAATTACTACAAGATTTCTATATAATTAAAAGATGAATTTCATAATAGAAAATATATGTGTATTTCACGCTACTAGGAGTGTAACACCAAACTAAAGCTTAACATCAAATGGACAATCTGACAAACATATCAAATAGTTTTAAGAAATTGTATCATTTTGATACGTAGATTTCACATGAGTTATTAGTTGTGAAGATGTCATGTAATGTTTGAAGAGAATATATAAAAATTTATCAATATCCATTACATATTATAGCATCACAATAAATTATACAACTTCATATGTACATTATTTTCATTATCCCATAAATATTCGAAAATAAGATGAAATTGAGTAGACGAAAAACAATAAAAGAGCTAATGAATTCTAAAACTTTTAAATAACAAAAATTAAAGAGAGAAACAATTCCAATTTAAAAGAATGGAGGAACTTCCTCAATAACTAACAAAAGGATTGGGATGAGCAATATAATTACATCCACCAATAATCATCCATCAACAATTATACTTGGAATAACAAAGTGTATCTGTTAATATAAAGTGATTTTGAAAACTTTTTGGTATGTATAATTACAAGTCAGGAATTATAAAATTCATTTAAAAATTGATGATATACATAACATCTATGAGAATTAGATCAGTTAAAGTTGGTATATGTAAAGTTTCTCAATAAAATCTAAATATGTGTGTCATATTAAGATGTCTAGTAATTGAAAGGACATTTTATTGTTTAATGTTTAAGGATATATCAGTTTTCAAAAGATATAATTAATTTATTGCCTTTTGTTGTTACGAAACACTTCATCTACCAAACTCCATTTTTGAATTCCGTGAATTAATTCTTCCTTAAAATATCGGGCTACACATCCTGCTTTTTGATCGTTAATTGAACATAATTTAAAGGAGTTATCGACAAAAAATAAATGAATTACACTTAGCCCATATCTATTCATTTAAAGGAGTTATCGACAAAAAATAAATGAATTACACTTAGCCCATATCTATTCAACTTTAGCCCTTGGATTTCATTCAATTGTTGATTCAATATAGATTGCTACACCTCTTACCATAAACTAAATAATCATTTTAATGCTAAATAATAAATTTGGTAAGTATTTTTAAGATTCTCTACAAACCCTAACTAGGATTTATGTACAAGAAGAATTATCTTACATTATACTAAAAACCAAAAAAAACAATCAAACAAAATATAGAAAAACCAAAAGGAAAAATCAAAATCAAAATTTAGCAAGTAAAGTCTTTTCTCCCTTTTTTCACTTATTTTTTGCTCATTCATACTCTTATTACTGTTTAAGAACAGAGAAAAAAGTTTTCATTTGATTCCTATATAAATGTATATATCTGTGTGCCATTTAATTGTTCCTTTTTATTTGGGTGTTTTTGATATTTTATTTCAGGTGAAGTTTGGGTTTTTGTTCTTCATTTTTGGATTTTTACCTGATATACGATTTGATGTGTATAAATATTGATTTTGTTGTTACCTGATATCAGATCTATATATGTTCAACAAGTAAACTCTTTTCTTCCCTTTTTGGTATAGGGGTTTTCACTCATTTGTTGCTCATTCAATACTATGTGGGTGTGGGTGACATTTAATTGTTCCTTTTTATTTGGGGTGTTTTTGATGTTTTGTTTCAGGTGAAGTTTTGTTTTTTGTTGTTCAATTTTAGGATATTTACCTGATATACGATCTGATGAGTGATAAATATTAGTTTTGTGTTACTTGATATAGGATATACCTACTTATATATATATGTTCAATCAACCAATCAACTATGCCTCAATCCGAACCTAGTTGAATTTACCTGATATATGGTCTATATATAAGATCTGATGATTGATAAATATTGATTTTGTGTTACTTGATATATGATCTATATATTTCTCATATGTCGGCTTTCTTAACAAACTATTAAATTATTATTATGCTTGATTATGATTATTCTTGGTTGTTGATAATTCTGTCACGACATACGTAGTTTCTTTCTTTATAAATTGCACATAAAATGTTAGTCCACTAGACTTTCTTATGATTTTTTCTATTTATTGGTTATTCTTGCTTATTCTGATTAATATATTGCTTTGTTTAACATTTTTCATTTTGTATGCATATGATGACATGTATATATATATATTTTTTATAGTTATTTGGGTTGATATTACAGATATTTCAATACTAAGTTAGAACTATATATATAAATTTTATATAATAATAAAGGTCAAACGTGTAAGGCGCGTTGTTAGAACTAGTACTTAAAATGAGCAGATTTTATGAGTTGAAAACATTGTGTGTTAAGTTCTATGAAACAAAATGAAGACTGATGCACAAAGAGCAGGCTCCGGGAATGGCCACACCCCTACCTTTTCCTATGAAATAATTTGGGGTTTATCTATCTTTTTATGGTCAATTAAGTCATTTCGATCCTCGATAGTTTCTTGAGTATGATTTGAATCGTGTGTTCTTGTATGATGTGTTAAGATGATTTGTTGTGCTTTTTCATTTCCTTAAATATTCGACTTACTAAAACTTCTGTGTATGCCACTTGGCATCTCAAATCAAGCTAAATATGACATTGATATTTTGAGGATTCCATGCTTTATATTATTATTAATTTTCTGTAGGTTCTTGGTGATTATTTCTTTAAGTGCTCCTTGTGTTGATTTGACAGTGTGAATACTAATTCCGTCCAGATAATTTGGAGATTGTTTGAGTATTGTCCAAATAGCTTAGAGATTCCTTACCTCGTATTATTGTTTATTTATACAGGTTCTTAGTGGTTTATGATGCCTCCTACGGGAAGAGAGCGTTACCGAAGTTTAATGCCCGACATCATTAGCAATCTTCCCCATAATGTAATCGACGTATTCTGATACGTCTGCCTTGCAAAGATGCTGTGAGGACAAGTGTTTTATCAAAGAAATGGAGGTATCACTGGTGTAGACGTACGGAGTTGACCCTTGATGAATCTCTATGGAAACAAGGAGAGGATTTAAACCCTACAGTTAGATTTAGGGAGATCATCTACCAGCTCTTGACCCTTCACGAAGGGCCCATTACTAAGTTTACCCTCGATATCGTTCATCTAAAAAGCTCTCCTGAAATCGACAACTTTATATTTTTCCTCAGGAATCACATTCAAGATCTTGTTCTGCACCTTCCATTGAGAAAGCAATACACATTGCCATCTACACTTTTCACATGTTCGCAGCTAAGACATCTAAGTCTTCATTCTTGTTCAATTTATCATCCATCTACCTTTGAAGGATTCGATAAGTTAATCACCCTGGATCTATGTGGAGTCTCAACTTCTTCTGAATTGCTGGAAAGTTTGATATCTCATTGCCCCTTGCTTGAGAAATTGGAGCTGTCTATTTTAGAAGATTTAGACATGATTGAAATTAATTCTCCTATGCTAAAATTGTTCAGTTTCACAGGCGATATAAGTTCTATCTGCCTAAAGAATGTCCCTCGTCTGGTAGAAGCATCTCTGCTAGGTGACAGTGAGCAGACAGAGAGTCTTGATTTTGCAAAGATTTTCGAGTCTTGTTCTGCTCTCGAGCAACTCAGCTTGAACTTCTTAAATTCAGAGGTAAATGTTTCTCCCTGTCTTTGTTGTTATACACTTTAACGAATATCTTTTGGGCTGACTTAATCTTGAATTTATGTAATTTTTTCTTAGTTCGTTGCTGAAGAAGGATATAAAGTACCACCAAGACTTCCATTCTATCTTAACAATGTCAGGCGATTTGACGTGCCTGACATTTTGCTTGTGGAATCATATAAACTTTCGTATATAATTTGCTTACTAAGAAGCTTCCCGTATCTGGAATATCTTGAAATGCAGGTTTGTAGTGCTTTGACATTTTTTTAATTTTATTTAGTGGTTCTTTGCTGTACTTCTTTTATTCAATAATCTGATAGTTGTCGTCTTTCTTAGGTTGTTGATGAAGATGATAGTGATACTGATGACGATGAAGAATCTACTGAAGAATCTTTTCAACCCGAGACTTTGTCAGACCTGACATTTAATCACCTTGTGGAATTTCAGCTTGGAAGCTTTATAGGACGTACATCCGAGATGCAGTTTATCAAGCATTTGTTAGCCAACTCCCCGGTGTTAGAGATATTGGTAATCAATCGACAGTTTCTAGATGAGGAGCCTCTCAACAAAAGAGAAGAAATATTCACTGAGATCTCAAATTTTCCGCGTGCATCACCTAAAGCGGAAATCGTCTACAAAGATTTTAGTTGATCTTGATCTTTGTCTTACAAGAATCAAATTGACAAGAGAGAAGGAGACATTTATGTGGTATTATAACTCTCTATTTTACCTTGCTATAACATCTATTTAGGAACGTGAACATTGCGTGGATGGATGTTTTGATTATGTTGTCATTTCATCTAAGGATTTCTACATTTACTGTCTCTTCATGAATGAGTTATATATCCAGGAGTGTTTGTTTTCTTCAGTTTTTGGAGAGAATCAGTCTCCAAATTTACTTAATCAAACAAAAATGATGTTGTTGAGACACCCTTTCGTAGGAAAAACTTTACATGCACCGTGTGTTTTATATCAAATCAATAAATATAGTAGAATGAGGGAAGGTTTTATACACAAGCCTTTGTTCATAGGTGTAAATTTTTTGTAGCAAACTATTAAGCAAATAGTCTGATATTGTTGGGGGATTTTAGAGCATTGGAATAGTACTCATGAGTTAATTTCTTGGATGATCGCTAAATTTTTAGTATATTTTGTTATTTGTTAAAGTTATTTTTGTTTCTCTTTTGGGGCAAAGTTTAAACATCAAATCATATTCGATTCTTCATTTCCTAATAAAAGTATAAGAATTATCTATTCGAGATATGGTAATTAATTGGAGGACAACACAAAATAATTTTAAAAATATTTGGTCTTTCAAAAGGATTTTTCAAAAACTAATTCATTCTTCTAATTATGTTGCACTTTCTGTTTATATAATAATAATAATAATAATAATAATAATAATAATAATAATAATAATTAGATACTGTAGTTTTAAATTCATTCCATTATCTTTTCCTCTTTAGCCATCATCTTTTTTTGTTACACATATTCTTAATATATGGTTATTAATAAACAATACCAGCCTTGATAAACAAAACCTACTGGCCTATTTATCCATTAAGAAAGCTACTGGTGTATATATATATATATATATATATATATATATATATATATATATATATATATATATGTTCGTTCAATCAATCAACTATGCCTCAGTCTGAACCTAGTTGAATGTACCTAATACATGATCTATATATAAGATCTGATGAGTGATAAATATTGATTTTGTGTTACCTGATATATGATCTATATATGTTCACTCAACCAATTAACTATGCCTCAATTTGAACCTAGTTGTATTTACTGGTAATGTCAGGATTTTTCTGTCTATTTTGCATTATTCTGATGATTTTTTCTGATTTTCGATTACTTTAGATCTTTGAGGTTCGATACATGTTAGTTCTTAATAGTAAATTAATTTGTTTGATTTGTGTTTCATTGGATGGTTGTTACTCATTAGCCATTGTATTGTAATGTGTAGTTAGATACAATATTTGTTTTACTACTTTTATATTATTACTAGTTCTCGAACACGTACGTTGCTCGTGTATCCCATGTTATTTAATACCAAATATTTCAAATGATATAAATTATTTTAGAATAATTGATGCATTATACAATATTTAAAGGGTAAAAACAATGTTTCTCGTAAAACATTCAATACTAATATAAAAGTTACTTTATTACGATCCTAAGACTAATGTTGCAACTTGCAAAGATCAATAGAATCTGAAGAATTTGTGATTGTATTGATAAAAAAAATTTCTTATTAATTATGTGGGATATTATTGGTAAAAAAGATTGTTACTTCAATTATATGATTTGTCAAGATTATCAAATATCTAACACTATGTTTCCATAAAAAATTAAAGAAGTTAATTAAACAAAACAATATATCAATAAGAAAAAAAAAGACCAATGAATAAAAAATTACATAAGAACTATAAGATATGAAAATACAAAGTCTTGGCTAACATTTTCTATTCAATTTATACAGAGTGTAATGAAAGGTTGTGAATGAATGTGTTTGATTGTAGAAGGTAAAAAGTTTAAAACAATTAAAGTCATTAAGAAGTGGAAAATTAAATAATAAGCTGTAACATCTAACCATGTATTGGTCTAGTTTCTGTTTAATTGCCATTCTTTTGATTTAATTTTATAAGATACTAAAAGAATTTTTAATTTAAAAAAAATAGTATAACTACAAAATGAAAAGAAAAACCTAAAATCATAAGCTAACATAAAAAATCTAAAGGAATATATTTGTCATATCTTATACATTTAAACTTAACACTTGAACAATATGGTAAGAAAACTTCTCTTTCTTAATTTCAGATCCATTTGTTCTTATCCTCAATTAGTTTCTTGACGACATGTATCTATATCATTATCTAGGAAGAAGAAAAGAAAATTGTAGATGATAGTAAAGAAAAAAATATGATGATCTAGGGGGGGGGGGGTAATTTACAGATATTTATAGGGATACTTTTTTCACCTACCAAAATTTATTAATGGAGCTCATTGAATTATGATACATTAATTTTACTTTGGTTTCAAAATTCAAAGAGTCACTGAATTTGAATAGTTTCCTACATTATTTTGTATTCTATTCTAATTGAATTTAACATAATCAATTATAACTATGATGTCATAACTAAAAAATTTAAGTATGTAAGAGTACCAAGATCTTTCATATAAAAAGAATCCTTAAACTGCTGCTGGAGGCTAGTGATTAGTGAAGAATGAATTTCTGTGGTAATGATGACATCTACATACACCAAAAGAAGAATACAACCTGCAGGTGTTTTTCAAAGAAACAAAGGTGAATCATATTTGCTCTGCTCATAAGAGAGTTGAAGCAAAGTAGTCCGAAACTTGTCAAACCAAGCTCTTGGAGCTTGTTTTAATCTATATAAAGACCGCTTCAACTTGCATACATCTGATGTAGGTGATGAGAAGAAACCAGGGTGAAGAAACCTTATCCTGATACAAGAACCAGGTTCTTGTAATTCTGTCGCAACACAATAAAACAAAGATTTATCGTGGAAACCTTGTTAACTAAAGGAAGGGAAAAACCACACCGAAGTTTTATATTAATTCAAGATTTACAACTCAGTTAATCAATGAATCTAACTCTAAACTTCTACCCTTTTCGATGAACTATAATCGGAAACTTTCCACTCACCAAGAAGTCAAACTCGCTTCTTGTTTATAAAAGTTCTCAACTCTTCTTAACTCTAACCATCCAAGAAGTCAAATTCACTTCTTGTTTACAATTCTCACAACCTCTCTCCCAAGAAGTCACACCCACTTCTTGTTACAATTCTCTCAAGACTTTACTCCCAAGAAGTCAAACCACTTCTTGTACATAATCTAGGAATTATTACAACTCAATAATAAACCTAGAAAAAATCAACAAAGACTAATAACCCTAGACTTTAATTGATCAGACTTCAACATTCAATAGTTCAGTGTGGAATAGATGTCGTGAACCTGGTCCTTACGTTCCTGGTCCTTACGTTGCTGTGACGAAGACCTGCGTTTTTTCTCCAGTAACTACTGCTCTCAAGATAATATATTTCGTGAATATGCAATAGCTATCGTTCTGGCTTTGCTGGTAAAATTCTTTCGATTTTTGTGATTGCAAAGACACTTTTTTCCTTCAACTTCTTAATCCTTTTATAGAGTTTGATTTGTCTTGAACTTCTACAAGGAAAGGAATTACAAATCCTTTTCCTTCTTGAATTTGTCTTTTTATCATATAAGGAGAAGAGTTATAATTGTAGTATAAAAAGGAATACAATATTTTGCCTTTTACTCTACAAACCTTTTTATACACAATTTTCCTTTTTTCAATTAAACTTGTACACGTATTGAAGCTTCAAGTTTCATTGTTTGTCTCAACCCCTAGATGCGACGCGTTTTGATCTCTTTTTACCACAAATTATGAGTTTATGCCATTTACTGCATGACTTCTGCATTAGTGTGTGATGCGACGCGCTTTGATTTCTTTGTGCCATAAATTACGTGTTTATGCTCTTTACAGTTATAGCTTTTGGTGACTTCTGCACTGATGTGTGTATGTCTATCATCAAAACTTGCTAACCATATTATACTTTCCAACATTTTCCCCCTTTTTGATGATGATAAACAATGATTTGTTACACATCAAGACTTTTTGTTAGTCATCAAAACTACAACTCTTTCTCATCCATCAAATCTACAAACTTCATGATTTCTCATCCCCCAACAATTTCCCCCTTTTTGATGATGACAAATTATGCATATTATGTCCCTAACCCACATCATGCAACTTCCCCCTTTTGGCATCATTGAAAACCAATAACCAAAGAACTCGATTAAACATTAATGAGTGCAATATCAATTTAACTCATGGCCACTTGGACAACACTTTCAAGTACATTTCTGCTAACAATATAGTAAGTTAATATGAGAATATTAGTCATCTTAAACTCATACACAATTAAGATCTTCAATGAGAAACAGAATAAACAAATATGTACTAGTTTAAGCTTTTAGAGCCCTAAATCAAAAGCATATGATATCATGAGTATGAGACAGAAATAAACACATCAACGGTCAGAGAGTCTAAATATTGAGGATAAGGATTGGGACAATGATTACTAAAGTGAGGAAGAAAGGAATGTTACTACCATTAATAAATTTTTTCAGTATGCCCATTGTGCACCAGCTCCTTTGTTTTGATCAGTTTTCTTAGAATGTGAAATTTCATCAAGAGAAACATGAGGTACATCATCAAAAATTTTTTAGTATATTTTTTTATTTGTTAAAATTATTTTTGTTTCTCTTTTGGGGCAAAGTTTAAACATCAAATCATATTCGATTCTTCATTTCCTAATAAAAGTATAAGAATTATCTATTCGAGATATGGTAATTAATTGGAGGACAACACAAAATAATTTTAAAAATATTTGGTCTTTCAAAAGGATTTTTCAAAAACTAATTCATTCTTCTAATTATGTTGCACTTTCTGTTTATATAATAATAATAATAATAATAATAATAATAATAATAATAATAATAATAATAATAATAATTAGATACTGTAGTTTTAAATTCATTCCATTATCTTTTCCTCTTTAGCCATCATCTTTTTTTGTTACACATATTCTTAATATATGGTTATTAATAAACAATACCAGCCTTGATAAACAAAACCTACTGGCCTATTTATCTATTAAGTTGAATGTACCTGATATATGATCTATATATAAGATCTGATGAGTGATAAATATTGATTTTGTGTTACCTGATATATGATCTATATATGTTCACTCAACCAATTAACTATGCCTCAATTTGAACCTAGTTGTATTTACTGGTAATGTCAGGATTTTTCTGTCTATTTTGCATTATTCTGATGATTTTTTCTGATTTTCGATTACTTTAGATCTTTGAGGTTCGATACATGTTAGTTCTTAATAGTAAATTAATTTGTTTGATTTGTGTTTCATTGGATGGTTGTTACTCATTAGCCATTGTATTGTAATGTGTAGTTAGATACAATATTTGTTTTACTACTTTTATATTATTACTAGTTCTCGAACACGTACGTTGCTCGTGTATCCCATGTTATTTAATACCAAATATTTCAAATGATATAAATTATTTTAGAATAAATGATGCATTATACAATATTTAAAGGGTAAAAACAATGTTTCTCGTAAAACATTCAATACTAATATAAAAGTTACTTTATTACGATCCTAAGACTAATGTTGCAACTTGCAAAGATCAATAGAATCTGAAGAATTTGTGATTGTATTGATAAAAGAAATTTCTCATTAATTATGTGGGATATTATTGGTAAAAAAAATCGCTACTTCAATTATATGATTTGTCAAGATTGTCAAATATCTAACACTATGTTTCCATACAAAATTAAAGAAGTTAATTAAACAAAACAATATATCAATAAGAAAAGAAAAAGACCAATGAATAAAAAATTACATAAGAACTATAAGATATGAAAATACAAAATCGGGGCTAACATTTTCTATTCAATTTGTAAAGAGAAATTGTGTAATAAAAGGTTGTGAATGAATGTGTTTAATTGTAGAAGGTAAAAAGTTTAACAATTAAAGTCATTAAGAAGTGGAAAATTAAATAATAAGCTGTAACATCTAACCATGTATTGATCTAGTTTCTGTTTAATTGCCATTCTTGATTTAATTTTATAAGATACTAAAAGAATTTTTAATTTAAAAAAATTAGTAAAACTACAAAATGAAAAGAAAAAACTAAAATTCTAAAGGAATATATATTTCATATCTTATACATTTAAACTTAACACTTGAGCAATATGGTAGGAAAACTTCTCTTTCTTAATTTCAGATCAATTTGTTCTTCTCCTCAATTAGCTTCTTGACGACATGTATCTACATCATTATCTAGGAAGAAGAAAAGAAAATAGTAGATAATAGAAAAGAAAAAAATATGATGATCTAGGGGGGGGGGGGCAATTTACAGATATTTATAGGGATATTTTTTTCACCGACCTAAATTTATTAATGGAGCTCATTGAATTATGATACATTAATTTTACTTTGGTTTCAAAATTCAAAGAGTCACTGATAGTTTCCTACATTATTTTGTATTCTATTCTAATTGAATTTAACCTAATCAATTATAACTATGATGTCATAACTAAAAAATTTAAGTATGTAAGAGTACCAAAATCTTTCATATGAAAAGAATCCTTAAACTGCTGCTGGAGGCTATTGATTAGTGAAGAATGAATTCTGTGATAATGATGACATCTACATACACCAAAAGAAGAATACAACCTGCAGGTGTTTTTCAGAGAAACAAAGGTGAATCATATTTACTCTGCTCAAAAGAGAGTTGAAGCAAAGTAGTCCGAAACTTGTCAAACCAAGCTCTTGGAGCTCGTTTTAATCTATATAAAGACCGCTTCAACTTGCATACATCTGATGTAAGTGATGAGAACAAACCAGGGGGATTTCATATAAATATCTTCTTTGAGATCACCACGAAGAAAAACATTTTTGACAACCATTTGATAAAGAGGCCAATTTTGTGATGCAGCAATGGAAATAATAATTCGCACTGTAGTCATTTTTGCTATAGATGCAAAAGTCTCCTCATAGTTTACACCATACTCCTGTTTGTTGATAAGGACTACCAATCGAACTTTGTACCGAACAAGAGCTCCATCAAAATGAAGTTTAATTGAATAAACCCATTTACATCGAATTGATCGGAACTTTGGAGGACAAGGAACAATGTCCCATGTGTTATTTTCTTTAAGAGCCAAAAGTTCCAATATTCAAGCTTGTAGGCTTGTGTGTAACCTGTTGGAATAGAGATGGTGGATAAAGTAGAATGAAAACCCATACCGTTTATGATTTTGAGACACTCTAGTAGACCTTGAAGAAATATCAGATTTTGTTTGTGGAGCAGTCTCAAGTGGCGGATCTGTTTCGGGTTGGGGTAAAGTTGGTGGACGTCGTTCATACACAAATCCTGATTTGAACCGCTTAGAAGAAAATGAAAAATCCTCAAAAGTAGGAACAAGAGGAGAAATGGAAGATGACTCAACATGAGTATGAAAGAAATATTGATTCTCAAAGAAAATAACATTTTTAGAAACACCAAATTTGTTAAAACTTGGATCATAGTAAATAAACCTTTCTGCGAAGTACTATAGCCCATAAAACCCCATTTAATAGATTGGACAGGGAGTTTATTGCGTTGAAAGGGAGGCATGTGCATAAAACAAACACAACCAAACGTATGAGAACTATGATAGACGGGATGTTTGTGAAAAATACCATAATATGGAGACTCAAGATTAAACACTTTAGATGGAATTCTATTAATCAAATAGGTTGCAGTAGACAAAGCTTCAACCCAATATTTAGATGAACAGAAGACTCAATCAACAAAGTACGAGTGACATCTAAAAGATGACGATTTTTACGCTCAGCAACCCCATTTTGTTGTGTCATATATGGGCAAGAGCGTTGTAATACAATTACTTTCTCAAATAAGAAATTATTGAATTCATGAGACATATATTCTCCACCAGAATCAGATCTTAGTATTTTGATGCACGTGGAAAATTGAGCCTCAATGTAAGCCAAAAAAAAATTCTTG
This sequence comes from Solanum sitiens, assembly GCA_016801875.1. Lineage (NCBI taxonomy): Eukaryota > Viridiplantae > Streptophyta > Magnoliopsida > Solanales > Solanaceae > Solanum > Solanum sitiens. The sequence continues at coordinate 251,188 of JABWTJ010000333.1, forward strand.
AATATGGAAAACACTTTAGACTTAGATTAAAGAAAATACAACCATGTAAATCGACTATAGTCATCTATAAATGTCACAAAATACTTGAAATGAGCATCATAAATAACTAGTGAAATGCCCCAAACATCATTATGTATGACATCAAAACACTCTACAACACGACTACCAAAATTAAGAAAATGAAGAGTTCTATAGAACAATCAATTGAAGCATCTGGAAATTGATTTTTATTTTCCAATAAACCAGATTGGAAAAATGAGACAACATAATAGTATTTGAATGTCCTAGACGTTAATGTCAAACCTCATTCTTAGTAGTGGTAGAAGCAAAGTCTAGAACATGAGGAATAGAAAAGTGTAGAGGAAACAATCTTCCAACTTTAGGCCCCTTCGCGATTATCGTCGACACCTGATCCTGCACAAGGTAACCATTACGAAAAACTTCACATCACAATTGTTATCTACAAATCGACCAACTGAAATAAGACTAGTAGAGAGCTTTGGTGATACAAAAATATTTCTTGAAATTTTTAGTAATATCCCCAACCTTGATAATGCGTAACTACTACCATTGGCAACTTGAATTTGTGTTGGACCATCATACTCACGGAAGTTTTGAGTATATTAGTTAAGTTGGTCATATGATTGGAAGCGTCTAAATGAATAAACCAAAATTTAGATAATAACTCATTACCTTGTAGTCCCAAAGCTGAAAATGCTGAAAACATCATTTGTTTTATCATTTTAGGAGTAAGAACTTGTCTTATGAAAGACGAGTTATATGTAGTTGAACCATTTATCCCAACTTGAAAAGCATTTTGCCTACGGCTTTGAGGACGTGTGGGACACTCTTCGATAATGTGTCCTTGTTGTTTACAATTATTACAGAACTTCTTGCCACAATTGCTAGCAATATGACCATATTTCTTGAAACAGTAGCATTGAGTGCTAGCCATACCCATGCCCTTTACTTTTCCTTGAGCTGCGAATGCGACATTGAAAACATTTCCTTGATTAAAAACATTTTCTGTGAAGAGACGCTGCTCTTCACGAAGCAATTCCCTAAAACAAACATCCAACGTGGGAGATGGATCACGGTTCATCAAGTTGGAGCGAACACTTTCAAAATCAGATCGTAATTTTATTGAAATTGATTTGTTTTCTTTGTTCACGAACTCCTTGAATGATGGAGAGATATTCAGAAGGTATTTTAGCATTAACGAATCGATAAATTCATCCCATAAGTTCTGAAATCTAGAGAAATAATCTTAAACTGAGATATCTCCTTGAGACACATAGCAATTATACTCTAACTGAAAGCGCCTTACGCTATGATCTTGTTTATAAAAACCTTTAGTAAATAATCCCACATGACCTTTGTTATCTTGTATGGCCTAAGATTAAGAACAGTAAGAGGGTAAATTGACCCTAAAATCCATGTCATCACTCATCACTCGAGCATCTTTAACCTTTCATTGACCAAACTTTGTAGGATCGGTAGGAGTAGGATCACTTTCATATATATTTCCTCATAATTCTTTTTCGGTGACATATAATTGGTATTAAAATTCTCATGCACAGTAATTTTTTTCTGTAAATCGAACATGGAAGGACTCAACTGATATGACATCATGTTCGTGACAAGCTTAGGAAGATAGAAATGCAATGATACAAAATAATTAGAATGACCCAAGACTAAGATTTCAAGATGCCTAAAATTCCAAGATACTTAGGACTTACTATTGACTAAAAAAACAGTAAGCAGAACCAAAACATTCAATTTTTTTTTGAAAGAATCCACAGATGAAAGACACTAAGAATCAAAACATTGAAAACAATTTTTCTGAATCAGTTCTCTCAAAGAGTTCTTCTATTAAATAGAAAGAATTCTTATTTACATGCCTAAAAATCTATACCTAAAAATCTGTTATATATCCCTAAATATATCCTATTTCTAATTGTAATATCTCTGAAAATATGCTACATTAATCTATGTTATCACCTATCATCATTATTTGCAGCCTGGAATTGTTGCCCGAAAATCTAGTAACTCTCTTCTTCCTTATAAGATGAGGTACTCTTTGCTCTATCCTCATGCAAGTACGGCAAATGTTTCTTCTTTCGGAGCTAGTGTTCAGAAATTTAATTTTCCTATCTCAATAATACATCCTTCCCTACGACACAAGTCTGCAAATGTGCTTCGTGTTAGTCTTGGTAGAACTTTATGAGGGTTTAACTCCTCAGTACTGCAGTCAAAGTCAGAACCTGTAGAAGAAGCTAATGCTGGAACTGTGGTTCGTCCAGATGAAACAATTGAGGCTAATCTGCAGTCTATTGAGTTGTCAACTAAGGAATTACTTGAGCAAGAACCGATGAAATGTGAATCTTTCATGAGATTAGATGTGATTGCGCCCCAATCAGTTAAAAGGGTTTTGCAGCTTCAGGAGAGTTCAGATTTTTCTGTGAGTGGAGGGGACTTGGATAAAGTGGAGGCATATGTTTCCGCGAATATTGAAGATCACAAGACACACATAATTTAGTTGCAAATGGTGAGGAGTCGGCTAATGATGGGGAAAAGATAAGTATGACAGCTGGTTTTTGCGGGACATGTTGACACTGAGAGTGTGGGGTGTGTCAGAGAGGATGACATATATGAAGAAGGTGAGATCTGAGAATTGTTGATGCAGTCAATTGAAGAAGACCCGATGGCTGAGGGGATGGATTCAGGAAAAAATAAGTCTTATGATGATTATGTAAATTATATTACTGTGATGAGAAAGCTGAAAAAATTCTTCATAAAGACATTAATCTGTGGAGTCCATTATTAGATAAAGAGGAAACAACCGGTGATGAAAAATCATGTTTAACTCTTGTATTTTTCATGAGTGAATATTTGTTGGTTTTTAAAAGGTGTGAATGGAAAATGAAGAGTTTTGACTTTTATAAAGAGTTGTGATTGTTTCGAAGAGTTGTGACTTTAATGAAAAGTTGGGACCTTTACGAAGAGTTGTGACTTTTACGAAGAATTGTGACTTTTCTGAAGAGTTATGACTTTAATGAAAAGTTGCAACTTTTACGAAGAGTTGCTACTTTTACGAAGAGTTGTGACTTTTCTGAAGAGTTGTGACTTTTTTGAAAAGTTGCGAGTTTTCCGTAGAGTTGTGATTTTTCAAAGGGTTGTGACCTTTCTGATAAGACACAATAAACGCTCATTCCCACTACCCTTTGTTATCTATAAATAGAGGGTTTTTCTCTTGTTATCAACAATGAATTTTTCTTCTACTAAATCTAGTATTCTAAGTGTATCTTTTTGCCGTTGAGTGGTTCGCTGCCTTCGTGATTTAAGATATCGATACACCGGTGAGTAAGATCGTTCTATCTTGCGAGAATGTATTTCGTTAACCTCGGTTACCTTAGGAGAATAATTTCCATAAAGACATACCGTGCAATCAATGGGCTCAAATTTCTCCTTTGAGAAAAATATTTTGTATATTATTTCTAATCTGTTTCGAGTTCTATTTTTTTACTGGTTTCAAGTTTCTAGCTTTGAAAATACTCTTTAAACTTTGTTGTTTCTTACCAACTTCTCAAAATGCATCTTCCTTTTCTCCTTTATTTGTCCCCACCAGTAATTTGAAAAGAGGGATGTAAATTCCGTATACTGACTATCGTGGAGTTGGAAACAAGACAAAGCATATATAGGAATCGCTAGTACATAGTTAAGCACAATCTCTTTTCCCGCAATACTTGAAAAATTTAGTCTTCCATCCTTTTATTTTTGTCTTGACCCTCTCCTTTATAAACTCTAGCATCTTTTCTTGAAACGTCCCACAAAAGCCAGTAAACACAAATACATAGCCATGTCATTTATTTAGCGTTTTCCAAGCAACAACGATATCTCAACTTTTCCCTCCTCTCTCACATTTTTAGTAAAACAGATATATGATTTATGTAGATTAACAACTTTCTTTAAAATATTTGCTACATGACTTTCAATTTGGTTGTTAGTTGAACAATATAAAGGAGTCATCGACGAAAAATAAATGAATTATGCTTAGCCCTTGGATTTCATTTCTTATATAAGCATCATAGAGAAGACTTATCTAGATAATTAATTAATGTTTAATGATAAATTTTGGTAAGAATATCTTTAAGATTTTCTAGAAACCCTAACTAAGATTTATGTATAAGATAAAAAGAATTAGTTGACACTATACTAAAAGGAAACATCAAAAAAATATTGAGCAAAGTAAAGTCTTTTTTCTTATTTTTTGTCTATGTTTTTTTTACTCATTTTTTGCTCATTCAATACTCTTTTTGCAGTTCAACAACAGAGAAAAGGTTCTCATTTGATTCCTATATATATGTGTGTGCGTGCGCCGTTTAATTGTTCCTTTTTATTTGTGGTATTTTTAATGTTTTGTTTCAGATTAAGTTTTGTTTTTTTGTTCATGAATTTTTGAATTTTTACCTGATATACGAGTTGATGAGTGATAAATATTGGTTTTGTTGTACATGATATAATATCTATAATCAATCAATCAACTATGCCTCAACCTGAACCAAGTTGAATTTACTAGTAATGTTAATATTTGTTTTACTTCTTTTATGTTTTTTTTGTGAGTATGAATTTTTGTATCTCTTCTTTTGTATTGTATTTGACATTTTATCATATCTGGTTGCGGGGTGCTACTAGAGGAGTGTGATCTTGTGTTTGAGTTGTGTTCTACGACTTGGTTGTGCTTTGATTGACATCGAGATGGAAAGAAAAGCTTTAGATTTAGCTGATTCTGGAATCATGCCAGTTTCCAAGAACGAAGAGGTCTCAATCTAACTGTGTAATTATTGTTTATTTTTTTTAATATTACTCTACTTCATCATGTATTTGCAGCCTAAAATTGTTGTTAGGAAGTCTAGTATTTCTTCGTCTCTTCTTTCTTATAAGAAGAGGTCTCAATCTAATTTCTTATTCGCTATTGAAAATCGATCGAACTGTGTAATAATTTTTTATATTTTTTAATATTACTCTATTTCATCATATATTTGCAGCCTAAAGTTGTTGTTAGGAAGTCTAGTATTTCTTTGTCTCTTCTTCCTTATAAGAAGAGGAACTATGTGCTCTATCCACATGCACCTATCCATCCTTATAACAATGATGCTGATGATACTGCACGCACTAATAGATTTAATTGGGATCTGAATATTCCCATGGAATTATGGGAGGCTTCTAGTGATGATTTGGTTGCAAGTGGTGAGGGGTTGGCAAATGATGTGGAAAGGATAAGTACAGAGGAAGAATGTTATGCTTCTGATGATTTCGCGGGACATGTTGACACAGAGTGTGGGGTGTGTCAGAGAGGATGACATATATGAAGAAGGTGAGATCCGAGAATCGTTGATGCAGTCAATTGCAGAAGACCCAACGGATGAGGGAATGAATTCAGGAAAAAATAAGTCTTATGATGATTATGTGAATGGCTGTGATGAGAAAGCTAAAATTCATAAAGACATTACTCTGTGAAGTCCATTATTAGATAAAGAGGAAACAACCGGTGATGATGAGCAGAGGCCTATTGGCGCAGGTAGGTCGCTGTCTTCAAGAAGTGGAAGAGAGAGGTATTCTTATTTGGAGGAGGAGAAATTCCATCTACGAAGCAATAGGTAATTTTTCTTTTTATTACTGTTTCTTTTTTTTTAATAATGCTACGCAACTCTTGACTTTTTATTACTGTAATTTTTCCAGAGATGAAATCGTTATGGTCCCAAAGTTGCTCGAGATGGGTTTCACGACCGTTCATTTGATAGCCCAAGGGGGAACTTCATGCGTGGAAGAGCGAGGAGCTAGGGCCGTGGCCGGCGGAGTCATTTTGAAAGCTATGGAGGTGTAGCTGATTATAACTTTAGACATAAACATACAGCTGCGGTTTGGGAATCTGCAAATGAACGTAATGACTATGATAGTAGACTAGATGGTGGTGCCTTTGCTAGTAATAGGAAGAGGAATCTGCTAAATGATACAAAGTTTACTCCTATGCAGAGAAGCGGTTTTCCTCGAATGTGGTCGAGATCTCCTGTTAGATCCCGTACTTCTCAGCAGAGGTCTCCAGTTATGTATAGGGAAGACAGAATGAGGTCTTCTTCATGAACTTCTTTTAGTGAAGAAGATACAGCCCCTCAAAGGTGTGACCCTCCATCATATACTGCTTGCCATCTGAATGATATGAGGGATGTGGATGGTGTACAGGAGTACGGGCATCCGAGGTCTCTTTCTAGCAGAAGAAATCCACCTGATCAGGTATTTACTAGACCCAACAGGCAGAGAGTTGAGATTTTAGATCATCACGAGAGGGTTGATGGTGTTGGATACTTTGATGGGCCGATACACACTGGTAGACTTTCTGAGCATCGCAGTGGTGAAAGAAGGAAGTATGGAGAGAGGCAAGGAGGACCTAGGGAAATGAGATATGTCAAAGAGCAAGAAGGTGGTAATCTTAGACCTAGGCATGACGAAGAATTTGATGGCTCCAAATTGAAGAAAAAAAGGTTTTGAGTTGATGGCTCTATTGTGGTGGCTTGTGTATCGTTTTTGTTTATGTTTTTTTTACTCATTTTTTGCTCATTTAATACTCTTTTTGCTGTCTAAGAATGGAGAAAAATGCTCTTATTTTGTTTCAATAAAAAGAACGTTTACCATTCTTTATTAGAATGATAGATAATATTTGTATATAATAAGTTTGACTATATCTTCGTTGCTTACCTTATTGATATACCTCATTGTATATAATAAGTTCAAATCTTTTCAAACTCAAAAAATTTATTTGTTCTTACTTGCTTCAGTCAAACTGTTTGTGACAACAACACTATCTCATAAACTTTATCAACAATAGACTTAGATATGGTTATGTCTATTTGCTCAATGGTAAGGATGAAACAGTAGAAATATCTACACAATTTGAAGTTGAAAATCAGTTGAGAAAAGGATAAAAAGCGATAGGGATGAAACAGTAGAAATTTCTAGGCAAACATATTCCTTTAGTAGAAATATGTTTGGAAAAATGTATTATCCATTATGCAAGTGTCATATTCACCTCAATCTAATGGAGTTGAAGAATTAAAAAAAATATTCAAACTTTGTAGGAAATGATGACTGCATTACTTATAAGTTCAGGTTTACCACAAAACTTGAGTGGAGAAGCTATCCTTCTATTTCATATGAGAAATCGAAAGGAAGAAAATATAGAATTAAACTTGAGTAGTCTTGTGAAGGTTCTAAATTATCTTGGAAAGAACCAAATGATTATATCTTCAGATCTGATTTTATAACATTTCCTTGTCTTTTGTGGGGACATCCTTTTGGAAAGATGGTGTCAATAGTGAGATTGATTCATTGGAAGTTGATTGATCTTCTTTCCGGAAATAAACGTTTGGGTCCAAAAGTGAATCTTTAAAAGAAAAATGAAATCTGATGGGACTATTGACAAATATAAGGCTAGACTTGTAGTCAAATGATAGAGACAAAAAGAAGGTCTCTGTTACTTTGTTACACTAGTTTTTAGAACGTAACGTTCGTTGCACGTTTGTCCCTTGTAATTACTACAAGATTTCTATATAATTAAAAAATGAATTTCATAATAGAAAATATATGTGTATTTCACGCTTTATTCATAAAATTAAGTAATCAAAAGAGGAGTGTAACACCAAACTAAAGCTTAACATCAAATGGACAATCTGACAAACATATCAGATAGTTTTAAGAAATTGTATCATTTTGATACGTAGATTTCACATGAGTTATTAGTTGTGAAGATGTCATGTAATGTTTGAAGAGAATATATAAAAATTTATCAATATCCATTACATATTATAGCATCACAATAAATTATACAACTTCATATGTACATTATTTTCATTATCCCATAAATATTCGAAAATAAGATGAAATTGAGTAGACGAAAAACAATAAAAGAGCTAATGAATTCTAAAACTTTTAAATAACAAAAATTAAAGAGAGAAACAATTCCAATTTAAAAGAATGGAGGAACTTCCTCAATAACTAACAAAAGGATTGGGATGAGCAATATAATTACATCCACCAATAATCATCCATCAACAATTATACTTGGAATAACAAAGTGTATCTGTTAATATAAAGTGATTTTGAAAACTTTTTGGTATGTATAATTACAAGTCAGGAATTATAAAATTCATTTAAAAATTGATGATATACATAACATCTATGAGAATTAGATCAGTTAAAGTTGGTATATGTAAAGTTTCTCAATAAAATCTAAATATGTGTGTCATATTAAGATGTCTAGTAATTGAAAGGACATTTTATTGTTTAATGTTTAAGGATATATCAGTTTTCAAAAGATATAATTAATTTATTGCCTTTTGTTGTTACGAAACACTTCATCTACCAAACTCCATTTTTGAATTCCGTGAATTAATTCTTCCTTAAAATATCGGGCTACACATCCTGCTTTTTGATCGTTAATTGAACATAATTTAAAGGAGTTATCGACAAAAAATAAATGAATTACACTTAGCCCATATCTATTCAACTTTAGCCCTTGGATTTCATTCAATTTTCGATTCAATATAGATTGCTACACCTCTTACCATAAACTAAATAATCATTTTAATGCTAAATAATAAATTTGGTAAGTATTTTTAAGATTCTCTACAAACCCTAACTAGGATTTATATACAAGAAGAATTATCTTACATTATACTAAAAACCAAAAAAAAAAAAATCAAACAGAATTTAGAAAAACCAAAAGGAAAAATCAAAATCAAAATTTAGCAAGTAAAGTCTTTTCTCCCTTTTTTCACTTATTTTTTGCTCATTCATACTCTTCTTACTGTTTAAGAACAGAGAAAGAAGTTTTCATTTGATTCCTATATAAATGTATATATCTGTGTGCCATTTAATTGTTCCTTTTTATTTGGGTGTTTTTGATATTTTATTTCAGGTGAAGTTTGGGTTTTTATTCTTCATTTTTCGATTTTTACCTGATATACGATTTGATGTGTGATAAATATTGATTTTGTTCGGATCTATATATGTTCAACAAGTAAACTCTTTTCTTCTCTTTTTGGTATAGGGTTTTTCACTCATTTGTTGCTCATTCAATACTCTGTGGGTGTGGGTGACATTTAATTGTTCCTTTTTATTTGGGTTGTTTTTGATGTTTTATTTCAGGTGAAGTTTTATTTTTTGTTGTTCAATTTTAGGATCTTTACCTGATATACGATCTGATGAGTGATAAATATTAGTTTTGTGTTACTTGATATAGGATATATATATATATATATATATGTTCAATCAACCAATCAACTACGCCTCAATCCGAACCTAGTTGAATTTACCTGATGTATTATCTATATATAAGATCCGATGAGTGATAAATATTGATTTTGTGTTACCTGATATATGATCTATATATTTCTCATATATCGGCTTTCTACCATCTATTAAATTATTATTATGCTTGATTATGATTATTCTTGGTTGTTGATAATTCTGTCACGACATACATAGTTTCTTTCTTTATAAATTGCACATAAAATGTTAGTCCACTAGACTTTCTTATGATTTTTTCGATTTATTGGTTATTCTTGCTTATTCTGATTAATATATTGCTTTGTTTAACATTTTTCACTTTGTATGCATATGATGACATGTATATTTTATTGTTTTTTTTTAAAACTTAATTGGGTTGATATTAAAGATATTTCAAACTAAGTTAGAACTATATATATAAATTTTATATAATAATAAAGGTCAAACGTGTAAGGCGCGTTGTCAGAACTAGTACTTAAAATGAGCAGATTTTATGAGTTGAAAATATTGTGTTTTAAGTTCTATGAAACAAAATGAAGACTGATGCACAAAGAGCAGGGTCCGGGAATGGCCACACCCCTACCTTTTCCTATGAAATAATTTGGGGTTTATCTATCTTTTTATGGTCAATTAAGTCATTTCGATCCTCGATAGTTTCTTGAGTATGATTTGAATCGTGTGTTCTTGTATGATGTGTTAAGATGATTTGTTGTGCGTTTTCACTTCCTAAATATTCGACTACTAAAACTTCTGTGTATGCCACTTGGCATCTCAAGTCAAGCTAAACATAACATTGATATTAACAGGGAGCAGTTGATGATTTCAATGACAATGCACCTTTATATCTTATCTAGATATTTTGAGGATTCCATGCTTTATATTATTATTAATTTTCTGTAGGTTCTTGGTGATTATTTCTTTAAGTGCTCCTTGTGTTGATTTGACAGTGTGAATAGTAATTCCGTCCAGATAATTTGGAGATTGTTTGAGTATTGTCCAAATAGCTTAGAGATTCCTTACCTCGTATTATTGTTTATTTATACAGGTTCTTAGTGGTTTATGATGCCTCCTACGGGAAGAGAGCGTTACCAAAGTTTAATGCCCGACATCATTAGCAATCTTCCCCATAATGTAATCGACGTCATTCTCATACGTTTGCCTTGCAAAGATGCTGTGAGGACAAGTGTTTTATCAAAGAAATGGAGGTATCACTGGTGTAGACGTACGGAGTTGACCCTTGATGAATCTCTATGGAAAAAAGGAGAGGATTTAAACCCTACAGTTAAATTTAGGGAGATCATCTACCAGATCTTGACCCTTCACGAAGGGCCCATTACTAAGTTTACCCTCGATATCGTTCATCTAAAAAGCTCTCCTGAAATCAACAACTTCATATTTTTCCTCAGGAATCACATTCAAGATCTTGTTCTACACCTTCCATTGAGAAAGCAATACACATTGCCATCTACACTTTTCACATGTTCGCAGCTGAGACATCTAAGTCTTCATTCTTGTTCAATTTATCATCCATCTACCTTTGAAGGATTCGATAAGTTAATCAGCCTGGATCTATGTGGAGTCTCAACTTCTTCTGAATTGCTGGAAAGTTTGATATCTCATTGCCCCTTGCTTGAGAAATTGGAGCTGTCTATTTTAGAAGATTTAGACATGATTGAAATTAATGCTCCTATGCTAAAATTGTTCAGTTTCACAGGCAATATAAGTTCTATCTGCCTAAAGAATGTCCCTCGTCTGGTAGAAGCATCTGTGTTAGGTGACAGTGAGCAGACAGAGAGTCTTGATTTTGCAAAGATTTTTGAGTCTTGTTCTGCTCTTGAGCAACTCAGCTTGAACTTCTTAAATTCAGAGGTAAATGTTTTTCCCTGTCTTTACACTTTATCGAATATCTTTTGGGCTGACTTAATCTTGAATTTATGTAATTTTTTCTTAGTTCGTTGCTGAAGAAGGATATAAAGTAGCAACAAGACTTCCATTCTATCTTAACAATGTCAGGCGATTTGACGTGCCTGACATTTTGCTTGTGGAATCATATAAACTTTCGTATATAATTTGCTTACTAAGAAGCTTCCCGTATCTGGAATATCTTGAAATGCAGGTTTGTAGTGCTTTGACATTTTTTTAATTTTATTTAGTGGTTCTTTGCTGTACTTCTTTTATCTTCAATAATCTGATAGTTGTTGTCTTTCTTAGGTTGTTGATGAAGATGATAGTGATACTGATGAAGATGAAGAATCTACTGAAGAATCTCTTCAACCCGAAACTTTGTCAGACCTGACATTTAATCACCTTGTGGAATTTCAGCTTGGAAGCTTTATAGGACGTACATCCGAGATTCAGTTTATCAAGCATTTGTTAGCCAACTCCCCGGTGTTAGAGATATTGGTAATCAATCGACAATTTCTAGATGAGGAGCCTCTCGACAAAAGAGAAGAAATATTCACTGAGATCTCAAATTTTCCGCGTGCATCACCTAAAGCAGAAATCGTCTACAAAGATTTTAGTTGATCTTGATCTTTGTCTTAGAAGAATCAAATTGACAAGAGAGAAGGAGACATTTATGTGGTATTATAACTCTCTATTTTACCTTGTTATAACATCTATTTAGGAACGTGAACATTGCGTGGATGGATGTTTTGATTATGTTGTCATTTCATTTAAGGATTTCTACATTTACTGTCTGTTCATGAATGAGTTATATATCCAGGAGGGTTTGTTTTCTTCAGTTTTTGGAGGGAATCAGTCTCCAAATTTACTTAATCAAACAAAAATGATGTTGTTGATACACCCTTTCATAGGAAAAACTTTACATGCACCGTGTGTTTTATATCAAATCAATAAATATAGTAGAATGGGGGAAGGTTTTATACACAAGCCTTTGTTCATAGGTGTAAATTTTTTGTAGCAAACTATTAAGCAAATAGTCTGATATTGTTGGGGGATTTTAGAGCATTGGAATAGTACTCAGGAGTTAATTTCTTGGATGATCGCTAAATTTTTTTGTATATTTTGTTATTTGTTAAAGTTATTTTTGTTTCTCTTTTGGGAAAGTTTAAACATCAAGTCATATTCGATTCCTCATTTCCTAATAAAAGTATAAGAATTATCTATTCGAGATATGGTAATTAATTGGAGGACAACACAAAATAATTTTAAAAATATTTGGTCTTTCAAAAGGATTTTTCAAAAACTAATTCATTCTTCTAATTATGTTACACTTTCTGTTTATATAATAATAATAATAATAATAATAATAATAATAATAATTAGATACTGTAGTTTTAAATTCATTCCATTATCTTTTCCTCTTTAGCCATCATTTTGTTTTGTTACACATATATTTTCTTAATATATGGTTATTAATAAACAATACCAGCCTTGATAAACAAAACCTACTGGCCTATTTATCCATCAAGAAAGCTACTAGTGTGTGTGTATATATATATATATATATATATATATATGTATATGTTCGTTCAATCAATCAATCAACTATGCCTCAGTCTGAACCTAGTTGAATGTACCTGATATATGATCTATATATAAGATCTGATGAGTGATAAATATTGGTTTGTGTTACCTAATATATGATCTATATATGTTCACTCAACCAATTAACTATGCCTCAATTTGAACCTAGTTGTATTTACTGGTAATGTCAAGATTTTTCTGTCTATTTTGCACTATTCTGATGATTTTTTCTGATTTTCGATTACTTTAGATCTTTGAGGTTCGATATATGTTAGTTCTTAATAGTAAAATAATTTGTTTGATTTGTGTTTCATTGGTTGGTTGTTACTCATTAGTCATTGTATTGTAATGTGTAGTTAGATACAATATTTGTTTTACTTCTTTTATATTATTACTAGTTCTCGAACACGTACGTTGCTCGTGTATCCCATGTTATTTAATACCGAATATTTCAAATGATATAAATTATTTTAGAATTATTGATGCATTATACAATATTTAAAGGGTAAAAACAATGTTTCTCGTAAAACATTCAATACTAATAAAAGTTACTTTATTACGATCCTAAGACTAATGTTGCAACTTGCAAAGATCAATAGAATCTGAAGAATTTGTGATTGTATTGATAAAAAAAAATTCTTATTAATTATGTGGGATATTATTGGTAAAAAAGATTGCTACTTCAATTATATGATTTGTCAAGATTATCAAATATCTAACACTATGTTTCCATACAAAATTAAAGAAGTTAATTAAACAAAACAATATATCAATAAGAAAAAAAAAGACCAATGAATAAAAAATTACATAAGAACTATAAGATATGAAAATACAAAGTCTTGGCTAACATTTTCTATTCAATTTATAAAGAGAAATTGTGTAATGAAAGGTTGTGAATGAATGTGTTTAATTGTAGAAGGTAAAAAGTTTAAAACAATTAAAATCATTAAGAAGTGGAAAATTAAATAATAAGCTGTAACATCTAACCATGTATTGGTCTAGTTTTTATTTAATTGTCATTCTTTGATTTAATTTTATAAGATACTAAAAGAATTTTTAATTTAAAAAAAATAGTAAAACTACAAAGTGAAAAGAAAAACCTAAAATCATAAGCTAACATAAAAAAATCTAAAGGAATATATCTGTCATATCTTATACATTTAAACTTAACACTTGAACAATATGGTAAGAAAACTTCTCATTCTTAATTTCAGATCCATTTGTTCTTCTCCTCAATTAGTTTCTTGACGACATGTATCTATATCATTATCTAGGAAGAAGAAAAGAAAATAGTAGATAATAGTAAAGAAAAAAATATGATGATCTAGGGGGGGTAATTTACAGATATTTATAGGGATATTTTATTCACCTACCAAAATTTATTAATGGAGCTCATTGAATTGTGATACATTAATTTTACTTTGGTTTCAAAATTCAAAGAGTCACTAAATTTGAATAGTTTCCTACATTATTTTGTATTCTATTCTAATTGAATTTAACATAATCAATTATAACTATGATGTCATAACTAAAACATTTAAGTATGTAAGAGTACCAAGATCTTTCATATGAAAAGAATCCTTAAACTGCTGCTGGAGGCTAGTGATTAGTGAAGAATGAATTTATGTGATAATGATGACATCTACATACACCAAAAGAAGAATACAACCTGCAGGTGTTTTTCAAAGAAACAAAGGTGAATCATATTTGCTCTGCTCAAAAGAGAGTTAAAGCAAAGTAGTCCGAAAATTGTCAAACCAAGCTCTTGGAGCTTGTTTTAATCTATATAAAGACCGCTTCAACTTGCATACATTTGATGTAGGTGATGAGAACAAACCAGGGTGAAGAAACCTTACCCTGATACAAGAACCAGGTTCTTGTAATTCTGTCGCAACACAATATAACAAAGATTTATCGTGGAAACCTTCCTAACTCAAGGAAGGGAAAAACCACACCGAAATTTTATATTAATTCAAGATTTACAACTCAGTTAATCAATGAATCTAACTCTAAACTTCTACCCTTTCCGATGAACTATAATCGGAAACTCTCCACTCACTAAGAAGTCAAACTCGCTTCTTGTTTACAAAAGTTCTCAACTCTTCTTAACTCTAACCACCCAAGAAGTCAAATTCACTTCTTATTTACAATTCTCACAACCTCTCTCCCAAGAAGTCAAACCCACTTCTTGTTACAATTCTCTCAAGACTTTACTCCCAAGAAGTCAAACCCACTTCTTGTTACACAATCTAGGAATTATTACAACTCAATAATAAACCTAGAAAAAATCAACAAAGACTAATAACCCTAGACTTTAATTGATCAGACTTCAACATTCAATAGTTCAGTGTGGAATAGATGTCGTGAACCTGGTCCTTACATTACTGTGACGAAGGTGAACCTGGTCTTTACGTTGCTGTGACGAAGACCTGCGTTTTTTCTCCAGTAACTACTGCTCTCAAGATAATATATTTCGTGAATATGCAATATCTATCGTTCTGGCTTTGCTGGTAAAATTCTCTCGATTTTTGTGATTGCAAAGACACTTTTTTCCTTCAACTTCTTGATCCTTTTATAGAGTTTGATTTGTCTTGAACTTCTACAAGGAAAGGAATTACAAATCCTTTTCCTTCTTGAATTTGTCTCCTTATCATATAAGGAGAAGAGTTATAATTGTAGTATAAAAAAGAATACAATATTTTGCCTTTTACTGTACAAACCTTTTTATACACAATTTTCCTTTTTTCAATTAAACTTGTACACGTACTGAAGCTTCAAGTTTCCTTGTTTGTCTCAACTCCTAGATGCGACGCGTTTCGATCTCTTTTTACCATAAATTATGAGTTTATGCCATTTACTGTATGACTTCTGCATTAGTGTGTGATGCGACGCGCTTTGATTTCTTTGTGCCATAAATTACGTGTTTATGCTTTTTACAGTTATAGCTTTTGGTGACTTCTGCACTGATGTGTGTATATCTATCATCAAAACTTGCTAACCATGTTATACTTTCCAACATTTTCCCCCTTTTTGATGATGATAAACAATGATTTGTTACACATCAAGACTTTTTGTTAGTAATCAAAACTACAACTCTTTCTCATCCATCAAATCTACAAACTTCATGATTTCTCATCCCCCAACACATGTTTTTTTTATATATAAATATCTTCTTTGAGATCACCACGAAGAAATTTTTTTTGACAACCATTTGATAAAGAGGCCAATTTTGTGATGCAGCAATGGAAATAATAATTCGCAATGTTGTCATTTTTGCTATAGGCGCAAAAGTCTCCTTATAATTTACACCATACCCTTGTTTATTGATAAGGACTACCAATCGAGCTTTGTACGGATCAAGAGTTCCATCGAAATGAAGTTTAATTGAATAAACCCATTTACATCCAATTGATCGGAAATTTGGAGGACAAGGAACAATGTCCCATGTGTTGTTTTCTTTAAGAGCCAAAAGTTCCACGTCCATTTACTTTTGCCAACATTTAAGCTTGGAGGCTTGTGAGTAACCTATTGGAATAGAGATGGTGCATAAAGTAGAATGAAAACCCATACCGTTTATGAGTTTGAGACACTCAAGTAGACCTTGAAGAAATATTTTGGTTGTGGAGCAGTCTCAAGTGGGGGATGTATTTCGGGCTGGGGTAAAGTTGGTGGACGTCGTTCATACACAAATCCTGGTTTGAACCGCTTAGAAGAAAATGACAAATCCTCAAAAGTAGGAACAAGAGGAGAAACGGAAGATGACTCAACAAGAGTATGAAAGAAATATTGATTCTCAAAGAAAATAACATTTTTAGAAACACGAAATTTGTTAAAACTTGGATCATAGTAAATAAACCTTTGCGAAGTAATATAGACCATAAAACCCCATTTAATAGATGGGACTGGGAGTTTATTGCATTGAAAGGGAGGCATGTGCATAAAACAAACACAACCAAATGTATGAAAACTATGATAGATGGGATGTTTGTGAAAAATACCATAATATGGAGACTCAAGATTTAACACTTTAGATAGAATTCTATTAATCAAATAGGCTGTAGTAGACAAAGCTTCAACCCAATATTTAGATGAACAGAAGACTCAATCAATAAAGTACGAGTGACATCTAAAAGATGGCGATTTTTACGCTCAGCAACCCCATTTTGTTGTGTTATATATGGGAAAGAGCGTTGTAATACAATTACTTTCTCAAACAAGAAATTATTGAATTCATGAGACATATATTCTCCACCAGAATCAGATCTTAGTATTTTGATGCACGTGGAAAATTGAGCCTCAATGTACGCCAAAAAAAAATTCTTGAATATGAAAAACACTTTAGATTTAGATCAAAGAAAATACACCCATGTAAATCGACTATAGTCATCTATAAATGTCATAAAATACTTGAAATGAGCATCAGAAATAACTAGTGAAATGCCCCAAACATCACTATGAATGACATCAAAACACTCTGCAACACGACTACCAAAATTAAGAAAAGGAAGAGTTCTACTTTTGCCTAATTTACAAGTAAAACAATCAATGGAAACTTCTGGAAATTGATTTTATTTTCCAATAAACCATATTGGACAAACGAGACAACATAATAGTATTTGAATGATCTAGACGTTTATGTCAAACCTCATTCTTAGTAGTGGTAGAAGTAAAGGCTAGAACACAAGGAATAGAAAAGTGTAGAGGAAAGAATCTTCCAACTTTAGGCCCCTTCGCGATTATCGTCAACACCTGATCCTGCACAAGGTAACCGTTACAAAAAAAATTCTCATCACAACTGTTATCTACCAATTGACCAACTGAAATAAGACTATTAGAGAGCTTTGGTGATACAAAAATATTTCTTGAAATTTTTAGTAATATCCCCAACCTTGATAATGGGTAAACTACTACCATTGGCAACCTGAATTTGTGTTGGACCATCATACTCACGGAAGTTTTGAGTATATTAGTTAAGTTGATCATATGATTGGAAGCGTCACAATCAACAAACCAAAATTTAGAAAATACCTCATTACCTTGTAGTCCCAAAGCTGAAAATGTTGAAAAGATCATTTGTTTTATCATTTTAGGAGTAGGAACTTGTCTTATGGAAGACGAGTTATCTGTAGTTGAACCTTTTATCCAACTTGAAAAGCATTTTGCCTACGGCTTTGAGGACGTGTGGGACACTCTTCGATAATGTGTCCTTGTTGTTTACAATAATTACAGAACTTCTTGCCACAATTGCTAGCAATATGACCATATTTCTTGAATCTGTAGCATTGATTGCTAGACATATCCATGCCCTTTACTTTCCCTTGAGCTGCGAATGCGACATTGAAAACATTTCCTTGATTAAAAATATTTTCTGTGAAGAGACGCTGCTCTTCACGAAGCAATTCCCTAAAACAAACATCCAACGCGGGAGATGGATCACGGTTCATCAAGTTGGTGCGAACACTTTCAAAATAAGATCGTAATTTTATCGAAATTGATTTGCTTTCTTTGTTCACGAACTCCTTGAATGATGGAGATATATTCAGAAGGTATTTTAGCATTAACGATATCGGTAAATTCATCCCATAAGTTCTAGAGAAATAATCTTTAACGGAGATATCTCCTTGAGAGACATAGCAATTATACTCTAACTGAAAGCGCCTTACGCTATGATATTGGTTATAAAAACCTTTAGTCAATAATCTCACATGACCTTTGTTATCTTGTATGGCCTAAGATTAAGAACAGTAAGAGGGTAAATTGACCCTAAAATCCATGTCATCACTCATCACTCGAGCATCTTTAACCTTTCATTGACCAAACTTTGTGGGATCGGTAGGAGTAGGATCACTTTCATATATATGTTCTCATAATTCTTTTCTGGTGCCATAAAGTTGGTATTGAAATTCTCAAGCACAGTAATTTTTTTCTGTGAAACGAACATGGAAGGACTCAACTGATATGACGTCATGTTCTTGACAAGCTAAGGAAGATGGAAATGCAATAACACAAAATAATTAGAATGACCCAAGACTAAGATTTCATGATGCCTAAAATTCCAACATACTTAGGACGTACTGTTGACTAAAAAAAATAGTAAGCAGAACCAAAACATTCAAAAAGATTTTTTTTAAAGAATCCACAGATGAAAGACACTAAGAATCAAAGCATTGAAAACAATTTTGCTGAATCAGTTCTCTCAATGAGTTCTTCTATTAAATAGAAAGAATTCTTATTTACATGCCTAAAAATCTGCTATATATCCCTAAATATATCCTATTTCTAATTGTAATATCTCTGAAAATATGTTACATTAATCTATGTTATCACCTATCATCATTATTTGCAGCCTGGAATTGTTGCCCAAAAATCTAGTAACTCTCTTCTTCCTTATAAAATGAGGTACTCTTTGATCTATCCTCATGCAAGCACGACAAATATTTCTTCTTTCGGAGCTAGTGTGCAGGAATTTAATTTTCCTATCTCAACAATACATCCTTCCCTACGACACAAGTCTGCAAATGTGCTTTGTGTTAGTCTTGGTAGAACTTTACGAGGGTTTAACTCCCCAGTGTTAGGTTGTGGAGCCTAATTAATATTTGATGTACTGTCATATATTAATGTTTAGGCTGTACTATTTATTCTCCATTATTCTCTGTAACTAAATATACTCTGATTTATTAATATATATATACCCCACCGCCGTGGAAGTTTACTCACGGGGTGTTACCATGAAATATTGTTTTCTCTTTCTTTCTTTTTTTTTCTCTCGAAAGTTCTTGTGTTCTTTATTAATCAAGTGTGCGTGTATGTGGATTCGAACCCAACAATTGGTATCAGAGCCCGGGTGATTCAACATGATCACTGAAGATGGATAGTTCGAAGCTTGGAATCGAGAAGTTTGATGGATCCAATTTCAGTTTCTGGAAGATACAAATCGAAGATTATCTGTACCAGAAAAATCTTCACGAACCATTGACCGGGGTGAGGCCGGAATCCATGACGGAGGAGAAGTGGAATCTCAAGGATCGCCAGGCTCTAGGGTTGATCCGGTTGACCTTGTCAAGAAATGTGGCGTTCAACATCGTGAAGGAGAAGACTACGTCCGATCTGTTGAAGGCACTGTCAAACATGTATGAAAAACCATTGGCGATGAACAAGGTATATTTGATGCGTAGATTGTTCAATTTACAGATGTCTGAGAATGGATCTATTTCTGATCATATAAATGAGTTCAATATAATTGTGAGTCAACTCAATTCTGTGGACATTAATTTCGAAGATGAAATTAAGGCATTGATTTTGATGTCATCTCTGCCCGAGTCTTGGGATACTGTTGTTGCTGCGATTAGCAGTTCCTGTGGATCTGAGAAACTGAAGTTTGATGAAATCCGTGATGTTGTTCTTAGCGAAAGTATTCGCAAACGAGAAGTGGGAGATTCATTCGGCAGTGCTCTCAGCGTTGACCGAAGGGGGAGAAGTAAGACGAAAGGCCAAAATCAACATGGTCGATCAAAATCAAAGAATCAAGGAAAATCCCCGAACAGATCAAATGTGACTTGTTGGAACTGTGGAGAAAAAGGGCACTTTCGGACGAGCTGTACAAAGACAAAGAAGAAACAAAATCAGAAAATTGGAGATGACAATAATTTTGTAAATTCAGCAGAGGACATTGGGGATGCTCTAATCCTTAGTGTGAACATCCCGGTTGAATCGTGGATTTTGGATTCTGGTGCATCATTCCATTCGTCTCCAAGCAAGGAGTTGTTCCAAAATTTCAAATCTGGAAATTTTGGAAAGGTATATCTTGCTGACAATAAAGCCTTAGAGATTGAAGGAAAGGGGGATGTTTGCATAAAGACCACCTCGGGAAACCAGTGGACATTGGAGGATGTCAGATATATTCCTGGGATCAAGAAAAATTTGATCTCTGTTGGTCAGTTGGATAGCACGGGATATGCAGTAGAGTTTGGGAAAGGTTCATGGAAGATTGTGAAAGGTGCTATGGTAGTAGCTCGTGGCATCAAATCTGGAACCTTGTACACCACTGCAGGGTGTATTAACATGGCCGCTGTTGCTGAAGGTGCTTCCGGTTCATGTTTATGGCACAACAGACTTGGACACATGAGTGCTAAAGGAATGAAGATGCTGGTTGCAAAAGCCAAAAGAAGCATTAGAGGGCCTGAAGTCTGTTGATATGGGTCTTTGCGAGAGATGTGTTATGGGCAAACAGAAAAGAGTAAGCTTCACAAAGACTCCTAGAGAGCCAAAGAAAGTGCAGTTGGAAATGGTCCATACAGATGTTTGGGGATCATCTCCAGTATCATCACTTGGGGGATCCAGATTCTATGTTACCTTTATTGATGATTCTAGTAGGAAGGTATGGGTTTACTTCTTGAAGCATAAGTCAGATGTGTTTGCAACCTTCAAGAAGTGGAAAGCTGAAGTTGAGAATCAGACCGGTTTGAAAGTCAAATGCCTAAGGTCTGATAATGGAGGAGAGGATGACAAATCAGAGTTCAAGGAATTCTGTGCAGCTGAGGGAATCAGATAGATGAGAACAGTTCCTGCTAAGGTAAGACAGAATGGAATTGCTGAGAGGATGAACAGAACATTGAATGAGCGTGCGAGGAGTATGAGAATACACTGTGGGCTGCCCAAAACATTTTGGGCGGATGCTGTAAGCACAGCTGCATACTTGATCAACAGGGGACCATCAGTTCCTTTAGGGTTCAAGATTCCAGAGGAGGTGTGGACTGGAAAAGAACTCAATTACTCACACTTGAGGACTTTTTGTTGCACTGCTTATGTTCGTGTTGATCCAGAAAAGAGAGACAAGCTTGATGCCAAGGCTGTGAAGTGTTACTTCATAGGCTATGGTTTTGATTTGTTTGGTTACAGGTTTTGGGATGACAAGAACAGAAAGATCCTAAGACATTGTGATGTGACATTTGATGAGTCTGTCCTGTACAAGGACAGAGAGCAGAAGGTTCTAGAGATTACAAAGCAAGTGGGAGTTGAGGTTGAGTTGGAGAAGAGTAACCCCAGAGATATTGAAGCAGATACTCAACTAACTCCTACTGAAGAATCTGAAGTGGAGCATGTTACACCTGAGCAGGTGTTAAGGAGATCATCCAGAACCATCAGGGCAGCAGATAGGTATTCACCTTCATTACACTATCTATTGCTGACTGATGAGGGGGAACCAGAGTCTTTTGATGAGGCCCTACAGGTGGAGGATTCGATCAAGTGGGAGCAAGCCATGGATGATGA
Organism: Solanum sitiens; assembly: GCA_016801875.1. Taxonomy (NCBI): domain Eukaryota; kingdom Viridiplantae; phylum Streptophyta; class Magnoliopsida; order Solanales; family Solanaceae; genus Solanum; species Solanum sitiens. The sequence goes on from JABWTJ010000333.1 coordinate 273,292, forward strand.
GATGAGGTCACTTGAGAAGAACGACACATGGGTGTTGACTGAGTTACCTGCAGGGAAGAGAGCTTTGCTGAACAAGTGGGTGTTCAGAATCAAGACTGAACCAGATGGCAAAAGAAGGTTCAAGGCTCGTTTAGTGGTTAAAGGATATTCACAAAGGAAAGGTATTGATTATGCTGAAATATTCTCTCCTGTTGTGAAGTTAACCTCTATTCGAATTCTGTTGAGTATTGTTGCATCGGAGAATTTGTATCTAAAGCAAATGGATGTAAAAACAACATTTTTACATGGAGATCTGGACAAAGAGATCTATATGCAGCAACCGGAAGGATTTGTGGTTCAAGGCAAGGAACACATGGTGTGCAAGCTCACCAGGAGCTTGTATGGACTAAAGCAAGCACCAAGGCAGTGGTACAAGAAGTTTGACTCCTTCATGACCAAGAGTGGATTCTGCAAAGCTGAAAAGGATCCGTGTTGTTACTTCAAGAAATACACTGATTCATATGTCTTTCTACTCTTGTATGTGGATGATATGTTGATTGCAGGATCTAGTATGAGGGAGATTAACAATCTGAAGACAAGGCTGTTTACAGCGTTCGAAATGAAAGATTTGGGTCCAGCGAAGCAGATTTTGGGGATGAGAATTTCTCGGGATAGATCTGCTTGCATTTTAAATCTATCTCAGGAGTTGTACATTGAGAAGGTGTTGAGCAGATTCAGGGTTAATAATGCTAAACCCAGGACTACTCCATTGGCAAATCACTTTAAATTGTCAAAGGAGCAGTCACCCAAGACAGCCGAGGAGCGTGAGCATATGGCACTTGTTCCATATGCTTCAGCAGTTGGGAGTTTGATGTATGTTATGGTCTGCACTAGACCTGATATAGCACATGCAGTGGGAGTTGTTAGCAGGTACATGGCAAACCCGGGGAAAGAGCATTGGGAAGCCGTGAAGTGGCTTCTGAGATATATGAGAGGTACATCCAGTACTTCACTCTGTTTTGGCAAAGGCAAGGTGACTCTACAGGGTTTTGTGGATGCTGATCTTGGTGGGGATGTTGACTCGAGCAAGAGTACATCCGGGTACATTTACACCATAGGTGGAACAGCAGTGAGCTGGATGTCCAGGCTTCAAAAATGTGTTTCTCTTTCATCTACTGAAGCTGAGTATGTGGCAATAGCTGAAGCTTGGAAAGAGATGATATGGCTGGCAGATTATCTGGAGAAATTGGGCAAGAAGCAGAGCGAGAAGATTCTTTACTCAGATAGCCAGAGTGCCATACAGTTGGTGAAAAATCCGGTCTATCATTCGAAGACAAAACACATCAGAAGGCTGTACCATTTCACTCGCAGGGCAGTAGAGGATGGTGATATGTGTTTGGAGAAGATAGAGGGTGCAAAGAACCCGGCAGACATGTTGACGAAATGTGTTGATGTTGGGAAACTGGGGTTATGCAAAACCTCGGTTGGTCTTCTGTAGTTGTTGCTACAGATGTTGCGGTTCGTAAAGATGTTGATGATGAAGAGAATTTTTTTTTTTTGAGAATGTATTTTTTGGATGACTGAATCAGTCTCCAAGTGGGAGAATTGTTAGGTTGTGGAGCCTGATTAATATTTGATGTACTGTCATATATTAATGTTTACGCGGTTTAACACATTTTAGGCTATACTATTTATTCTCCATTTATTCTCTGTAACTAAATATACTCTGATTTATTAATATATATACACCCCACCGCCGTGGAAGTTTACTCACAGGGTGTTACCACAAAATATTATTTTCTCTCTCTTTCTCTTTTTTTCTCTCGAAAGTTCTTGTGTTCTTTATTCATCAAGTGTGTGTGTGTGGATTCGAACCCAACACCCAGTACTGCAGTCAAAGTCAGAACCTGTAGAAGAAGCTAATGCTGGAACTGCGGTTCGTCCAGATGGAACAATTGAGGCTAATCTGCAGTCTATTGAGTTGTCAACTAAGGAATTACTTGAGCAAAAACCGATGAAATGTGAATCTTTCATGAGATTAGATGTGATTGCGCTCCAATCAGTTAAAAGGGTTTTGCAGCTTTAGGAGAGTTCAGATTTTTCTGTGAGTGGAGGGGACTTGGATAAAGTGGAGGCATATGTTTCCGCAAATATTGAAGATCACAAAACACACATAATTTGGTTGCAAATGGTGAGGAGTCGGCTAATGATGGGGAAAAAATAAGTATGACAGTTGGTTTTTGCGGGACATGTTGACACTGACAGTGTGGGGTGTGTCAGAGAGGATGACATATATGAAGAAGGTGAGATCCGAGAATTGTCGATGCAGTAAATTGCAGAAGACCTGATGGCTGAGTCTTATGATGATTATGTAAATTATATTACTGTGATAAGAAAGTTGAAAAAATTCTTCATAAAGACATTAATATGTGGAGTCCATTATTAGATAAAGAGGAAACAACCGGTGATGAAAAATCATGTTTAACTCTTGTATTTTTCATGAGTGAATATTTATTGGTTTTTAAAAGGTGTGAATGGAAAATGAAGAGTTTTGACTGTTATAAAGAGTTGTGATTTTTTCGAAGAGTTGTGACTTTAATGAAAATTTGCGACTTTTACGAAGAGTTGTGATTTTTTCGAAGAGTTGTGACTTTAATGAAAAGTTGCGACTTTTACGAAGAGTTGTGACTTTTACGAAGAATTGGGACTTTTCTGAAGAGTTATGACTTTAAAAAAAAGTTGCAACTTTTACGAAGAGTTGCTACTTTTACGAAGAGTTGTGACTTTTCTGAAGAGTTGTGATTTTTTTGAAAAGTTGTGAGTTTTCCGTAGAGTTGTGATTTTTCCAAAGGGTTGTGACCTTTCTGATAAGCGCTCATTCCCACTACCCTTTGTTATCTATAAATAGAGGGGTTTTCTCTTATTTTCAACAATGAATTTTTCTTCTACTAAATCTAGTATTCTAAGTGTATCTTTTTGCCATTGAGTGGTTCGCTTCCTTCGTAATTTAAGATATCGATATACAGGTGAGTAAGATCATTCTATCTTGGGAGAATGTATTTCGTTAACCTCGGTTACCTTAGGAGAATAATTTCCATGAAGACATACCGTGCAATCAATTGGCTCAAATTTCTCCTTTGAGAAAAATATTTTGTATATTATTTCTAACCTGTATCGAGTTCTATTTCTTTACTGGTTTCAAGTTTCTAGCTTTGAAAATACTCTTTAAACTTTGTTATTTCTTACCAAGTTCTCAAAATGCATCTTCCTTTTCTCCTTTATTTGTCCCCACCAGTAATTTGAAAAGAGGGATGTAAATTCCCTATACTGACTATCCTGGAGTTGGAAACAAGACAAAGCATACGTAGGAATCGCTGCAAGTACATAGTTAAGCACAATCTCTTTTCCCGCAGTACTTGAAAAATTTAGTCTTCCATCCTTTTATTTTTGTCTTGACCCTCTCCTTTATAAACTCTAGCATCTTTTCATGAAACGTCCCACAAAAGCCGGTAAACACAAATACATTGCCATGTCATTTATTTATCGTTTCCCAAGCAACAACGATATCTCAACTTTTTCCTCCTCTCTCACATTTTCAGTAAAACAGATATATGATTTATGTAGATTAACCAATTTCCTTAAAATATTTGCTACATATATAACTTGCATTTTGGTTGTTAGTTGAGCAGAATATAAAGGAGTCATCGGCAAAAAATAAATGAATTATGCTTTGCCCTTGGATTTCATTTCTTATATAAGCATCATAGAGAAGACAAAATTAATATTTGCTAAAAAAGACTTATCTGGATAATTAATTAATGTTCAATGATAAATTTGTTAAGAACATCTTTAAGATTTTCTAGAAACCCTAACTAGGATTTATATATAAGATAAGAAGAATTATTTGACACTATACAAATTCAGCAAAGTAAAGTCTCTTTTCCCATTTTTTGTTCAGCAAAGTATACAAATTCAGCAAAGTAAAGTCTCTTTTCCCATTTTTTGTTCAGCAAAGTAAAGTCTCTTTTCCCATTTTTTGTGTATGTTTTTTTTACTCATTTTTTGCTCATTCAATACTCTTTTTGCTGTTCAACAACAGAGAAAAGGTTCTCATTTGATTCCTATTTATATGTGTGTGCGTACGCCATTTAATTGTTCCTTTTTATTTGTGGTATTTTTAATGTTTTGTTTCAGGTTAAGTTTTGTTTTTTTGTTCATGAATGTTTGAATTTTTACCTGATATACGATTTGATGAGTGATAAATATTGGTTTTGTTGTACCTGATATAATATCTATAATCAATCAATCAACTATGCCTCAATCTGAAGCAAGTTGAATTTACTGGTAATGTTAAGATTTTTCTGTCTATTTTGCAGAATTCTGATGATTTTCTAGTAATGTCATTGTATTGTACTGCATTGTTAGATATAATATTTGTTTTACTTTTTTTATGTTTTTTATTTGCGAGTATGACTTTTTGTATCTCTTCTTTTGTATTGTATTTGATATTTTACCATATCTGGTTGCAGGGTGGTACTAGAGGAGTGTGATCTTGTGTTTGAGTTGTGTTCTACGACTTGGTTGTGCTTTGATTCATCTCGAGATGGAAAGAAAAGCTTTAGATTTAGCTGATTCTGGAATCATGCCAGTTTCCAAGAACGAAGAGGTCTCAATCTAATTTCTTATTTGCTATTGAAAATCGATCTAATTGTGTAATTATTGTTTATTTTTTTTTAATATTACTCCATTTCATCATGTATTTGCAGCCTAAAGTTGTTGTTAGGAAGTCTAGTATTTCTTCGTCTCTTCTTCCTTATAAGAAGAGGTACTCTGTGCTCTATCCACATGCACCTATCCATCCTTATAACAATGATGCTGAAACTGCACGCACTGATAGATTTAATTGGGATCTGAATATTCCCATGGATTTATGGGAGGCTTCTGGTGATGATTTGGTTGCAAGTGGTGAGGGGTCGGCAAATGATGGGGAAATGATAAGTACAGAGGAAGAATGTTATGCTTCTGATGATTTCGTGGGACATGTTGACACTGAGAGTGTGGGGTGTGTCAGAGAGGATGACATATATGAAGAAGGTGAGATCCGAGAATCGTTGATGCAGTCAATTGCAGAAGACCCGATGGATGAGGGGATGAATTCAGGAAAAAATAAGTCTTATGATGATTAAGTGAATGGCTGTGATGAGAAAGCTAAAAAAATTCTTCATAAAGACATTACTCTGCGAAGTCCATTAGATAAAGAGGAAATAACCGGTGATGATGAGCAGAGGCCTATTAGCGCGGGTAGGCCTCTATTTTCAAGAAGTGGTAGACAGAGGTATTCTTATTTGGAGGAGGAGAAATTCCATCTACGAAGGAATAAGACTCTTGACTTTTTATTATTGTGCTTTTTCCAGAGATGAAATCTGTGGTTATTATTCCAAAGTTGCTCGAGATAGGTTTCACGACCGTTCATTTGATAGCCCAAGGGGGAGCTTCATGCGTGGAAGAGCTAGGAGCTGGGGCCGTGGCCGGCGAGTCATTTGAAAGCTATGGAGGTGTAGCTGATTATAACTTTAGACATAAACATACAGCTACGGTTTGGGAATTTTCAAATGAACGTAATTCCTTTGCTAGTAATATGAGGAGGAATCTGCCAAATGATACAAAGTTTACTTCTATGCAGAGAAGCAGTTTCTCTCGAATGTGGTCGAGATCTCCTGTTAGATCTCGTACTTCTTAGCAGAGGTCTCTAGTTATGTACAGGGAAGACAAAATGAGGTCTTCTTCACAAACTTCCTTTAGTGAAGAAGAAACAGCGTGTGACCCTCCATCATATACTGCTTGCCATCTGAATGATATGAGGGATGTAAATGGTGTACAGGAGTACGGGCATCCGAGGTCTCTTTCTAGCAGAAGAAGTCCACCTGATCAGATATTTACTAGAACCAATAGGCAGAGAGTTGAGATTTTAGATCATCACGAGAGGGTTGATGCTGTTGGATACTTTGATGGGCCGATACACACTGGCAGACTTTCTGAGCATTACAATGGTGAAAGAAGGAAGTATGACGAGAGGCAAGGAGGACCTAGGGAAAAGAGAAATGTCAAAGAGCAAGAAGGTGGCAATCTTAGACCTAGGCATGACGAAGAATTTGATAGCTCCAAATTGAAGAAAAGAAGATTTTGAGTTGATGGCTCTATTTGTGGTGGCTTGTGTATTGTTTTTGTTTATGTTTTTTTTACTCATTTTTTTGCTCATTTTTGCTGTCTAAGAACGGAGAAAAACGCTCTTATTTGTTTCCTACATCTATATACTTGTGTGCTATGTAATTGTTACTTTTTCTGGGGTGTTTTTGATGTTTTTTCTTTAATTTTATATTCTTGGATTGTCAAACTAATAAAAAGAATGTTTACCATTCTTTATTAGAATGATAAATAATATTTGTATATAATAAGTTCGACTATATCTTCGTTGCTCACCTTATTGATATACCTCATTGTATATAGTAAGTTCAAATCTTTTCAAACACAATAATTTTATTTGTTCTTACTTGCTTTAGTCAAACTGTTTTTGACAACAACACTTGTGACATGTCAACTACAAAAACTTGCAAGGAAAACTGGTCAACTTTATACTAAGCCTTCTTATAAATTTGTTGAAAGAAATTTCAACCCCTTGAGTTGATTTACAGTGACATTTGTGATATGAAATCATCACTATCTCGTGGTGGAAAAAACGTTACTCATAAACTTTATCAACAACTGCATTAGATATAGTTATGTCTATTTGCTCAATGGTAAGGATGAAACAATAGAAATGTCTACGCAATATAAATTTGAAGTTGAAAATCAGTTGGGAAAAGGATTAAAAAAACTGGTCAACTTTATACTAAGCCTTCTTATAAATTTATTGAAAGAAATTTCAACCCCTTGAGTTGATTTACAGTGACGTACATTTGTGATATGAAATCATCACTATCTCATGGTGGAAAAACGTAACTCATAAACTTTATCAACAATTGCATTAGATATAATTATGTCTATTTGCTCAATGGTAAGGATGAAACAATAGAAATGTCTACCCAATGTAATTTTGAAGTTGAAAATCAGTTGGAAAAAGAATAAAAAGCGAAAGGGATGAAACAATAGAAATTTCTAGGCAAACATATTCCTTTTGCAGAAATATGTTTGGAAAAATGTATTATCCTTTATGCTAGTGTCATATTCACCTCAATTTAATGGAGTTGAAGAATGAAAAAAAAAAACTTTGAAGGAAATGATGACTGTATTACTTATAAGTTCAGGTTTACCACAAAACTTGAGTGGAGAAGCTATCTTTATAACAAAAGGGAACAACAAAAAGTTTTGTCTGTTAAAAAAAAAAAGCAACAAAAAATTTTGTTTGTTCAAGACACAATCTATTTCATATGATAAATCAAAAGAAAGTAATTCAATTTGAAATATCTCAAAGTGTAGGGGTGTCTAGTCAAAGTTCAAGTTCCTATTCCCAAAAAGATCAAAATAGGACCTAAGACTGTGGACTATTAAACTTGAGTAGTCTAGTGAAGGGTCTAAAATATATTGGAAAGAACCAAAGGATAATTTACTTAATAAAGAGATTCATAGTGTAGTAAATATCAAATGATATCTACTTCCTTCATATATCATTTTGTAACATTTTCTATGTCTTTTGTGGGGACATCCTTTTGGAAAGATGGTGTCAATAGTGAGATTGATTCATTGGAAGTTGATTGATCTTCTTTCCGGAAATAAACGTTTGGTCCAAAAGTGAATCTTTAAAAGTAAAATGAAAGCTGATGAGACTATTGACAAATATAAGGCTAGACTTGTAGTCAATTGATAGAGATAAAAAGTAGGTCTCCGTTACTTTGATACACTAGTTTTTGGAACGTAACGTTCGTTGCACGTTTTTCCCTTGCAATTACTACAAGATTTCTATATAATTAAAAAATGAATTTCATAATAGAAAATATGTGTATTTCACGCACATAAATAGTTATTCATTAAATTAAGTAATCAAAAGAGGAGTGTAACACCAAACTAAAGCTTAACATCAAATGGACAATCTGACAAACATATCAAATAGTTTTAAGAAATTGTATCATTTTGATACGTAGATTTCACATGAGTTATTAGTTGTGAAGATGTCATGTAATGTTTGAAGAGAATATATAAAAATTTATCAATATCCATTACATATTATAGCATCACAATAAATTATACAACTTAATATGTACATTATTTTCATTATCCCATAAATATTCGAAAATAAGATGAAATTGAGTAGACGAAAAACAATAAAAGAGCTAATGAATTCTAAAACTTTTAAATAACAAAAATTAAAGAGAGAAATAATTCCAATTTAAAAGAGTGGAGGAACTTCCTCAATAGCTAACAAAAATATAAATAGATTTAACTCATTTATTGCATATATAAGATGAACTATTACATCCATCAACAATTATTCATTAGAATAAGTAAGTGAATGCATTAACATAAAGTGATTGTGATGAGCAATATAATTACATCCACCAATAATCATCCATCAACAATTATACATTGGAATCAAAGTGTATGTATTGGTATAAAGTGATTTTGAAACTTTATGGTATGTATAATTACAAGTCAGGAATTATAAAATTCATTTAAAAATTGATGATATACATAACATCTATGAGAATTAGATCAGTTAAAGTTGGTATATATAAAGTTTCTGAATAAAATCTAAATATGTGTGCCATATTAAGATGTCTAGTAATTCAAAAGACATTTAATTGTTTAATGTTTAAGGATATATCAGTTATTAAAAGATATAATTTACTGCCTTTTGTTATTACGAAACACTTCATCTACCAAACTCCATTTTTGAATTCCGTGAATTAATTCTATCTAGTAATATAATGGATTAATACCATATAATTATTATTTAATAGTTTATTAATTAGTTTTTAGTAATATTTTAATTTAGTGAAGGAGTAAAATCGTAATTCAACTTTGAAGTTAAGATCTCGATCCTCACTTATAATAATATATGAATATGATGATGATATGATATATGATACTCTCCAGTAACATGGATAACATTATTAGGGTGTTATTAGCACTAGTTGTCGTGCATGATCTTGAGATCCATCTTAAATGGAGAGCTGGAGAAAGAAATTTACATTAAAACAACTCAGGGTTTTTTAGTAACTGATAATAATAACAAAAAAGTGTGCAAGACAAAGCATATGTAGGGATCACAACTAGTACTGACTTAAGCACAACCTCTTTTCCCGCAATACTTGAAAATTTTGGCCTTCTATCCTTTTATTTTTGTCTTGACTCTCTCCTTTATAAACTCTAGCTCTTTTCTTGAAACGTGTCACAACCGTCGGTAAACACAAATACATAGCCATGTCATTTGTTTATCGTTGTCCAAGCAATAACAAGTTCTCAACTTTCTCCTCCGCTCTCACTTTTTTATTGAAGCAGATTGTTGATTTATCTAGATTAAGCATTTGCTAAGACTTTTGATTAAATTTCCTTTAATATCGCGCTACACAACCTGCATTTTGATCGTTAATTGAACATAATTTAAAGGAGTTATCGACAAAAAATAAATGAATTACGCTTAGCCCATATCTATTCAACTTCAGCCCTTGGATTTCATTCAATTGTCGATTCAATGTAGATTGCTACACCTCTTACCATAAACTAAATAATCATTTTAATGCTCAATGATAAATTTGGTAAGTATATTTTAAGATTCTCTACAAACCCTAACTAGTATTTATGTTCAAGAAGAATTATCTTACATTATACTAAAAACCAAAAGGAAAAATCAAACAGAATTCAGAAAAAACAAAAGGAAAAATCAAAATCAAAATTTAGCAAGTAAAGTCTTTTCTCCCCATTATTCACTTATTTTTTGCTTATTCAATACTCTTTTTACTGTTTAAGAACAGAGAACATTTGATTCCTATATATATGTATATATCTGTGTGCCATTTTGATTGTTCTTTTTTATATTGGATGTTTTTGATATTTTGTTTCAGGTGAAGTTTTGGTTTTTGTTCTTCAATTTTTGGATTTTTACCTATTATACGATTTGATGTGTGATAAATATTGGTTTTGTTGTTACCTGATATCGGATCTATATATGTTCAACAAGTAAACTCTTTTTTTCCCTTTTTTGTCTAGGGTTTTTCACTCATTTGTTGCTCATTCAATACTCTTTTTGCTAGTAAAAAACAGAGAAAAAAGTTCTCAATTGATCCCTATATATACATCTGTGTGTGGGGGTGACATTTAATTGTTCCTTTTTATGAGTTGAAAACATTGTGTGTTAAGTTTTATGAAACAAAATGAAGACTGATGCACAAAGAGCAGGGTCCGGGAATGGCCACACCCCTACCTTTTCCTATGAAATAATTTGGGGTTTATCTATCTTTTTATGGTCAATTAAGTCATTTCGATCCTTGATAGTTTCTTGAGTATGATTTGAATCGTGTGTTCTTGTATGATGTGTTAAGATGATTTTTTGTGCTTTTTCACTTCCTTAAATATTCGACTTACTAAAACTTCTGTGCATGCCACTTGGCATCTCAAATCAAGCTAAATTTGACATTGATATTAACTGGAAGCAGTTGATGATTTCAGTGACAATGCACCTTTATATTTTGAGGATTTCATGCTTTATATTATTATTATTTCTTTAAGTGCTCCTTGTTGTTTGAGTATTGTCCAAATAGCTTAGAGATTACTCACCTCATATTATATTATTGTTTATTTATACAGGTTCTTAGTGGTTTATGATGCCTCCTACAGGAAGAGAGCGTTACCAAAGTTTAATGCCCGACATCATTAGCAATCTTCCCCATAATGTAATCGACGTCATTCTGATACGTTTGCCTTGCAAAGATGCTGTGAGGACAAGTGTTTTATCAAAGAAATGGAGGTATCACTGGTGTAGGCGTACGGAGTTGACCCTTGATGAATCTCTATGGAAAAAGGAGAGGATTTAAACCCTACAGTTAGATTTAGGGAGATCATCTACCAGATCTTGACCCTTCACGAAGGGCCCATTACTAAGTTTACCCTCGATATCGTTCATCTAAAAAGCTCTCCTGAAATCGACAACTTCATATTTTTCCTCAGGAATCACATTCAAGATCTTGTTCTGCACCTTCCATTGAGAAAGCAATACACATTGCCATCTACACTTTTCACATGTTCGCAGCTGAGACATCTAAGTCTTCATTCTTGTTCAATTTATCATCCATCTGCCTTTCAAGGATTCGATAAGTTAATCAGCCTGGATCTATGTGGAGTCTCAACTTCTTCTGAATTGCTGGAAAGTTTGATATCTCATTGCCCCTTGCTTGAGAAATTGGAGCTGTCTATTTTAGAAGATTTAGTCATGATTGAAATTAATGCTCCTATGCTAAAATTGTTTAGTTTCACAGGCGATATAAGTTCTATCTACCTAAAGAATGTCCCTCGTCTGGTAGAAGCATCTCTGCTAGGTGACAGTGAGCAGACAGAGAGTCTTGATTTTGCAAAGATTTTCGAGTCTTATTCTGCTCTCGAGCAACTCAGCTTGAACTTCTTAAATTCAGAGGTAAATATTTCTCCCTGTCTTTACACTTTATCGAATATCTTTTGGGCTGACTTAATCTTGAATTTATGTAATTTTTTCTTAGTTCGTTGCTGAAGAAGGATATAAAGTAGCAACAAGACTTCCATTCTATCTTAACAATGTCAGGCGATTTGACGTGCCTGACATTTTGCTTATGGAATCATATAAACTTTCGTATAGAATTTGCTTACTAAGAAGCTTCCCGTATCTGGAATATCTTGAAATGCAGGTTTGTAGTGCTTTGACATTTTTTTAATTTTATTTAGTGGTTCTTTGCTGTACTTCTTTTATCTTCAATAATTTGATAGTTGTTGTCTTTCTTAGGTTGTTGATGAAGATGATAGTGATACTGATGAAGATGAAGAATCTACTGAAGAATCTCTTCAACAAGAAAATTTGTCAGACCTGACATTTAATCACCTTGTGGAATTTCAGCTTGGAAGCTTTATAGGACGTACATCCGAGATTCAGTTTATCAAGCATTTGTTAGCCAACTCCCCGGTGTTAGAGATATTGGTAATCAATCGACAGTTTCTAGATGAGGAGCCTCTCGACAAAAGAGAAGAAATATTCACTGAGATCTCAAATTTTCCGCGTGCATCACCTAAAGCAGAAATCGTCTACAAAGATTTTAGTTGATCTTGATCTTTGTCTTAGAAGAATCAAATTGACAAGAGAGAAGGAGACATTTATGTGGTATTATAACTCTCTATTTTACCTTGCTATAACATCTATTTAGGAACGTGAACATTGCGTGGATGGATGTTTTGATTATGTTGTCATTTCATTTAAGGATTTCTACATTTACTGTCTGTTCATGAATGAGTTATATATCCAGGAGTGTTTGTTTTCTTCAGTTTTTGGAGGGAATCAGTCTCCAAATTTTCTTAATCAAACAAAAATGATGTTGTTGATACACCTTTTCATAGGAAAAACTTTACATGCACCGTGTGTTTTATATCAAATAAATAAACGTAGCAGAATGAGGGAAGGTTTTATACACAAGCCTTGTTCATAGGTGTAAATTTTTTGTAGCAAACTATTAAGCAAATAGTCTGATATTGTTGGGGGATTTTAGAGCATTGGAATAGTACTCATGAGTTAATTTCTTGGATGATCGCTAAATGTTTTAGTATATTTTGTTATTTGTTAAAGTTATTTTTGTTTCTCTTTTGGGGCAAAGTTTAAACATCAAATCATATTCGATTCCTCATTTCCTAATAAAAGTATAAGAATTATCTATTTGAGATAAGATAATTAATTGGAGGACAACACAAAATAATTTTAAAAATATTTGGTCTTTCAAAAGGATTTTTCAAAAACTAATTCATTCTTCTAATTATGTTGCACTTTCTATTTATATAATAATAATAATAATAATAATAAAAATAATAATAATAATAATAATAATTAGATACTGTAGTTTTAAATTCATTCCATTATCTTTTCCTCTTTAGCCATCATCTTTTTTTGTTAAACATATATATTCTTAATATATGGTTATTAATAAACAATACCAGCCTTGATAAACAAAACCTACCGGCCTATTTATCCATCAAGAAAGCTACTAGTGTGTGTATATATATATATATATATATATATATATATATATATATATATATATGTTCGTTCAATCAATCAACTATGCCTCAGTCTGAACCTAGTTGAATGTACCTGATATATGATCTATATATAAGATCTGATGAGTGATAAATATTGATTTTGTGTTACCTGATATATGATCTATATATGTTCACTCAACCAATTAACTATGCCTCAATTTGAACCTAGTTGTATTTACTGGTAATGTCAGGATTTTTCTGTCTATTTTGCACTATTCTGATGATTTTTTCTGATTTTTGATTACTTTAGATCTTTGAGGTTCGATACATGTTAGTTCTTAATAGTAAATTAATTTGTTTGATTTGTGTTTCATTGGATGGTTGTTACTCATTAGCCATTGTATTGTAATGTGTAGTTAGATACAATATTTGTTTTACTTCTTTTATATTATTACTAGTTCTCGAACACGTACGTTGCTCGTGTATCCATGTTATTTAATACCAAACATTTCAAATGATATAAATTATTTTAGAATAATTGATGCATTATACAATATTTAAAGGGTAAAAATAATGTTTCTAGTAAAACATTCAATACTAATATAAAAGTTACTTTATTACGATCCTAAGACTAATGTTGCAACTTGCAAAGATCAATAGAATCTGAAGAATTTGTGATTGTATTGATAAAAGAAATTTCTCATTAATTATGTGGGATATTATTGGTAAAAAAAATTGCTACTTCAATTATATGATTTGTCAAGATTGTCAAATATCTAACACTATGTTTCCATACAAAATTAAAGAAGTTATAAACAAAACAATATATCAATAAGAAAAGAAAAAGACCAATGAATGAAAAATTACATAAGAACTATAAGATATGAAAATACAAAATCTGGGCTAACATTTTCTATTCAATTTAAAAAGAGAAATTGTGTAATGAAAGGTTGAGAATGAATCTGTTTAATTATAGAAGGTAAAAAGTTTAACAATTAAAGTCATTAAGAAGTGGAAAATTAAATAATAAGCTGTAACATCTTACCATGTATTGATCTAGTTTCTGTTTAATTGCCATTCTTGATTTAATTTTATAAGATACTAAAAGAATTTTTAATTTAAAAAAATTAGTAAAACTACAAAATGAAAAGAAAAACCTAAAATCATAAGCTAACATAAAAAAATCTAAAGGAATATATATTTCATATCTTATACATTTAAACTTAACACTTGAGCAATATGGTAGGAAAACTTCTCTTTCTTAATTTCAGATCAATTTGTTCTTCTCCTCAATTAGCTTCTTGACGACATGTATCTACATCATTATCTAGGAAGAAGAAAAGAAAATAGTAGATAATAGAAAAGAAAAAAATATGATGATCTAGGGGGGCAATTTACAGATATTTATAGGGATATTTTTTTTCACCTACCTAAATTTATTAATGGAGCTCATTGAATTATGATACATTAATTTTACTTTGGTTTCAAAATTCAAAGAGTCACTAATTTGAATAGTTTCCTACATTATTTTGTATTCTATTCTAATTGAATTTAACCTAATCAATTATAACTATGATGTCATAACTAAAAAATTTAAGTATGTAAGAGTACCAAAATCTTTCATATGAAAAGAATCCTTAAACTGCTGCTGGAGGCTATTGATTAGTGAAGTATGAATTTTGTGATAATGATGACATCTACATACACCAAAAGAAGAATACAACCTGCAGGTGTTTTTCAGAGAAACAAAGGTGAATCATATTTGCTCTGCTCAAAAGAGAGTTGAAGCAAAGTAGTCCAAAACTTGTCAAACCAAGCTCTTGGAGCTCGTTTTAATCTATATAAAGACCGCTTCAACTTGCATACATCTGATGTAAGTGATGAGAACAAACCAGGGGGGTTTCATATAAATATCTTCTTTGAGATCACCACTAAGAAAAACATTTTTGACAACCATTTGATAAAGAGGCCAATTTTTTGATGAAGCAATGGAAATAATAATTCGCACTGTAGTCATTTTTGCTATAGGTGCAAAAGTCTCCTCATAGTTTACACCATACTCCTGTTTGTTGATAAGGACTACCAATTGAACTTTGTACCGAACAAGAGCTCCATCGAAATGAAGTTTAATTGAATAAACCCATTTACATTGAATTGATCGGAAATTTGGAGGACAAGGAACAATGTCCCATGTGTTATTTTCTTTAAGAGCCAAAAGTTCCAACATTCAAGCTTGGAGGCTTGTGAGTAACCTGTTGGAATAGAGATGGTGGATAAAGTAGAATGAAAACCCATACCGTTTATGATTTTGAGACACTCTAGTAGACCTTGAAGAAATCTCAGATTTTGGTTGTGGAGCAGTCTCAAGTGGCGGATCTATTTCGGGTTGGGGTAAAGTTGGTGGACGTCGTTCATACACAAATCCTGATTTGAACCGCTTAGAAGAAAATGACAAATCCTCAAAAGTAGGAACAAGAGGAGAAATGGAAGATGACTCAAACATGAGTATGAAAGAAATATTGATTTTCAAAGAAAATAACATTTTTAGAAACACCAAATTTGTTAAAACTTGGATCATAGTAAATAAACCTTTCTGCGAAGTACTATAGACCATAAAACCCCATTTAATAATTGGACTGGGAGTTTATTGCGTTGAAAGGGAGGCATGTGCATAAAACAAACACAACCAAACGTATGAGAACTATGATAGACGGGATGTTTGTGAAAAATACCATAATATGGAGACTCAAGATTAAACACTTTAGATGGAATTCTATTAATCAAATAGGTTGCAGTAGACAAAGCTTCAACCCAATATTTAGACGAACAGAAGACTCAATCAACAAAGTACGAGTGACATCTAAAAGATGACGATTCTTACGCTCAGCAACCCCATTTTGTTGTGTCATATATGGGCAAGAGCGTTGTAATACAATTACTTTCTCAAACAAGAAATTATTGAATTCATGAGACATATATTCTCCACCAGAATCAGATCTTAGTATTTTGATGCACGTGGAAAATTGAGCCTCAATGTAAGCCAAAAAAAAATTTCTTGAATATGGAAAACACTTTAGACTTAGATTAAAGAAAATACACCCATGTAAATCGACTTTAGTCATCTATAAATGTCACAAAATACTTGAAATGAGCATCATAAATAACTAGTAAATAGCCCCAAACATCATTATGAATGACATCAAAACACTCTACAACACGACTACCAAAATTAAGAAAAGGAAGAGTTCTATAGAACAATCAATCGAAGCATCTGGAAATTGATTTTTATTTTCCAATAAACCAGATTGGAAAAATGAGACAACATAATAGTATTTGAATGTCCTAGACGTTAATGTCAAACCTCATTCTTAGTAGTGGTAGAAGCAAAGTCTAGAACACGAGGAATAGAAAAGTGTAGAGGAAACAATCTTCCAACTTTAGGCCCCTTCGCGATTATCGTCGACACCTGATCCTGCACAAGGTAACCATTACGAAAAACTTCACATCAAAATTGTTATCTACCAATCGACCAACTGAAATAAGACTAGTAGAGAGCTTTGGTGATACAAAAATATTTCTTGAAATTTTTAGTAATATCCCCAACCTTGATAATGCGTAAACTACTACCATTGGCAACCTGAATTTGTGTTGGACCATCATACTCACGGAAGTTTTGAGTATATTAGTTAAGTTGGTCATATGATTGGAAGCGTCCAAATCAATAAACCAAAATTTAGATAATAACTCATTACCTTGTAGTCCCAAAGCTGAAAATGCTGAAAAGATCATTTGTTTTATCATTTTAGGAGTGAGAACTTGTCTTATGGAAGACGAGTTATATGTAGTTGAACCATTTATCCCAACTTGAAAAGCATTTTGCCTATGGCTTTGAGGACGTGTGGGACACTCTTCGATAATGTGTCCTTGTTGTTTACAATAATTACAGAACTTCTTGCCACAATTGCTAGCAATATGACCATATTTCTTGAAACTGTAGCATTGAGTGCTAGGCATATTCATGCCCTTTACTTTCCCTTGAGCTGCGAATGCGACATTGAAAACATTTCCTTGATTAAAAACATTTTCTGTGAAGAGACGCTGCTCTTCACGAAGCAATTCCCTAAAACAAACATCCAACGTGGGAGATGGATCAGGGTTTATCAAGTTGGAGCGAACACTTTCAAAATCAGATCGTAATTTTATTGAAATTGATGTGCTTTCTTTGTTCACGAACTCCTTGAATGATGGAGAGATATTCAGAAGGTATTTTAGCATTAACAAATTGATAAATTCACCCATAAGTTCTGAAATATAGAGGAATAATCTTAAACTGAGATATCTCCTTGAGAAACATAGCATACTCTAACTGAAAGCACCTTACGCTATGATCTTGGTTATAAAAATCTTTAGTAAATAATTCCATATGACATTTGTTATCTTGTATGGCCTAAGATTAAGAACAGTAAGAGGGTAAATTGACCCTAAAATCCATGTCATCACTCATCACTCGAGCATCTTTAACCTTTCATTGACCAAACTTTGTAGGATCGGTAGGAGTAGGATCACTTTCATATATATATGTCCCCATAATTCTTTTTCGGTGACATATAGTTGGTATTGAAATTCTCATGCACAGTAATTTTTTTCTGTAAATCGAACATGGAAGGACTCAACTGATATGACATCATGTTCTTGACAAGCTTAGGAAGATAGAAATGCAATGATACAAAATAATTAGAATGACCCAAGACTAAGATTTCAAGATGCCTAAAATTCCAAGATACTTAGGATTTACTATTGACTAAAAAAACAGTAAGCAGAACCAAAACATTCATTTTTTTTGAAAGAATCCACAGATGAAAGACACTAACAATCAAAGCATTGAAACAATTTTTCTGAATCAGTTCTCTCAAAGAGTTCTTCTATTAAATAGTAAGAATTCTTATTTACATGCCTAAAAATCTGTTATACTTAAAAATCTTTTATATATCCCTAAATATATCCTATTTCTAATTGTAATATCTCTGAAAATATGCTACATTAATCTATGTTATCACCTATCATCATTATCTGCAGCCTGGAATTATTGCCCGAAAATCTAGTAACTCTCTTCTTCCTTATAATATGAGGTACTCTTTGCTCTATCCTCATGCAAGTACGGCAAATGTTTCTTCTTTCGGAGCTAGTGTGCAGGAATTTAATTTTCCTATCTCAACAATACATCCTTCCCTACGACACAAGTCTGCAAATGTGCTTCGTGTTAGTCTTGGTAGAACTTTACGAGGGTTTAACTCCTCAGTACTACAGTCAAAGTCAGAACCTGTAGAAGAAGCTAATGCTGGAACTGTGGTTCATCCAGATGGAACAATTGAGGCTAATCTGCAGTCTATTGAGTTTTCAACTAAGGAATTACTTGAGCAAGAACCGATGAAATGTGAATCTTTCATGAGATCAGATGTGATTGCGCCCCAGTCAGTTAAAAGGGTTTTGCAGCTTCAGGAGAGTTCAGATTTTTCTGTGAGTGGAGGGGACTTGGATAAAGTGGAGGCATATGTTTTCGCGAATATTGAAGATCACAAGACACACATAATTTAGTTGTAAATGGTGAGGAGTCGGCTAATGATGGGGAAAAGATAAGTATGACAGCTGGTTTTTGCGGGACATGTTGACACTGAGAGTGTGGGGTGTGTCAGAGAGGATGACATATATGAAGAAGGTGAGATCTGAGAATTGTTGATGCAGTCAATTGAAGAAGACCCAATGGCTGAGGGGATGGATTCAGGAAAAAATAAGTCTTATAATGATTATGTAAATTATATTACTGTGATGAGAAAGCTGAAAAAAATCTTCATAAAGACATTAATCTGTGGAGTCCATTATTAGATAAAGAGGAAACAACCGGTGATGAAAAATCATGTTTAACTCTTGTATTTTTCATGAGTGAATATTTGTTGGTTTTTAAAAGGTGTGAATGGAAAATGAAGAGTTTTGACTTTTATAAAGAGTTGTGATTTTTTCGAAGAGTTGTGACTTTAATGAAAAGTTGGGACCTTTACGAAGAGTTGTGACTTTTACGAAGAATTGTGACTTTTCTGAAGAGTTATGACTTTAATGAAAAGTTGCATTAAAAGTTGCTACTTTTACGAAGAGTTGTGACTTTTCTGAAGAGTTGTGACTTTTTTGAAAAGTTGCGAGTTTTTCGTAGAGTTGTGATTTTTCCAAAAGGTTGTGACCTTTCTGATAAGACACAATAAACGCTCATTCCCACTACCCTTTGTTATCTATAAATAGAGGGTTTTTCTCTTGTTTTCAACAATGAATTTTTCTTCTACTAAATCTAGTATTCTAAGTGTATCTTTTTGCCGTTGAGTGGTTCGCTGACTTCGTGATTTAAGATATCGATACACCAGTGAGTAAGATTGTTCTATCTTGGGAGAATGTATTTCGTTAACCTCGGTTACCTTAGGAGAATAATTTCCATAAAGACATACCGTGCAATCAATGGGCTCAAATTTCTCCTTTGAGAAAAATATTTTGTATATTATTTCTAATCTATTTCAAGTTTTATTTTTACTGGTTTCAAGTTTCTAGCTTTGAAAATACTCTTTAAACTTTGTTGTTTCTTACCAACTTCTCAAAATGCATCTTCCTTTTCTCCTTTATTTGTCCCCACCAGTAATTTGAAAAGAGGGATGTAAATTCCCTATACTGACTATCGTGGAGTTGGAAACAAGACAAAGCATATATAGGAATCGCTGTAAGTACATAGCTAAGCACAATCTCTTTTCCCGCAATACTTGAAAAATTTAGTCTTCCATCCTTTTATTTTTGTCTTGACCCTCTCCTTTATAAACTCTAGCATCTTTTCTTGAAACGTCCCACAAAATCCGGTAAACAGAAATACATTGCCATGTCATTTATTTATCGTTTCCCAAGCAACAACGATATCTCAACTTTTTCCTCTTCTTTCACATATTTAGTAAAACAGATATATGATTTATGTAGATTAACCAATTTCCTTAAAATATTTGCTACATAACTTGCATTTTGGTTGTTAGTTGAGCAGAATATAAAGGAGTCATCGACAAAAATTAAATGAATTATGCTTTGCCCTTGGATTTCATTTCTTATATAAGCATCATAGAGAAGACTTATCTAGATAATTAATTAATGTTTAATGATAAATTTTGGTAAGAATATCTTTAAAATTTTCTAGAAACCGTAACTAGGATTTATGTATAAGATAAAAAGAATTAGTTGACACTATACTAAAAGGAAACATCAAAAAAATATTGAGCAAAGTAAAGTCTTTTTTCTTATTTTTTGTCTATGTTTTCTTTACTCATTTTTTGCTCATTCAATACTCTTTTTGCAGTTCAACAACAGAGAAAAGGTTCTCATTTGATTCCTATATATATATATGTGTACGTGCGCCGTTTAATTGTTCCTTTTTATTTGTGGTATTTTTAATGTTTTGTTTCAGATTAAGTTTTGTTTTTTTTGTTCATGAATTTTTGAATTTTTACCTGATATACGAGTTGATGAGTGATAAATATTGGTTTTGTTGTACATGATATAATATCTATAATCAATCAATCAACTATGCCTCAACCTGAACCAAGTTGAATTTACTAGTAATGTTAATATTTGTTTTACTTCTTTTATGTTTTTTTTTTGTGACTATGAATTTCTGTATCTCTTCTTTTGTATTGTATTTGATATTTTATCATATCTGGTTGCGGGGTGCTACTAGAGGAGTGTGATCTTGTGTTTGAGTTGTGTTCTACGACTTGGTTGTGCTTTGATTGACATCGAGATGGAAAGAAAAGCTTTAGATTTAGCTGATTCTGGAATCATGCCAGTTTCCAAGAACGAAGAGGTCTCAATCTAACTGTGTAATTATTGTTTTTTTATTTTAATATTACTCTACTTCATCATGTATTTGCAGCCTAAAATTGTTGTTAGGAAGTCTAGTATTTCTTCGTCTCTTCTTCCTTATAAGAAGAGGTCTCAATCTAATTTCTTATTTGCTATTGAAAATCGATCTAACTGTGTAATAGTTTTTTATATTTTTTAATATTACTCTATTTCATCATATATTTGCAGCCTAAAGTTGTTGTTAGGAAGTCTAGTATTTCTTTGTCTCTTCTTCCTTATAAGAAGAGGAACTATGTGCTCTATCCACATGCACCTATCCATCCTTATAACAATGATGCTGATGATACTGCACGCACTAACAGATTTAATTGGGATCTGAATATTCCCATGGAATTATGGGAGGCTTCTGGTGATGATTTGGTTGCAAGTGGTGAGGGGTCGGCAAATGATGGGGAAAGCATAAGTACAGAGGAAGAATGTTATGCTTCTGATGATTTCGCGGGACATGTTGACACAGAGTGTGGGGTGTGTCAGAAAGGATGACATATATGAAGAAGGTGAGATCCGAGAATCGTTGATGCAGTCAATTGCAGAAGACCCAACGGATGAGGGAATGAATTCAGGAAAAAATAAGTCTTATGATGATTATGTGAATGGCTGTGATGAGAAAGCTAAAAAAATTCTTCATAAAGACATTACTCTATGAAGTCCATTATTAGATAAAGAGGAAACAACCGGTGATGATGAGCAGAGGCCTATTGGCGCAGGTAGGTCGCTGTCTTCAAGAAGTGGAAGAGAGAGGTATTCTTATTTGGAGGAGGAGAAATTCCATCTACGAAGCAATAGATAAGTTTTCTTTTTATTACTGTTTCTTTTTTTTTTTAATAATGCTGCGCAACTCTTGACTTTTTATTACTGTAATTTTTCCAAAGATGAAATCGTTATGGTCCCAAAGTTGCTCGAGATAGGTTTCACGACCGTTCATTTGATAGCCCAAAGGGGGAACTTCATGCGTGGAAGAGCGAGGAGCTGGGCCGTGGCCGGCTGTTAAAAATGACAAAAGTCCCACATCGGTGGTTAATGAGATGGGTGGACTCCTTATAAGGCTTGGGCAATCCTCCTCCCTTTGAGCTAGCTTTTGGGGTGTGAGTTAGGCCTAAGACCTAATTTCAACATGGTATCAGAGCAGGGTCCGTCTCACCCGATGTTGGGACCCCCGATATCAAAATTGCCCACGCACCAGATGCTAAGCACTGGGCGTGAGGTGGGCTGTTAAAAATGACAAAAGTCCCACATCGGTGGTTAATGAGATGGGTGGACTCCTTATAAGGCTTGGGCAATCCTCCTCCCTATGAGCTAGCTTTTGGGGTGTGAGTTAGGCCTAAGACCTAATTTCAACACCGGCGGAGTCGAAAGCTATGGAGGTGTAGCTGATTATAACTTTAGACATAAACATACAGCTGCGGTTTGGGAATCTGCAAATGAACGTAATGACTATGATAGTAGACTAGATGGTGGTGCCTTTGCTAGTAATAGGAAGAGGAATCTGCTAAATGATACAAAGTTTACTCCTATGCAGAGAAGCAGTTTTCCTCGAATGTGGTCGAGATCTCCTGTTAGATCCCGTACTTCTCAGCAGAGGTCTCCAGTTATGTACAGGGAAGACAGAATGAGGTCTTCTTCACGAACTTCTTTTAGTGAAGAAGATACAGTCCCTCAAAGGTGTGACCCTCCATCATATACTGCTTGCCATCTGAATGATACGAGGGATGTGGATGGTGTACAGGAGTACGGGCATCCGAGGTCTCTTTCTAGCAGAAGAAATCCACCTGATCAGGTATTTACTAGACCCAACAGGCAGAGAGTTGAGATTTTAGATCATCACGAGAGGGTTGATGGTGTTGAACTTTGATGGGCCGATACACACTGGTAGACTTTCTGAGCATTGCAGTGGTGAAAGAAGGAAGTATGGAGAGAGGCAAGGAGGACCTAGGGAAATGAGATATGTCAAAGAGCAAGAAGGTGGTAATCTTAGACCTAGGCATGACGAAGAATTTGATGCCTCCAAATTGAAGAAAAAAAGGTTTTGAGTTGATGGCTCTATTGTGGTGGCTTGTGTATCGTTTTTGTTTATGTTTTTTTTACTCATTTTTTGCTCATTTAATACTCTTTTTGCTGTCTAAGAATGGAGAAAAATGCTCTTATTTTGTTTCAATAAAAAGAACGTTTACCATTCTTTATTAGAATGATAAATAATATTTGTATATAATAAGTTCGACTATATCTTCGTTGCTCACCTTATTGATATACCTCATTGTATATAATAAGTTCAAATCTTTTCAAACTCAAAAATTTTATTTGTTCTTACTTGCTTCAATCAAACTGTTTGTGACAACAACACTATCTCATAAACTTTATCAACAATAGCATTAGATATGGTTATGTCTATTTGCTCAATGGTAAGGATGAAACAATAGAAATGTCTACACAATTTGAAGTTGAAAATCAGTTGAGAAAAGGATAAAAAGCGATAGGGAGAAAAGGATAAAAAGTGATAGGGATGAAACAGTAGAAATTTCTAGGCAAACATATTCCTTTAGTAGAAATATGTTTGGAAAAATGTATTATCCATTATGCAAGTGTCATATTCACCTCAATCTAATGGAGTTGAAGAATTAAAAAAAACATTCAAACTTTGTAGGAAATGATGACTGCATTACTTGTAAGTTCAGGTTTACCACAAAACTTGAGTGGAGAAGCTATCCTTCTATTTCATATGAGAAATCGAAAGGAAGAAAATATAGAATTAAACTTGAGTAGTCTTGTGAAGGTTCTAAATTATCTTGGAAAGAACCAAATGATTATATCTTCAGATCTAATTTTATAACATTTCCTATGTCTTTTGTGGGGACATCCTTTTGGAAAGATGGTGTCAATAGTGAGATTGATTCATTGGAAGTTGATTGATCTTCTTTCCGGAAATAAACGTTTGGGTCCAAAAGTGAATCTTTAAAAGAAAAATGAAATATGATTGAACTATTGACAAATATAAGGCTAGACTTGTAGTCAAATGATAGAGACAAAAAGAAGGTCTCTGTTACTTTGTTACACTAGTTTTTAGAACGTAACGTTCGTTGCACGTTTGTCCCTTGTAATTACTACAAGATTTCTATATAATTAAAAAATGAATTTCATAATAGAAAATTATGTGTATTTCACGCTTTATTCATAAAATTAAGTAATCAAAAGAGGAGTGTAACACCAAACTAAAGCTTAACATCAAATGGACAATCTGCCAAACATATCAGATAGTTTTAAGAAATTGTATCATTTTGATACGTAGATTTCACATGAGTTATTAGTTGTGAAGATGTCATGTAATGTTTGAAGAGAATATATAAAATTTATCAATATCCATTACATATTATAGCATCACAATAAATTATACAACTTCATATGTACATTATTTTCATTATCCCATAAATATTAGAAAATAAGATGAAATTGAGTAGACGAAAAACAATAAAAGAGCTAATGAATTCTAAAACTTTTAAATAACAAAAATTAAAGAGAGAAACAATTCCAATTTAAAAGAATGGAGGAACTTCCTCAATAACTAACAAAAGTATTGGGATGAGCAATATAATAATTACATCCACAAATAATCATCCATCAACATATACATTGGAATAACAAAGTGTATCTGTTGATATAAAGTATTTTTGAAAACTTTTTGGTATGTGTAATTACAAGTTAGGAATTATAAAATTCATTTAAAAATTGATGATATACATAACATCTATGAGAATTAGATCAGTTAAAGTTGGTATATGTAAAGTTTCTGAATAAAATCTAAATATGTGTCATATTAAGATGTCTAGTAATTGAAAAGACATTTTATTGTTTAATGTTTAAGGATATATCAGTTTTCGAAAGATATAATTAATTTATTGCCTTTTGTTTTTACGAAACACTTCATCTACCAAACTCCATTTTTGAATTCCGTGAATTAATTCTTCCTTAAAATATCGGGCTACACATCTTGCTTTTTGATCGTTAATTGAACATAATTTAAAGGAGTTATCGACAAAAAATAAATGAATTACACTTACCCATATCTATTCAACTTTAGCCCTTGGATTTCATTCAATTGTCGATTCAATATAGATATTTACACCTCTTACCATAAACTAAATAATCATTTTAATGCTAAATGATAAATTTGGTAAGTATTTTTAAGATTCTCTACAAACCCTAACTAGGATTTATGTACAAGAAGAATTATCTTACATTATACTAAAAACCAAAAAAAAAATCAAACAAAATTCAGAAAAACCAAAAGGAAAAATCAATATCAAAATTTAGCAAGTAAAGTCTTTTCTCCCTTTTTTCACTTATTTTTTGCTCATTCATACTCTTCTTACTGTTTAAGAACAGAGAAAGAAGTTTTCATTTGATTCCTATATAAATGTATATATCTGTGTGCCATTTAATTGTTCCTTTTTATTTGGGTGTTTTTGATATTTTATTTCAGGTGAAGTTTGGGTTTTTATTCTTCATTTTTCGATTTTTACCTGATATACGATTTGATGTGTGATAAATATTGATTTTGTTCGGATCTATATATGTTCAACAAGTAAACTCTTTTCTTCTCTTTTTCGTATAGGGTTTTTCACTCATTTGTTGCTCATTCAATACTCTGTGGGTGTGGGTGACATTTAATTGTTCCTTTTTATTTGGGGTGTTTTTGATGTTTTATTTCAGGTGAAGTTTTATTTTTTGTTGTTCAATTTTAGGATCTTTACCTGATATACGATCTGATGAGTGATAAATATTAGTTTTGTGTTACTTGATATAGGATATATATATATATATATGTTCAATCAACCAATCAACTACGCCTCAATCCGAACCTAGTTGAATTTACCTGATGTATTATCTATATATAAGATCCGATGAGTGATAAATATTGATTTTGTGTTACCTGATATATGATCTATATATTTCTCATATGTCGGCTTTCTTAACCATCTATTAAATTATTATTATGCTTGATTATGATTATTCTTGGTTGTTGATAATTCTGTCACGACATACATAGTTTCTTTCTTTATAAATTGCACATAAAATGTTAGTCCACTAGACTTTCTTATGATTTTTTCTATTTATTGGTTATTCTTGCTTATTCAGATTAATATATTGCTTTGTTTAACATTTTTCATTTTGTATGCATATGATGACATGTATAAGTTGTTATTTTTTTTAAAGTTAATTGGGTTGATATTACACATATTTCAATACATTAGTTAGAACTATATACAATTTATATAATAATAATAAAGATCAAACGTGCAAGGCACGTTCTCAGAACTAGTACTTAAAATGAGTAGATTTTATGAGTTGAAAACATTGTGTGTTAAGTTCTATGAAACAAAAGGAAGACTGATGCACAAAGAGCAGGGTCCGGGAATGGCCACACCCCTACCTTTTCCTATGAAATAATTTGGGGTTTATCTATCTTTTTATGGTCAATTAAGTCATTTCGATCCTCGATAGTTTCTTGAGTATGATTTGAATCGTGTGTTCTTGTATGATGTGTTAAGATGATTTGTTGTGCTTTTTCACTTCCTTAAATATTCGACTTACTAAAACTTCTGTGTATGCCACTTGGCATCTCAAGTCAAGCTAAATATGACATTGATATTAACAGGAAGCAGTTGATGATTTCAATGACAATGCACCTTTATATCTTATCTAGATATTTTGAGGATTCCATGCTTTATATTATTATTAATTTTCTGTAAGTTCTTGGTGATTATTTCTTTAAGTGCTCCTTGTGTTGATTTGATAGTGTGAATAGTAATTCCGTCCAGATAATTTGGAGATTGTTTGAGTATTGTCCAAATAGCTTAGAGATTCCTTACCTCATATTATTGTTTATTTATACAGGTTCTTAGTGGTTTATGATGCCTCCTACGGGAAGAGAGCGTTACCGAAGTTTAATGCCCGACATCATTAGCAATCTTCCCCATAATGTAATCGACATCATTTTGATACGTCTGCCTTGCAAAGATGCTGTGAGGACAAGTGTTTTATCAAAGAAATGGAGGTATCACTGGTGTAGACGTACGGAGTTGACCCTTGATGAATCTCTATGGAAAAAAGGAGAGGATTTAAACCCTACAGTTAGATTTAGGGAGATCATCTATCAGCTCTTGACCCTTCACGAAGGGCCCATTACTAAGTTTACCCTCGATATCGTTCATCTAAAAAGCTCTCCTGAAATCGAAAACTTTATATTTTTCCTCAGGAATCACATTCAAGATCTTGTTCTGCACCTTCCATTGAGAAAGCAATACACATTGCCATCTACACTTTTCACATGTTCGCAGCTGAGACATCTAAGTCTTCATTCTTGTTCAATTTATCATCCATCTGCCTTTCAAGGATTCGATAAGTTAATCAGCCTGGATCTATGTGGAGTCTCAACTTCTTCTGAATTGCTGGAAAGTTTGATATCTCATTGCCCCTTGCTTGAGAAATTGGATCTGTCTATTTTAGAAGATTTAGACATGATTGAAATTAATGCTCCTATGCTAAAATTGTTCAGTTTCACAGGCGATATAAGTTCTATCTGCCTAAAGAATGTCCCTCGTCTGGTAGAAGCATCTCTGCTAGGTGACAGTGAGCAGAAAGAGAGTCTTGATTTTGCAAAGATTTTCGAGTCTTGTTCTGCTCTCGAGCAACTCAGCTTGAACTTCTTAAATTCAGAGGTAAATGTTTCTCCCTGTCTTTATTGTTATACACTTTAACGAATATCTTTTGGGCTGACTTAATCTTGAATTTATGTAATTTTTTCTTAGTTCGTTGCTGAAGAAGGATATAAAGTAGCAACAAGACTTCCATTCTATCTTAACAATGTCAGGCGATATGACGTGCCTGACATTTTGCTTGTGGAATCATATAAACTTTCGTATATAATTTGCTTACTAAGAAGCTTTCCATATCTGGAATATCTTGAAATGCAGGTTTGTAGTGCTATGACATTTTTTTAATTTTATTTAGTGGTTCTTTTCTGTACTTTATCTTCAATAATCTGATAGTTGTTGTCTTTCTTAGGTTGTTGATGAAGATGATAGTGATACTGATGAAGATGAAGAATCTCTTCAACCCGAAACTTTGTCAGACCTGACATTTAATCACCTTGTGGAATTTCAGCTTGGAAGCTTTATAGGACGTACATCCGAGATTCAGTTTATCAAGCATTTGTTAGCCAACTCCCCGGTGTTAGAGATACTGGTAATCAATCGACAGTTTCTAGATGAGAAGCCTCTCGACAAAAGAGAAGAAATATTCACTGAGATCTCAAATTTTCCGCGTGCATCACCTAAAGCAGAAATCGTCTACAAAGATTTTAGTTGATCTTGATTTTTGGCTTAGAAGAATCAAATTGACAAGCGAGAAAGAGGCATTTATGTGGTATTATAACTCTCTATTTTACCTTGCTATAACGTCTATTTAGGAACGTGAACATTGCGTGGATGGATGTTTTGATTATGTTGTCATTTCATTTAAGGATTTCTACTTTTTTTGTCTGTTCATGAATGAGTTATATATCCAGGAGTATTTTTTTTCTTCAGTTTTTGGAGGGACTGAGAAACTGAATCAGTCCCAAAATTTTCTTAATCAAACAAAAAATGATGTTGTTTATACACCCTTTTGTAGGAAAAACTTTACCTGCACTGTGTGTTTTATATCAAATCAATAAATGTAGTAAAATGAGGGAAGGTTTAGTAAGCAAATAGTTTGACATTGTTGGGGTATTTTAGAGCATTGGAATAGTACTCACGAGTTAATTTGTTGGATGATCGCTAAATTTTTATGTATATTTTGTTATTTGTTAAAGTTATTTTTGTTTCTCTTTTGGGGCAAAGTTTAAACATCAAATCGTATTCGATTCCTCATTTCCTAATAAAAGTATAAGAATTATCTATTTGAGATATGGTAATTAATTGGAGGACAACACAAAATAATTTTAAAAATATATGGTCTATCAAAACACACCTTAACTAAGCTAAGATCCTATTACTCCCTGAACTTTTTTTTTTTTTGTAATTTTGTACACCTTTTTGACTTACGTGGCATCCAAATATCTCTCATGCACCTCAATTGCGTGGAGTCACGGAGTGTGCCACGTAAGACAAAAGGTGCACACAATTACAAAAAAAGATAAGTTCGGGGGGGGGGGGGATAATAAGACTTTAGTTTAGTTAAAGTGTGTCTCTGATATTTCAGTCATAGTCTAGGGGGTACTTGTGCATTTTCCCTAATAATAATAATTAGATACTATAGTTTTAAATTCATTCCATTATCTTTTCCTCTTTAGCCATCATCTTTTTTTGTTACACATATTCTTAATATGGTTAGTAATAAACAAAACCTAGCTACTGGCCTATTTATCATCAAGAAAGTTACTATATAATTTTAAGATATTGAACTAACTAGCATGGGATTCACATGTAACACACGTGTCCAGAAATTGAACTGATGAAATATACAAAAAACAATGGATTGTTTGAACACCTAAATTTAGTTATGTAAATCAATTAGCATACAGAACATTCAACTTCATTTTCTTGTTTCTTTTACATTTTAACAACGTTGTCTACATGTGAATATGAGCAATGTCGGATCGAAGTGCAAATAATTCATGCCTATTTGATTTCTTCTATAGCCCGCAAAGATATTAAAAAGATTTATCAAATGAAAGTAATATTATCGAACTAATATATGTATGTGATCAATATATGTTTTTCTTTAAATGATCATTATCAATTTCATGATGTAAAGCTACAAATAGTAAAGTTATTTGTAATAGAGATATTTAAAATATATAGGCCCATTAAAAAGTTATAGTGATATCATTTATGCACATACACACACCCTTTGTCTGATTTAAAGTTACAACCTGTTTCATTAGTAAATGTAAAAAAAAAATATTGGCATTGTTCAAAATTTAATTATATATCAACGAAATATAACACTACAATCATATCCCAATAGGTATAATATTAGGCACTCAAACAATCTTTGTAAATAGGAATGACCAAAGTAAAGTATTCAAGCAATTTCTATGAGTATATGTAATATCATCAAAAAAAAAAATCATCTACCAGACTAAGTACAAGCATGTCATAAATATTTTCTTCAGGATAGTTTAATATATATAGGTTATAGACTACTGACTGCGAATGAAATCGAAGACATCTTTAAAGGTATTCTAAAATTGAAATGTTCTTGTACTTGTACTATGTGAATTAAAAAAATAAGAATAAATTACAAATAAACCTTAAATGAAAGTGTAAATAACCAAACAATTTATCTTTATCAACACGTCGCATTAGTACCAATTTATACTCTTTCAGAAGTTATTTCTCCAAACTCAAAAGAGAATTTAAGAAAATTATAAAAATATTGAACCAAACTAAATAAGTATTAAGAGAATGATTTCTATAATCTGACGATGTACAAAATTACACTAATAACTTATCTTTTAAGTCTAGCAGGGCGCTCTTATAATCAAAGGTTCTGATATCATCATCCCCTGTCGAAAAAGAAAAGCATATCAAAGATCTCATAAGAGTTTTCAAAATGTTCATCTATGTAAAATCATTTGATAAGATATGACGTATAACATGATCAACCATTGTGTGTACCGAACTAAATAGTTTGATAATGTCATTTTTCTTTGTACCTACAAAGTTAGAATATGCAAAGATGAAACAAAAAGGAAATAAAGAATACATACTTACTGGAGTATCTCCAATGAACATATGAAATTAGAAAGATGGTAGGCTAGATTCTAGAATGATTAACATATCATAAAGAGAATACACACAATATATTATAGTAAATGAGACCCTCTGTTTCCCTCGTCTGTTATGCCTTTTCATTTGCATCATTTAAATATATCTTCATTATTATATGAAAGAATTACTGAAGGCTGAAACTAAATAATTATACATTGTAATTAAGATACTATAAATTAAAAGTTTTATATTTAATATTAAAAAATAACTCCACGAAATTGAACAAATTACAAAAAAAAATTAATTTCCCTTTAAAATAATTTACTCACCTATTAGAGCATCAAAATAAGAATTAAGGAGACATAAATCAACACAGGTAAATAAATCAACAATTAATTAATTGATAAATAGGGCTAAGAGATAAACTTCAAAATATTTAAACTATTTTTAAAAAATAATAGGAAACCGTACCTTTAAGAGGATTAAACTTTATTATATACTCTATATACTAATATTTTACTAATAACTAATTAGATGATTTTTACAATTTCAATTTAAGGATAGGGGTAAGACTTTTCAAATTTAAAAATTAAGAGTAATTAAGTTAAGGCTATATAAATAATTAGCAATTTATTTACGAATATTTAATTACTTTGATTATGATTTAGTATAGGGGCAAAATGGTAATTCAACTTTTGCCTAACATTCTTCCCACTTATTATAATACTAGTCTTGGAAACGTGTGTTGCACGTTTGATCCCTACTATTATATTAAATTTATATAAGTCTAACTTCATAGATATAAAAATGATCGTGTTTACTAATTACGTTGCGAACATTCTAACTCGATCGTCAAAAGATTGATTTCAGTCCCCTTGAAGATTCCAACATGCCTTCTCTCATTGCAAGCTCCATTAGAAGTAGTAATAATTTACACACAATATATTTTGTTTCTGTAAGCAACAAAAGAATATATGAGTAATAAAGTACTTAGTGTTATAAAATGAAGCTAAAACTAATAATACTGAAAGATGAAACCAACATAAATATATAGTGACAGTTAGAGATGAATTTTTTTTTGGTCTCTTCCAAGTGGGCCAAAGTCTCTTCATAATGTATACAATGACACCATTTATAGGATGTGATTAAGGGTGTGTTTGGTATGGAGGAAAATGTTTTCCATGAAAAATGTTTTCTTGGAAACCAAGTAGATTTTGCACTTATTTTCTCATGTTTGGTTGGTGAGTAGAAAATATTTTCCAGAAATGATTTTTAGTGTTTGATTTATGAATCAAAAATGTTTTTGAGAGACCTCTTTTATTTTTACTAGAGTAAAAAATAATTTATGAAATTAAAAATTTTTTTAAAATCAAAATTATTATTTTTTTGGGGTGGTGGTGGTGGTGGTGTGGGGGATAGTGGGTGGGGGCGGGGGGAGGGGGTAGGAGTGAAAAAATAAAAAATTGAAGTTGATAGTATTTTTAAAAAACAAAATTAATTTTTTGGGGGGTTGGGGTGGGTGGGGGACTGGTAGGGGGGCTGATGGGGGGGAGGTTAGGAGTTTAAAAATAAAATTTGAAGTTAAAAATATTTTTAAAAAGCAAAATTAATTTTTTGGAGAGTGGGTGGGGTTGGGGGGGGGGGCTGGCTGGTGAGGGGGTCAGGGATCGGGTGAAAAAATAAAATTTTGAAATTGAAAATATTTTTTAAAAATTGATGGCTTTTTCAAAAAAAAAATGTAATTTGAAATTGGAGGAGAGTTTTGGAAAATATTTTCCTTAATTTTTGAAGGGAAGTCATTTTCCTTAATTTTGAGGAAAATGAGTTGATTTGGAAAACATTTTCCAAAACTTTTGTCCCAACCAAACATGAGAAAATTGGAAAATATTTTCCTTCATACCAAACACACTCTAAGTAAAATCAAAGAGTGTTTTAAATATGACATTAATTTCTTGAGAATGTGGAAAACATTATACAAGTGTGGAAGATTAATGAGGAGATAGTGAAGGTGTATAGTATTAATACACATAATGAATAAAAATAGACCTAGAAATTATTGATTTGCACTTTAAACAATATATTTACAATAACTCTGTAGTATTTTATTTTGTAATATTTTGCATCAGATGGAGAAATGAAAACTTTTTTAAGAGCTTTTACTAATAATATAATTAATTATTTTTATAACACTTCATTTTTCGTATTTTATTATATCAAAATGAGTGAATTGTAAATATCAGATTTCTGTAATTGAAGAAAATGTAATGGGATGATAAAGTGTTAAAGTATATATTTAGTGAAATCTTTATTAAGAAGGCAAACATGCAAATATTAATCTGAAAATTCAATTCTATACTGAGTTTTGAAGTGCATATCAATGACAAATAGTTTAAGTGATTTACCATTATCATATAGTGATTACATGTTACTATTTATTCTTAAATATTTTTTCCTTTAAATATTTTATAGGAGCCATTGTTTAGTATTTAATAAGACTACATTAATAAATTAAACACTCTGAAAGTCTGAATTATTCTCCTGATCCATTATTTAGCTATTATTATAATTAAAGTAGATGATGCATCAATCTGAAAAACGTACTAATCTACAAATAAAACTGTTGAGATATTGTTAGAAATTAAAACTAAAAAATTATCTATAATTTTAATTCATCTGAAAATTTATAGTGATAATTCCAATTTTATATACAACCATATATTTTATAACATTCGATTTGATATAGAGACAAAATAATAATCCAATGGAGAATTAAAGTAAGCATTATGAGGAACATTAAAATAGAAATTCAACTAATTATCAAATTAGAAATTTAAGGAGCAGAAAATTAAATAACATGCAGAGAAAAAAAGTACAACTAACTTATTGTTTAATTAATATTAACAGGAAGAAAAAGGAATTACAACTAATACTTATTATTTAATTAATATAATATTTAACTATAGTATATGCATGGGCAAACGATAAAATAGTAATTCAACTTTGAGGTTTTGATCTTACCATTTTTTATTATAAGAATTGTTTTAGATTGAAGGGCAAAATGACTGTTCATTCAACTTCTTAACTTTGGCTATTTAATATTTAATTAATTAGATATTTATCAATCACGTTTTAATCATTTCTTATATATAAGAAATAAGTATAAGGATTAGAGTGCTGTTAAAAAATAAATATATTTTTTTTATTAGAAAAATTATCGAATCACACCTTGTTTTGATGGGTTCGAATGATATTTAGTCATTCTTTATCCATATTTTCACATATTAATTAATGTAAATATATGAATTCAATGCATTCTCTGTTTCATATACAATATTTTACTATGTACTTCTTGTCCTTTTTTCTTTTGCATTCTTACTTCAAGCTCTTTACATCGATATATTAATCAACACAATCTAGCTAGAATAATTTATATGATAAAAAGTTGTGAAAATATAGAGAAACTGATAACTAACTTACCATCTCCCTCATCATTCTTGCAAGCCATGAAGAGCTTCAAAGTTCAACCACATAGATAGAAATTAATCGTAAATCTGTGGAAGGAAGAAAATCAAATAGATTGATAGAGTGTGTCGATAAGAAAAAGAAAGAAAAAACACATGAAGTCAAACAAAAATCAACAATGAATAGTGATATTGACAATTAAAAAGTACAACAAACATATTATCAGAGTAACGATTAATTGCAACATATAAATTCTTACAAACGAATAGTCTATACAAAAGAGATACAACTACAAACACGTCAAATAACTAAATAGATTGCCTAAGAAAGGGAAGGGGTGAAAGAGTTGGAGAAACTTATAAAGAGAAAAAGCTCTTGAAAATTTGATTAATTTTTCTCTTAAGTTTTGAACTTTTATAATATGATGCAACTTTAGAGAAGCTCTGAGAAGACAAATACAATTGAAGTTAATATGAAAATATATAATATTTGTAACTGATAAGAAATTAAATATATTATTAATTAATATTTAATGAAATTTATTAAATAAGGTAGAATATGATTAGTTTTTTAAATAATTAATAAAGAAAAATCTGAAAAAAAGAAGATGCGGAAATGAATTAAAGGTATTTGAAAAGTATAACTTTTGAAGTTATAAAGACTTCACATAAATGATATATTAAGTTGTTTAAAAAATTGAAGCAATATTATTTATTCCAAGAAATTTAATTAATATATTTTTATTAATGTTGTATGACTAATTTCATCCTTAAAGGGTATAAAATTTTAATTTTTGATGGGTATTTTGGTAAGTCTAACTTTGCACAAAAAAAGCTTCCCATTTTTAATATAATATGATATATATTATAAGATAAATTTAATTAATTTACCAAGTATATAATTCATCATTAGTTTGTGCTAATTATAACAGAAGAAAATTGAAAGTCCAACTATTGCAAGCTTCCATTGTAAGTATTTTTTGAAGCAATTACTTAGCATTTAATATAATGTTATGAATATAATTCATCTGAAAAATTGTATACCTTTGCCCGGCAGGATTAAATGAGGTAAACTTAGAGGGTAATTTTAACTGTTACAAAACATTTGATTTCCTTTTGTCATTTAATTACAAATGTTCATTGTACCTAGATTAATTCATGTCATAGATGGTAAGTTCTTCATTTTTAGAATATTAATTTTTTATTATAATCAATGTGTATTTATATTTTTGTTCACAAATATGTAATAATAGTGTTTAATACAAAATACAATAGTTTTTATTTATAAATAATGTACATGTACATTTTTGCCCATAAATATTATGATATTATAAGGAATTTTTGTAATTCAACTTTTGACATAGAGGCTTCCCACTTATAGTATAATATGATATGATATGATATATGATATATGATATATGATATATGATATGATGATATATGTTCAATCAATCAATCAACTATGCAAGACAAAACATATGTAGGGATTGCAGCTAGTACGGACTTAAGCACAAACTCATTTCTACAATACTTGAAAATTTTGGCCTTCCATCCTTTTATTTTGTCTTGACTCTCTCCTTTATAAACTCTAGCTTCTTTTCTTGAAACGTCCCACAAACGCCGGTGAACACAAATACATAGCCATGTCATTTGTTTATCGTTGTCCAAGCAATAACGATTTCTCAACTTTCTCCTCCGCTCTTACTTTTTAACTGAAGCAGATTGTTGATTTATCTAGATTAAGCATTTGCTAAGAGCTTTGATTAAATTTCCTTAGAATATCGGGTTACACAACCTGCACTGTGATCGTTAACTGAACATAATTTAAAGGAGTTATTGACAAAAAATAAATGAATTACGCTTAGCCCATATCTATTCAACTTTAGCCCTTGGATTCCATTCAATTGTTGATTCAATTTGCTACACCTCTTACCATAAACTAAATAATCATTTTAATGCTCAATGATAAATTTGGTAAGTATATTTTAAGATTCTCTACAAACCCTAACTAGGATTTATGTACAAGACGAATTATCTTACATTATACTAAAAACCAAAAGGAAAAATCAAACAGAATCCAGAAAAACCATAACTAGCAAGTAAAGTCTTTTCTCCCCCCTTTTCACTTATTTTTTGCTCATTCAACACTCTTTTTACTGTTTAAGAACACAGAAAAAGATTTTCATTTGATTCCTATATATATGTATATATCTGTGTGCCATTTAATTGTTCCATTTTATTTGGGGTGTTTTTGATATTTTGTATCAGGTGAAGTTTTGTTTTTTGTCTTTAATTTTTGGATTTTTACCTGATATACGATTTATGAGTGATAAATCTTGGTTTTGTTGTTACCTGATATCAGATCTATATATGTTCAATCAATCAATTATGCCTCAATCCGATCCTAGTTAAATTGTCTCATCAGCTATTGTATTGTACTGAATTGTTAGATAACATATTTGTTTTACTTCTTTCATGTTTTTTATTGCGAGTATGAATGTTCTGTTTCTCTTCTTTCGTATCATTTTTGATATTTTCACATTTTTGGTTGCAGGGTGGTACTAGAGGAATGTGATCTTGTGTTTGAGTTGTGTTCTACGACTTGGTTGTGCTTTGATTGATCTCGAGATGGAAAGAAAGACTTTAACTTTAGCTAATTCTGGAATCATGCCAGTTTCCAAGAACAAAGAGGTCTCAATCTAATATCTTTGAAAAATCGATCTAACTGTGTAATACTTGTTTAGTTTTTTTAATATTACTCTATTTCATCATTTATTTGCATCCTGAAGTTGTTCGGAAGTCTAGTATTTCTTCGTCTCTTCTTCCTTATAAGAAGAGGTACTCTTTGCTCTATCATGTGAAAAATGATAAAGTTGATTTCTGGAATATCATAGATTTTTCCTAGTATAGTTTCTAGAATGGTCTAGTGTAGTACTTAGAATACTTAACTTGAAGATATATCTAGATATTCTAGAGAAAGTGTTAGAAGATAAGTTCACTAGAACTTTCTTGTAGATATTCTATAGAAGATATTTTTGTAGTAAATGATAGAATAGTCTAGAGCTTGTAGTATCTAGAACAATTCATAGGTTAGTATAAATATGGGATGATATTGC
Organism: Solanum sitiens; assembly: GCA_016801875.1. Taxonomy (NCBI): domain Eukaryota; kingdom Viridiplantae; phylum Streptophyta; class Magnoliopsida; order Solanales; family Solanaceae; genus Solanum; species Solanum sitiens. The sequence goes on from JABWTJ010000333.1 coordinate 310,738, forward strand.
ACATTTGTAATTAACCCAAGCAAACCAAGTACAACATAATAAAAGAGTATTCTTCTTAAACAAGTTCACATTTCTAGCTTCCTCTTCTTTAGTTGAATCTTCCGATCTTAGTTAACGATCTTGGGCTAGCAGAAGGCTTCCCGAATTATACCTTTCTTTTGTTATTCTTTACATGGTATCAGAGTCATAACCATACGTTGGCTTCTGGGTGTTATTTCAAGATCGGATTAGAGGTAGATTCAACTGGTTTGTCTATATGAATTTTGGCGGCCGTGTTAATGGACCTGGGATGGAGTTGTTGAAGGCTTCTCGAATTATACTTTTCTTCTGCTATTCTCTACATATCCTTCAAAAAATGTTGATTCTGGAATCATGCCAGTTTCAGGGAACGAAGAGGTCTCAATCTGATTTCTTATTTGCTGTTGAAAATTGGTCGTACTGTGTAATACTTGCTTTGTAATTTAATTTTACTCTATTTCATCATGTATTTGCAGCCTGGAGTTGTTGCCCGGCAGTGTAGTAACTCGTCGTCTCTTCTTCCTTATAAGAAGAGGTTGTATCTTCGTGCACTTATCACTCATGAAGAAGGAAATATGGCGAGAGGCATGGAGGACCCAGGCAAAGGAGAAATGTCAAAGAGCAAGAAGGTGGTAATTGTAGACAGAGGCATGAAGAATAATTTGATGGCTCTGCAGATTGAAGAAAAGAAGATTTTGAGTTGATAGCTCACTGAACCTGTAATATTAGCAATTGTCATGGGAAACCTGTTCGGCAGATTTATGAATCCATTTATACCTGGATGAAAGATAATTGTCAAAGAGACAGAACGCGACTTAGACACAAAATGCATTTATACCTGTGTTTGCTTAATAACGCTGCCTGAATTTATCTGTGCTGGTTTGAAAATAACTTCCTTGGCATGAATGCCGGTAGTTTAAGTTGCTAATGTGCATGCTGGCTTTGTGTATTGGTTAAAGGCCTTAAACGCAGCTTTTAGCCGTCCTTAACATACTTGGGATGGAGCAGAGAGACCATTAACACTACCTTGGAAGTTAGCGGGACTATGTCTGATAGTGTGTATGCAGATCGTACCCTTATTTGGATTTTTAAGATTAAGGGACTATAGATGATAACCGGGGCAAACAATCACCAAATTACAAAAACAAAGCAAAACAAACGGTAGCAGCGTTACAACATAAGAGCATTGAAAGAGTTAGAAACAAAAAAAAAGGGAACAATACCATTGTTATGGTTACCGGCACATGCTTGAATTTGTACACATTTTCGTAGTTCTAATTTTTTATATCTATCATCATCTGTTTCGGCTACTGCACTATTTAGTTGTTGTTGGTAATTCTTTTTATAGGCTTTACACTGATTCTCTTATAAGTTGTTATGTTTTTGCTACTCTTTTCTTCTTCTTTATACCTGAAATTGCTGCACTTGAGCTAAGAGTCTTTCAAAAACAATCTCTCTACCTACACGAGGATACCTGATAATTATTGGAGTTCATCTAACAAACTTTGACACCAGATTGTCTCTTTTAACTTCTTAATCTGATAACGAGCCCATTGTGATCCTACAACCCTTTTCGTTAACAAACTCATATTTACTGAATTTTATTTAAAAAATAATCCTAAAATCAACTTTTTAATTACAAAAATATCACGTGGGCCTTATTTCTCAGTTGAAAAAATAGAATGAACTTATAAAAATATATATTCTAAATAGAACGGCACACAATGAAACTTTACCTAACAAATTTATTTGAAACTGTAAGTAAAATATTGTTGCAATTTCTTTGTGATTGACTGATCATGACGACTAGACTTCATTGCATTGAAGATAAACAATTCGTCAAAAAGCAATAATGTATACCGTAATAGAAGTACGTTGTAGCTTCACGGGCTTGTACTTTTAGCAGTCCATCATGTACCTATTATAGTGGAGATTTGGAGTCTTTGAAGGAATTTTTTATTTCCTTCTATTAAATTAGGATTAGACGTTAATACTAAGCAAATTGATTCTTTTGTTATCACTTTCTATCTGTTCAAAAAGTGGTGCATATGGAGTCTTTTGTATATTAAACTAAAAAATGAAACAGACAATATAATTTTTATTTTATTTTTTAAGTACCTATAGTAATTTTATCATCTCTAAAAGATGGCGATTTATGGGCCTATAGCAAGTGCCTTATTTTGTAAGTCATAGAGCCAACCCTGCTAATGAGAACTAATCATGAATTGCGTTTGGGTAGGGTTTTTTTACCCAGTATGTAGGGTAGGTTCACTAAATATGTTTAAAAAGTATAGTGTCACGAGCCGAGCCTACACCCTGGATGTGATCGGCACTCGAGAACTATTGCTAGTCCTCAAGCGAATCCTCATGTTGGTTGATTACAAGCGAAAGACTAACTCAAGCATACACAAACATCAAACTGAATGAAATGTTTAACAATAGTTTACTGATTCTCACAACTCTATTAATATATATATTGAAAATAAAACATCTGAAATCGAAAGACTCTCCAAAATTGTCTATCTATAGAGCCGATATAAAGACGAATGTCGAGACAAGACTCACGACACTTCAAAAAAACTACTACTAACAACTCATAAAAGACAAAGTCATCTGGAAGAAAGGAGGCCTCACTCAAAAGCTAACAAACAGATGAAGTGATCTCAATGAAACTCCAGTTGAGGATCTTAAGCACCCGAATCTGCATCATAAAAAATGCAAGTCAAATGACATCAATACATTGAATGTACGAGTATATAAGAGTATATAAAAATAACATAGTTGGATAACAAATAACTGAACTGAAAGGAGTGCAATATATAAAAATTACATACCCAACTGAATGAAAAGACATAAGGGAGTGAAAAAATTTAAACATTACAAATACTTACTCATATCTTAACATATCACTTAATATGTTAACTCTATTTGGAGATTTTCTAACCTGACACTAGCATATTCAAGAGCTTTTCTAATAGCAATTGCTTCAACAATCATGATTATTTCAACATATTGCTAGAGTATATCATAAACTAAATAATCATTGCTAGAAAAGACTACCAAAGTTGAACTTAAAAAATAACCATCTCTAGAGAAATTGTTCCCTTATCTGGAAAATTAATTAGTAATATTTAATTGTACCCAAAAAGGAAACCTATTTACAAACGGCCACCTCTTTACTTTCATATCCCTATTTTTAATTACTAATTCTCGTTTATTGCTTGATACCATCAACGTACATATATAATTTGATGATATCAAAGAGAAAGAAGAGTGATCTATTGACTAGTGTTTTAGTTGTGTTTTACGACTTGATTGATATTGTTTCGAGATAAAAAATAAAGCTTTAGCTTTATCTAATACAAGAGTCATGCCAGTTTCCGGGAATGAAGATGCCTCAATCTGATTTTATATTTGTTGTTGAAATTGATCTCACAGTGTAATACTTGCTATGTTTTTTTAATATTATTCTATTTCATCATGTATTTGCAGCCTAGATTTCTTGCCCGACAATCTTATGACTCTTCATATGTTCTTCCTATTAATAAGAGGTTGTGTCTTTGTGCACCTATCACTCATGAATATTCTTTTACTAATGAAAATGAATCCAAGACCAAAGATGTTGAGACCGAGGATATTTTCAGCTTAAAAAATCGTATTTAACTCTTGTATTTTTCACGTGTGAATATTTCTGGGATTTTAAAAAGTGTGAGTGGAAAATGAAGAGTTATGACTTTTACGAAGAGTTGCGACTTTTCCCGAGAGTTGTGACTTTTATGAAAAGTTGCGACTTTCATAAATAGTTGCGAATTTTCTGAAGAGTTTTGACTTTTTTGAAGAGTTGCAACTTTTTTGTAAGATTGTGATTTTTTCAAAAGGTTGTGACCTTTCTGATAAAGCACAATAAGCACTCATTCACATTATCCTTTGTTGTCTATAAATAAGGGGTTTCTTCTAATTTTTTAACAATGAATTTCTTGACCTCTGCTTCTAATAAATCTAGCATTCTAAGTGTATTTTATTTTTGTTGAGTGGTTCCCTGACACCGTGAATTTAAATACTGATATACCGGTGAGTGAGATCATTCTATCCTAAAGGATATATTCCATCAACTTCAGAAACTTGAGGGGAATAATCTCGTGTGTAATTAGTGGACTCATTTTTTTCTTTGAATTTTTTTTTTGTATGTTGTTTCTAATCTATTTTAAGTTTTATTTCTTTACTGGTTTTAAAGTTATAACTTTGAAATTCTCTTTTAACTTTGTTATTTCTTACCAATTTCTCAAAAGTTTTTGTTTAAAAGTATCTTACGAATACATGATGAACAATAATATTATCATTTATGTGTCCCCACCGGTAATTTTGAAAGAGGAATGTAAATTCCTTATACAGACCATCAAGGAATTGGAAACAAGACAAAGCATATGTAGGGATCGCTCTAGTACATACTTAAGCACATTCTCTTTTCCCGCGATACTTGAAAATTTTAGTCTTCCATCCTTTTATTTTTGTATTGACTCCCTCCTTTACAAACTCTAGCTTCTTTTTTTTGAAACGTCCCACAACAACCGCTAAACACAAATATATAGCGGTGTTATTTATTTATCGTTGTCCAAGCAACAATAATATATCAAAATTCTGCTCCGCTCTCACTTTTTTACTGAAGCAGATTGCTGCTTTTTCTAGATTAACCATTTGCCAAGAGCTTTGATTAAATTTCCTTAAAATATCGGCTACACGACCTACATTTTGATAGTTAATTGAACATAATGTAAAGGACTTATCGACAAAAAATAAATGAATTACGCTTAGCCCATATCTATTCAACTTTAACACTTGGATTTCATTCAATTGTTGATTCAATATAGATTGCTACACCTCCTATCATCAAATACATAATCATTTTAATGCTCAATGATAAATTAGGTGAGATTTTGAGATTCTCTACAAACCCTAACTAGAATTTATATATAAGAAGAATTATTTGACATTATCCTAAAAACCAAAAGGAAAAACATCAAACAAAATTCAGCAGGTAAAGTCTTTTCTCCCCTTTCTTTCATCATTTTTTGCTCATTCGAAGTTTTGCTTTTTGTTCTTGAATTTTCGGAATTTTACCTGATGTAGGATCTGATGAGTAAAAATTACGGGTTTTGTTGTTACCTGAAATAGGATTTATATATGTTCAATCAATTAATCAACTATGCCTCAATCCGAACCTAGTTGAATTTACTGGTAATGGTAAGATTTTTCTGTCTATTTTGCAGAACTCTGATGATTTTCTCCGAATTCCAGTAATTTAGATCGGCTGTTTTGAAGTTCGATACCTGTTAGTTGTTAATAGTAAATTAGTTTGTTTGATTTGTTTTTCTTTGGATGGTTGTTATCCATTAGCCATCGTATTGTACTACATTGTTAGATACACCATTTTGTTATAATTCTTTTATGTTTTTTTCTTGGGAGTATGAATGTTGTGTTTCTCTACTTTCGTATTGTATTAATATTTTTGCAAATTTGGTTGCAGGGTGCTACTAGAGGAGTGTGATCTTGTGTTCAAGTTGCATTCTACGACTTGGTTGTGCTTGATTTATATCGTCATCGAGATGAAAAGAAAAGCTTCAGCAGATTGTGGAACCATGCCAATTTCTGGGAAAGAACAGGTTTCAATCTGATTTCTTATTTACTGTTGATAATTGATCTAACGGTTCAAATCTTGAACAAAATATTTCTTTTTTGTATTCTATTATTTTTCAAATGAGGCGTGTACATGATTATATAACTACAACTAAGTTACAATATACGGAAAGAACTAATATCTTCCTATTTTACAAAGATTACCAGAATCGAGTTCCTATATTAAAAGATTACAGAATATCGCTATAAGTCCTAAAAATATCTCTACACTCCCCCTCAAGTTGGTGCATAGATGTCAAACACGCCCAACTTGCTCTGAAACTTGGAGAACATTTTACTCAAAACTGATTTAGTAAGAAGATCAGCCAATTGGTCCTCCGGTCGAATCTTGGGTAACTCTAATATCTTTCCATCCAAATTTTCCTTGATGAAAAACCTATCTACTTCTACATGCTTGGTACAATCGTGTTGTACCGGATTGTGTGCAATATCAAGTGCAGCCTTATTATCACAATATAGTTGGATTGGTGCCTTAGGTGGATAACCCAAATCTGTTAAGAGAAGTCTCAACCATAATGCTTCACATATTCCAAGTGGCATTCCTCTTAATTCCGCCTCTGCACTTGAGCGAGCAACTAACATTTCATTTTTTGCTTCTGTATGTAACAAGATTTCCTCCAGCCTAAAAGTGAAATATCTCGAAGTAGACCGCCTGTCATCAATAGCTCCAGCCCAGTCAGCATCCGTATATACATTTATTACTAGAGGATCTTTACATTTTGTGAATTAAATTCCCTTTGCTGGACCAGACTTCAAATATTTCAAGATGATCAAAATTGTGTTCATATGTTGCTCTCTAGGATTATGCATAAATTGACTTATCACACAATGCCTTCATAGATTTGGTGAATTTTCCAAACCACGCTCTTGGTGATTGTTTCAGTCCATAAAGTGATTTCTTCAATCTGCATATACTTTATGATCATGTGATCTCGGTATCCCGTACCCTGAATGATAGTCCATATATACTTCTTCAGACAACTCACCATGTATAAAAGCATTTTTCACATCAAATTGTTGTAGTGTCCAATTAAAATTTGCAGCCAAGGATAATAGCACTCAAACTGTGTTGATTTTTGCAATAGGTGCAAATGTTTCGGTATAGTCGATTCCATAAGTCTGAGTATATCCCTTAGCCACCAACCTCGTTTTGAATTGTTCTATCATACCATCTGCTTTATACTTGACTGTATACACACATCGACATCCAACTGTTTTCTTTCCTGGTGGACAATCGACAAGTTCTCATGTATCATTTTTTTCCAAGGATTTCATCTCTTCATCAATAAATGCTTTCCACTTGCGATCAGTTAAGGCTTCCTGCACATTGTTAGAAATAGATACAACAGATAATTGATTTACAAATGACTTATTCTATCCCTACAAACTATTATTAGACACAAAATGGCTCAATGGGTATCTAGTCCTACCAAAAATTTCTAGATCATAGGTGGGTTTAGGAAAACCTCTATTGTGTCGTGGTGGTAGTTGTTTGATTGATGGTTCAGGTAAAAAATCAAAAACATCCTGAGTTGACGACGATTGATTTGGTATATCAGTTATTTTCAGCAATACCCAAATCTGATTCTACCATTTCTTGGTTATGTCTTATTTCTTGATGTTCACCATCACATAAACTTGATTCATCTACAACCTGGTTACTAGGTGCATAAAGTATCAATGTTTCATAATTTAGAGACAAAATATCATTAACGTCCTCCACTTGGAGTTTTGTTTCATTAGAAAAATACGTAGACTCTTCATCAAAAACAATATCCATTGTAATAAACATTCGTTGAGTTGGAGGATAAAAACATGTGTACCCCTTTTGATGAGTAGCATATCCCAAGAAAACACACCGCAGTGCATGAGGGGTAGCTTGTCGCGTTGATGCTTGTGAAGATGTACAAATGCTACACAACCAAAAACAGGAGGAGTCAAATTTGGGACTGCCACTGCAATCACCGCTTCAACAAGAGCTTGAGATGGTGTTTTAAAGTTAATTATGCTAGAAAGCACTCAATTAAATAAATATGCCGCACAACTGAGTGCTTCTCTCCAATAACATTGTGGCAGATGAGCTTTAATCAATGGAGCACAAACTACTTCTAACAAATGACGATTTTTTCTTTTGGATACCCCATTCTGTTGGGGTGTATTGGGATAACTAGTTTGATGAGCAATTCCATGTGTTTCTAAATATCGCTTGAGTTCACAGCTGGAATACTCTCTCATTGTCACTACGTAGAACTCTTACTTAGGCATTATATTCAGTGCAAATCATTTTATGAAACTTTTGAAACAACAAATGCACTTCACTTTTGAACTCAGTGCAAATCATTTTATGAAACTTTTGAAACAACAAATGCACTTCACTTTTGAACTTCATCAAACACACTCAAGTCATTCTAGTACAATCGTCCATAAAAGTAACAAACCAACGTGTTCCACTTAACGTATTCACCTTGGATGGACCCCAAACATCTAAATGTATAATCATAAAAGGAATTAAACTTTTATTCATTTTTGGTGAAAAAGACACATATTTTTGGTGAAAAAGACACACGGTGACTCTTTGAAAGTTCACAGACATCACAATGGAAATCAAAAACATCAAATTTTGTAAATAACTTAGGAAACAATTTCTTAAGATATCCAAAATAAGCACGTCCCAATTGTCGATGCCATAGCCAATATCATATTTCCTTGTTTTGTCCTCACAACTAACAACCGATAATGCTTGGCGCAACTAATCAGAACTTTTTGACTCCAAATCCAAGTAATACAACTTCTCTGGTCTAGTACCATAACCAATCGCCTTCCTCATCTGGATGTCCTTAAACACACAATATTAGTGAGGCCAAAACATCATAACACAAGAAAGAGAAGTGGTAATTTGAGAAACAGACAAAAGGTTACAATAAAACGATGGAACTACTAAGACACTGTCTAAATTCAAATTGTTAATGAGAGAAAAAGATCCTTCCCTAATGATAGGTGCCGAAGAACCATTAGCGGTGGAAATATACTTTTGTGACGATGGTTTAAGGGATGAAACTTGTCTAGAATCAAATGTCATGTGATCCGTAGCTCCGAAATAAATTATTAATGTACAATTAGAAACAAGTGCAGATGAATTGAAAGCCTTAATTACCATTGTTTCTCATTGCTACTAAGGTTGTGGATCGTCCAGCAACATCTTCCTTGGCTTCTGTTTCTAAAATTGCAGCAGTGGAACTCTTGCTTACATTTCTCTTTCTTGAATCACGGTTATGATCCCACCATTCTGGAAGTCACAAAATTTCAAAACAACGATCTTATTTGTTCCCCGATTGATCACAATGAGTATACTTATAAGTGGACTTGTTGATACCCTTAGACCTTATTCGATCTGGTTGATTTTGAGAGAATCGATTTTGATTAGATCTATATTTGCTCACGATGGCTACTGCTTCAGATTTTTCAAGATCCCCATTCACTGCTGCATGCCAAAAGATTCACGACGAACCATTGAGTAACATTCTTCTAATTCTGGAACAAGATCCTTCCTCGAGATTTCCCCACGCTCTGTTCAAATTCACCATCCAAACCAACAAGAAAAATGTGCACGGTTTGTCGTTGAATAGACTTGCGGTAAGAACTGACATCTTTCTCATTTTCCATGATCACCTTATCACGGTGATTCAACTCACAAAAAATTTCAATCAATTCTCGATAGTAGAAAGAGAGAGATCTGCCATTTTGTTTGGCAAAAAAGGCTTTTTGATTCAAAGTGAAGACTTGTAGTTCATCTGCTCCATCATAGAAGGTTGTTGACAAATCTTTCCAGATTTCTCGAGAAGTAGGTAAGCAAATATATTGCTTCATAATCTCAGGAGACTTAGACATCAACAACCACCTCTTAACCTTTTGATTGTCTTTGTACCATTTCTCATACCGTTCATCTTTTTCAGTAGATGGTTGTGTATTCCCATGAAGAAACGAAAGTTTCTCCTTTTCAGCTATATGCATCTCTATGATTTGAGACTACACATCATAATTTGTTTTATTTAGAATAATTCTTGCATTGAAAGAGGATATTTCAGATTGAATGATAATCGGGGTAGAGTTAGAAGCATCTGACTTGCCTATGGCTCTGATACCAAGTTCAAATATTGAGAACCCTAAATCCAAAACTCTCTTCTCTCTCTTTATTTTTCAAGCGATATATGGCGTGAATAGCAGCCATGGTTGCTTTTGTTAAATTTGACAAGATTCAGAAATGGATTAATGAGAAGATATGGTAGTTAGGAGGATAATTCTTCGTTGGTAGAAAATTCAAGATAGCACCTTTTGTAGGTGAAATTTAGGTGAACCATAAATTGGTTTCACAAGGTAAATCTTGATATTTTGACATATTTTGATGTCATGAATGAGATCAATAGGAAGGATTCACTCCTATAAATAGGTAGCTCCTAATTCATTTGTAACACATCTCTCACTTGCCTTCTCATCTCCTAAGACATTTGTTCTTCTTTCTCTCTTGTACTATTTCACTTGTACTCTTTTGGAGTGAAATAAATATTGCTTGGTTGTGTACGAGGAGTAGGCAAAAGAAAACAAAAGTTTGCCGAACCTCGTTAATTCCTGGTGTTTTTTTTTTTTCTCATTTACTATTAATTAGCTACCTTAAGATATAGCAGTTGTGATTCCATCACTCTATATATATTCGGCTTCCGCAACAATTGGTATTAGAGCCAAGGTATTATCTGAGTATGCTCTGTGGTTGCAGCATAGTCTGAACTTCCACATCAGAAAAAGATTTACTTTGGTTCTTGCATTGTTAGCTAGTAAATAGTATTTGTAGTAAAATGGGAGACAAGAAAAATGATGAGTCCACATCGAGTGTCAATAATACGTCATCATTGGCATCTTCGCTTATGACAAGAATTGTGTCAAATGCGAAATTTGCAGTTAAAGTTTTTGACGGGTTAGGACATTTCGGAATGTGGCAAGGCGAGGTCCATGATGTTCTTTTTCAACAAGGACTAGATATTTCCATAGAAGAAAAGAAACCAGACGGTGTAGGAGAAGAAGATTGGAAGATTATCAACCGTGTTGCTTGCGGTACCATTCGATCTTACCTTGCAAGAGAACAAAAGTATCCATACACGAAGGAAACATCTGCAAATAAATTATGGAATTCATTGGAGGAGAAATTCTTGAAGAAAAACAGTCAAAATAAATTTTACATGAAAATAAGACTGTTACGCTTCACTTATATTCCTGGTAGCACAATGAATGATCATATCACCAGCTTTAATAAGTTGGCGATAGATTTGTGGAATATGGATGTGACTTTTACGGATGGAGATATGGCCTTAATGTTGTTAAGTTCACTTCCCGATGAGTTCGAGCATCTTGAAACGACTTTAATGCATGGGAATGATGAAGTATCTCTCAAAGAAGTTTGTTCTGCCTTATATAGTTATGAACAAAGAAAGAGAGAAAAACAAAAAGGCGGAGAAGTAGAAGCAATGATTGCGAGAGGTAATTCTCAAAATCATATGAGAACGAAGAAAGGGAGATCCAAGTCAAGATCCAGACTCAACAAAGATGAATGTGTCTTTTGCCGAGAAAAAGGGCATTGAAAGAAAGACTGCCAAAGTTGAATAGCAAAGCCAAACCAAATAATGGGAAGGCTGTCATGGATTCAAATGTGGCTGATTGTGATGACTCCGATTACTCACTAGTTACAACAGATCCATCCAAATCATCTGATGTATGGTTGATGGACTCAGCTTGTAGCTATCATATGCGTCCCAATCGAGACTGGTTTATTTATTTACAAGAAGGAGAATGTGGAGTTATTCACACTGCAAACAATAATCCTCTTACCGCATATGGTGTTGGTTCAATCCGATTAACGAACCATGATGGTTTAAGTAAAACATTAACAGAAGTTCGATATGTACCAGATTTGAAGAAAAATCTCATTTCTGTAGGAGCCCTAGAGTCAAAGGGTTCAAAGTCATTGCAGATAATGGCGTGATGAGAATATGCTTTGGTGCACTGGTGGTAATGAAGGCAATTAGGAGAAATAATAACATGTACCACTATCAAGGTAGTACAATTATTGGGACAGCGACGACAATATCAATGACGACAAAGAGGCAGAAATGACCAAGCTGTGGCATATGCGCTTGGGACATGCTGGAGGAAAATCCTTGAAAACTTTATCAGATCAAGGATTGCTAAAAGGAGTAAAAACTTGCAACTTGGAGTTTTGCGAGCATTATGTCAAGAGAAAGCAAACAAGGGTTAAATTTGGAACAGCTATCCATAATACTAAAGGTATTTTGGATTATGTTCATTCAGATGTTTGGGGTGCTTCCAAAACACATTTATTATGTGGGAAACACTATTTTTAACCATTGTTGATGACTTTTCTCAAAGATTGTGAGTGTATACGATGAAAACAAAAGATGAAGTATTGGAAATTTTTCTCAAATGGAAGGCGATGATAGAAACTCAAAGTGGCAGAAAGATCAAGTGTCTTCGCACAGACAATGGTGGAGAATACAAGAATGATCTTTTTCATAAAATTTGTGAGGAAAATGGCATCGCCAGACATTTCACCGTCAGAAATACACCACAACAGAATGGAGTGGCAAAACGCATGAACCGAACTTTGCTGGAGAAGGTTCGGTGTATGTTGTCCAATGCTGGCTTGGGCAAAGAATTTTGGGCTGAGGCAATAACATATGCATGCCACCTCATTAATCGTCTACCATTTGCTGCTATTGGTGGGAAGACACCATTTGAAAAATGGTATGGAAAACCTGCTGAAGATTATGGTTCTTTATATGTATTTGGCTCAATTGCATATTATCATGTAAGAGAGTCCAAATTGGACCCAAGAGCAAAGAAAGCTTTATTTATGGGAATTACTTCTGGAGTCAAAGGATACCGTTTGATGTCCAGAGACAAGAAAAGTTATTTTCAGCAGGGATGTACCTTTGATGAATCTGCCTTGACAAATAAGGTAACAGTTGAAGAAGTCAAACAAATTAAAGGTGCTTCAAAGCAGGTGGAGTTTGAGGGAAAGATAATTTTTCCAACACAGGGATCAAACGAGGAAACAATAGAAGATTTTCCTTTTGAGGGAGAGTCAGTCGAAGAGGAGGTTCCATATCAAGAACCTCAACCATAACTTGAATCAATAGCAACCACCAAGCCAAAAAAGACAATAAGAAAACCTGTTCGTCTCACAGATATGGTGACTTGTGCTAACTCAATTGCAGTCGATGACATTCCTACCGCTTATAAAAATGCAGTTCAAAGTTCACAAGAAGATAAGTGGAGGAATGCCATGGATGAAGAAATGCAGTCCCTTCATCAGAATCATACATGGAGATTGACCAATCTCCCAGAGGGCAAGAAAGTAATTTGGTGCAAATGGGTATTTCCAAAGAAAGAAGGATTTCCTAACCAAGAAGATGTTCGCTACAAAGCAAGATTGGTGGCCAAAGGATATGCTCAAAAGGAGGGAATTGATTATAATGAGGTATTTTCTCCAGTTGTGAAACACTCATCCATTAGATTTTTGTTGGCTTTGGTAGCACAGTTGAATTTGGAACTAGTTCAGTTGGATGTAAAAACTGCATTTTTACACTTGGAAGAGGAAATCTACATGACTCAGCCAGAAGGATTCAAAGTTGATGGAAAATAAAATATAGTGTGCAAACTTGAAAAATCGTTGTATGGATTGAAACAATCTTCTAGACAATGGTACAAACGATTTGACAAGTTTATGTTGCAGCGAAAGTACATAAGAAGCAACTACGATCATTGTGTGTATTTGCGCAAGCTTGAAGATAATTCCTTTATATATCTTCTCCTATATATTGATGATATATTGATAGCTTCTAAAAGTCAAGAGGAAATTGAGAAGCTTAAGATTCAACTAAGAAAGGAGTTTGAGATGAAGGATTTGGGTGAGGCAAAGAAGATTCTTGGCATGGAGATAAAAAAAGATAGACATTCAAAGAAACTCTATTTATCTCAGAAAGAATATTTGAAGAGAGTACTGAATCAATTTGGTATGAATGAAAAAACGAAGTCGGTTAGCACTCCGCTTGCTCCTCATTTTAAGCTTAGTGATGCTATGTCACCTAAGAATGAAGCTGAATGAAAATATATGTCAAGAGTACCATACGCGAATGCTATTGGTAGCTTGATGTATGCAATGGTTTGCACAAGGCCAGATATTTCACACGCTGTTGGAGTTGTAAGCAGGTACATGCATAATCCTGGAAAGGATCATTGGAAGGCTGTAAAATGGATTCTACGGTATATTCATAACAATGTGGATGTTGGTTTGGTTTTCGAGCAGAAAGATAGTCAATATCTTGTTGGATATTGTGATTCAGATTATGGAGGTGATTTGACAAACGAAGATCAACTACTGGTTATGTTTTCACTATTGCAAATGCACCAGTTAGTTGGAAGTCTACTTTGCAGTCAACAGTTGTTTTGTCTACCACTGAGGCAGAGTACATGGCAATTACAGAGGCTGCGAAGGAAGCAATTTGGCTTAAAGGATTGCTTAGAGAGCTTGGTATTGGACAAGAAGGAATCACAATATTTTGTGATAGTCAGAGTGCTATTCAATTAGCAAAGAACCAAGTTTATCATGCAAGGACAAAGCACATTGACGTCCGATATCATTTCATACGAGACATCAGAGATGATGGTGGAGTCATAATGCAGAAAATTCATACTACGGATAATCCTGCCGATATGTTAACAAAAGTAGTGACTGTGGTCAAGTTTCAACATTGTTTGAACTTGATCAACATTGTTAAACATTGAAGATTGAGGTTGAAGACACAATCAAAATTGTTGTTGAGAGAAAGTTGAAAATGGAGAATTTTGCCAAGGTGGAGATTTGTTAAATTTGACAAGATTCAAAAATGGATTAATAAAAAGATATGGTAGTTAGGAGGATAATTCTTCGTTGGTAGAAAATTCAAGATAGCACCTTTTGTAGGTGAAATTTAGGTGAACCATAAATTGGTTTCACAAGATAAATCTTGACATTTTGACATATTGTTATGTCATGAATGACATCAATAGGAAGAATTCACTCCTATAAATAGGTAGTTCCTAATTCATTTGTAACACATCTCTCACTTGCCTTGTCATCTCCTAAGACATTTGTTCTTCTTTCTCTCTTGTAGTATTTCACTTGTACTCTTTTGGAGTGAAATAAATATTGGTTGGTTGTGTCCGAGGAGTAGGCAAAAGAAAACAAAAGTTTGCCGAACCTCGTTAATTCCTGGTGTTCCTTTTTTTTTGTCTCATTTACTATTAATTAGCTACCTTAAGATATAGCAGTTGTGATTCCATCACTCTCTATATATTCGGCTTCCGCAACAGCTTCTCCCTCTCCCCAGTCATTCTTTTACATGGAAAACCCACAGTGGTGTTTGACTCCAAAGACAGAAACGTTTATCACGGAAGAGAATTTAAATTACGCTCTCATTGTCAAATTCTCACGTGGAAGGCCTGAACTTCCAGATTTATGGAAAATATTTCCTCAACAATTAGGATTTAAGGGTGAATGTAACATTGGGTTATTTGAAAGTCGGCATGTGCTGCTGCGGTTCACTTTAAAGGAAGATTATATTGCAATCTTTTCAAAAACTAGTAGGTCAATTAAGTTCGTTGGTACTGTTATACCGTTCAGAATCCAAAAGTAGACTCCCTCTTTTAGTCCTAGGGAAGAAACCTCCATTGCAATGGCATGAATTTCTTTCCCAAGTTTACCCTGTCAATATTTTGCTCGTACTGCTCTGTTTTCAATGGCTTAAAAGTCGAGGTGAATCTTTTAAAGATTCTTCCAAAAAGTATTCGAGTTCAATTCAATGATTTAGTCACTGGCGAAATTACAAACGTATTGCAAAAAATCAGGTAAGATTATGTACCATATTATTGTAAGAGATGTAAGCATCAGGGGCATGGAGAAACTAATTGTCGAACTCTCACTGATGGTCAAGTTGATGCCATGGTCAGTGAAAATCATATTGAAGGAGAAAATTTTCAAGGAGATCTTTGTGATCATCTCAATGCTAAAAAAAAAACTGATTTAAATAGGCTGGAAATTGGTGAAAAGGATGAAACTGTTAAAGATTTAGATGTAGGGCTGAAAAGAGTGGTGTTCAAGATCAAAATTTGGTGCGCCAAAATTCTGGCCAGTGCCTAAGCAAAGCAATGTTGGACGACTATTCTTCAGGGAATCAAATGTTATCCTTAATTCCTCAAACTGGTGAGTCTTCGTGGCAAAGTTGTAATTCAGATGATCGTGTTGGAGTTGAAGAGCAACTCGTTGTGCATAATTAATGAGGTAAAAGATAATGAAATTGTTGCTGAAAATTTAAGTATGAGGCAAACTGAGCGCGACTTGAGAATTTGGCAATTTGATGGGAAGGAAAAATTGCAGAATCTGAGCATGGTAATTTGAAACCTTTGGAAGCTATCTATTTGCAAGTTGAAATTTCTAGTTGTGATGACAATGCAACTGGGAATTGGAACACAACTGCACAAAAAAAAAAAAAAAATCTAAGTGTATTGGTTCCTCGGCAAGTCGAAGTAAATCTCCACGAAATAAGAATCAGGTAACTACTAATTTAGTAGTTCAATCTAATGGATCAAAGGACATTGTTTGTACAAATACGTTTGAAGCATTCAGGGTGGAGAAGGAATTAGAGTTAATTGATTCTAATCCCTCGAAGTAAACAACTTTGGTTCGAGTAGATCCTGATAGTAATATACAATCAGTTAGCACACCAATTGGAGTATGTAGCATGCAGACCAAAAAATATGGTAATGTTATGAGTCCTACAGTAGCTAAGGCTATCCAAGAAAGTCAGGCTGTCATGTGACTCAAACCCAATTCAGCGATCAAGCCAATTATGGTCACATTGAGCATCTCAGCTCATGAGGTCACTTCCCAAAATTTGGATTCACCTGATGAACATCAAGGCGAATTTGGACAGCTCTTATCATCCACAGGGAATGATAAAATTTTGGCGAAAGGTATGTCACCACTCTCTCAAGCTAATTTTACAAATGATTTGTTAATTTCAAAAGAAAAACAACAAGGGGAGATGAGTACTCCTATGTGGGCTGATTTGGTTGATGAAGAAGAGCATGTTTCACCTCCTCTTTTAAATAGAAAATTGAGTCCACAAGCTCTAGAATTTGTACCTAAAAGTACAATCGCAAAGAAGAATGAACAAGAGGCTTTAGCATCAGGATTTAGTCCAATTAATGCTTATGCTAGTGATTTGGGCGATGATTCTTTTGACGAGGATGAGGATGAGGAAGATAATATGTTGGACATATGCTTTGATAAAGTGGTTAGAGATGGGGATATCTCACCTAGGCATCAAAGAAGTGGAAGCAACAAAAAGAAAAAGAAGACGCATGGAAGACAACACAGTTGGGATGGTAAAGTGACGGGAGAGTTTGTTCCAAGGCACCCGTTGATGCAAATTCCAAAGCAAAATCATATGACAGTGTCAATAGCTTCAACGAAATCCAATACATTCAAAAAGCAATGATGAAGCAACAAATTGTTGGGCATATTTGAAGAAGAAGACAAGAGGAAAATACTTCAACTTACTTTAGATAGGCTATCTATCATTCTAAATTCACACATTTGTAAAAGTAAGTTTGAGGTTGAAAGGACTTCAAAGACAACCCTAGACCCCGCTCTTTCCTTTCTGGTGTTATCCGAGTTGCGAAAGCTTTTGCCAAAGTAATTTGATGTTAAAGGAAATTGTAACATTGGACAACATGAATTTCGTCACCTTTTGGTTAGGTTTGATTTATATGAGGACTTTGCACAGATTCTGTCAAATTCTTATGGATATTTTAAGTTTGATGATGAAGAGTATTTCTTCAGAATTTTTCTGTGGACACCATCATTCAACCCTAAAGAGGAAACACCTAAAGCCTGATATGGAATTCATTGTCAGAGTTACCTACAGATCACTTTGCAAGAAGGTCCTTATTATCGATAGTGACAGCGGCAGGAAAGCCTATTGCGGTGGATAAAGCAACACAAGATCGAACCAGGCCAAGTACTGGTATGGTTAAGATAATCCTAGACTTATTAGATAAGCATCCAATCGTGTCAGACTACAGTTTTTGGAGAAAGAATTGGGTAAAATTATTGAACATTATCAGAAAATTGTCTAAGATTATCTTCCACTGTATTGCACTCATTGTAAACATCAAGGACATGAACAAAATAATTGTCGCTTGTTGATGAGGAAAACAGTGCAGTCTGATTCTGAGGCTAACAATACGGAACAATTAAAGGGAGATGCACGTGATTTTTTGAATGATGAGAGAGCTGGGCAAGAAGATATTGAAAAGCATGTAGGTGATCAAAATATTGGGCAGCAATTAGCTGAGAAAATTAATTCGAACAAGGATAATTCTTTGGCTATTTCTGCGGGGGTAGCAGGTGGAAGTCAAATAGCCAGACCTACTGAAATTAGAACTTCAGAACTAAATGTCTCTGTTGTAGCGACAACAGAGAATCAAATTATCTTGTTCCCAGTAGAGAGATAGTACAACACCAAATAGATGTTTCGGTTGGCTGCAATAATCAACAAGGTGTGGCTATTGGTGATATAGTTGATCATGTTGGAGTTTAAGAGCACAACAGTGAAACAATTGCAAAAGCTTTGATCACAACATTGCAAGGCGATTATGGGCAGTAACTAAATGGCAATGATGTTGGAAATCGAAGTGTTACTGATACGTGGCTTAATATTGAAATTACCGCAGCTTCAAAACCTATTGACTTGCAAGCTGAAAATTCCAATAGAGAAGAGAGTGCATCTGGAAATTGGACTGTTATTGCACACAAAAATTCAGTTGGTAGTCGTATTGGTTCCTCGACAAGTCGAAGTAATTCTTCAAGTCAAGAATAAGGGGTGACTGAGTGCGTTGATCCTAATTTAACTTTACCAACTCAAAATGTGTTTGAACCATTGTCGGCTACTAGAAAAAATCAACTAGAGCATTGTATGGAGATAGGTATGTCATCTCTCTCTCATGCTAAATCGACAAACGATTTGATTATCTTTAAGGAAAAACAAGGAGAGATAAGTGTTTCCAGATGCGCTAATTTGGTTGATGAAGAATAACAAGGTACACCTCCTCCTTTGAATAGCAAGTTAAGCCCAGAGGCTCCAATATTTGTCCTAAAAGTGTGATCGCAATGAAGAATGAGTCAGGAGCCTTAGCATCAGGAGTTAGCCACTGTATTGATTTGGGAGAGGAATTATTTGAAGAGGATGAAGAAGAGTTAGATATATGTTTGATAAAGTGGCTAGGGATGGGGATCTTTCACCTAGGCAACAAATAAGTGGAAGCAACAAAAACAAGAAAAAGACACATGGAAGACAACATAGTTGGGATGGTAAGGTGATTGAGAAATTTGTTCCAAGACACCTACCTAGCGACAGACAAAGCAGAATCATATGACAGTTTCAACAACTTTGACAAGATCCAATAACTCCAAGAAAAAATGATGAACTATCAAGTGTTATTGGACGGATATGAAGAAAGAGGACAACAATACTTAGTTTTAGAACTACCTTTTTTAGTTCATACATACAAAAAAAGAAGTTTGAGGT
Organism: Solanum sitiens; assembly: GCA_016801875.1. Lineage (NCBI taxonomy): Eukaryota > Viridiplantae > Streptophyta > Magnoliopsida > Solanales > Solanaceae > Solanum > Solanum sitiens. The sequence continues at coordinate 330,147 of JABWTJ010000333.1, forward strand.
TGATAACTTAACCTTCTTCTTTACGTATGTATTCTTGCATTATTTAAGTATCTTCATTTGTCATATCATCATAGAGTGTATAATAAACTCTGTAATGATCACAGAATACTTAGTTTCTCTAGCTCTTTTTTCTTCATTTTTGTTACTTAGTAGAGGTTTGTTACCTCATTAGGATTGGTAAGGTAAGGCCTAGCCCCTCTTGCTTGTACTTATTCACGTTGAGGATCTTATCTTATTATTAATAAAAGGTCACTAGACGCCCTGTCTAGAGGTATAAATTTGTTTTTAAAAAACGTTTGAGGTTGATGACTCAACTTTCTTCTTGGATTTTATATTTGTGCATTATTTAAGCATTCTTATTTGTAATATCATCATAGAGTGTATTACGAATTCGGTGATGATCATAGAATATCTAGTTCTCTCTAGCTCTTATTTTCTTCATGATTGTTAATTAGTAGAGTATGTTACCTCATAGGTTTGACAAGGTAAGGTCTAAGCCCCCTTGATTGTACTTATTTTTGTTGAGAATTTTTGTTTTAATAAAAAACTGCTAGACACTCTGGGTGTGTTTGGTATGAAGGAAAATATTTTTCATGGAAAATGTTTTCCTAGAAAATGTTTTCCTGGAAGTAGATTTTGGACTTATTTTCTCATGTTTGGTTGGTGAGTATAAAATATTTTCCGGAAATTATTTTAGTGTTTGATTTATGATGAAAAATGTTTTTGAGAGACATCTTTTATTTTTACTAGAGTAAAAAATAATTTATGAAATTGAAAATATTTTTTAAAATTAAAATTATTATTTTTTGAGGGTAGTGGGTGGGGGCGGGGGAAGGGTAGGGGGGTAGGAGTGAAAAAATGAAAATTTGAAGTTGATAGTATTTTTAAAAAACAAAATTAATTATTTTGGTGGTTGGGGGGGCTGACCGGGGGGGGGGGGGGGTAGGAGTTTTTAAAAAAAAAAATTAAGTTAAAAATATTTTTAAAAAGCAAAATTAATTTTTGGGGGAGGGGTTGGGGGGGGGGCTGGCCGGGGGGGGTCAGGGATCGGGTGAAAAAATAAAATTTTGAAATTGAAAATATTTTTTTAAAATCGATGTTTTTTTCCCAAAAAAAAAGTAATTTGAAATTGGAGGAGAGTTTTGGAAAATGTTTTCCTTAATTTTTGAAGGGAAGTCATTTTCCTTATTTTGAGGAAAATGAGTTGATTTGAAAAACATTTTCCAAAACTTTTGTCCCAACCAAACATGGGAAAATTGGAAAACATTTTCCAGAAAAATGTTTTCCTTCATACCAAACACACTCTCTGTCTAGTAGTATAAAAAAAATTTAATATATATATATATATTTCAAAGGAAGCATGTGCATGATTATATAACTACAACTAAGTTACAATATATGGAAAGAACTAATATCTTCCTATTTTACAAAGATTACCAGAATCGAGTTCCTATTTTAAAAGATTATAGAATATCTCTACAAGTCCTAAAAATATCTCTACACTAACTGTGTAACACTTACCAATTTTCTGCTAAAGGCCTCTCAAAGTGAGAGAGTCTTTTCATTATATAGAGAAAATAAATACTACACATCCCTAAAGATTCGTCATTTCTATCCCTAAAGATCAGTTATTCTATCTCTACAAATCTGCTATTCAGTCGCTCTAAATTTGCACTGCGATACCTCCAAATAAGCTATTCTATCACAATATATATTCCTTTGATTCTACATCAAATGTATATGATCATGCTAATTTATATCATTATATAATAACATGGTGTATTTTCTTCGATCCAAATCTGAGGTGAAATTCCCAAACATCACTATGAATGACATCAAAACATTTTGTAGCATGACTACTAAAATTAGGAAAAGAAAGAGTTTTTCTTTTGCCTAATTTACAAGTAGAACAATCAATGGAAGCAACTGTAAATTGATTTTTATTCTCAATAAACCAGAATTTGATAAATGAGACAACTCAACAGAATTTGAATGTCCTAGACACTTATGTCAAACCTTAGTCTTACTAGCATTAGAAGTACAAGCAAAAGATAGAACGGTAGGAATGGAAAAGTGTATAGGAAACAATCGTCCAACTTTAGGCCCCTTTCGATTATCGTTCCCGACGCCTAATCCTGCACAAAACAACCATTACGAGAAAAATTCACATCGCAATTGTTATCTACCAATTGTCCAACTGAAATAAGACTAGTTGAGATCTTTGGTGAAACAAAAATATTCTTGAAAGTTGGATCATTGTCCCAAACCTTGGTAATTGGTAAATTACTACCATTGGCAATCTGTATTTGTGATGGACCTTGATACTTATGAACATTTTTTAGGATGCTCGTTGAGTTGGTCATATAATTGGAGGCACCTAAATAAACAATCCAAAGTTAGATATAACATCATTACCTTGTAATCTCAATGCTGAAAAGGTTGACACAATCATTTGTTGTACCATTTTAGGAGTAAGAACTTGTCCTGGAAATGAGTTATCATTAGTGGAATAATTTATCCCAGCCTAAAAGCATTGATCCTACGATTTTGAGGGCTCGTGGGACAAGCTTTGATGATGTGTCCTTGTTGTTTACAATAATTACAAAACTTATTGTTACAATTGCTAGCAGTATGACCATATTCCTTGCAACTTTAACATTGAGTTCTACTCACATCCCTACCATTTCCTTTGCCTTGAGCAGAAAATGCAACAGTGACATCATTTACTTTCTTGAAAACATTTTGTGTGACAAGACGTTGTTCTTCACAAAGTAATTCCCTAAAGCAAACATCCAAAGAGGGAGACGGGTCACGATTCATCAAGTTAGAGCGAATACTCTCAAAGTTGGAGCACAATTTCATAATAAAAATTGTCTCGCTTGCTTTGCTCATTAACTGCCTGAACCATTGATAGAGATCCAGTGGGTATTTTGACATAAACAATAATTGTAAATTCAGCCCATAAGTTCTGAAATTCAGAAAAATAATCATGAACAGAAAGACCTCCTTGAGAGTAATTAGCAATTTCATGCTTTAACGGAAAGCGTTTTGCGCCATTAACTTGGTTGTAAACCTTTTGTAAGTAATCCCCATGGCCTTAGTTGTCTTGTACAGCCTGAGATTAAGAACAATAAGAGGATCAATTGACCCTAGAATCCATGTCATCACCCGAGCATCTTTAATCTTCCATTCACCTAGCTTTTTGCATTAGGATGAGCATGATCGCTTCCATCTATATGTCCCCATAGTTCTTTTGCCGGTGACAAACAACTGAAACTCCCAAGAAAAATTTTATTTTTCCAGTAAAACAATCACCGAAGGATTCAAAGTGATGTGAATTCATACTTTTAAATAGTTGTGAAAACTACAAAGACCTCAACTAGAGCGTGAACACTTCTAAATGGGGGCCGAACATCGGTGAACAATAAATTTGGATGGGTCTGGCTTTAATACCATGTCATTTTTCTGCTGAATGCCTCTCAAAGTGAGAGAGTATTTTCATTATATAGAGAAAATGAACATTACATCCCTAAAGATCCGTCATTCCTATTCCTAAAGATCAGCTATTCTATCTGTACAAATCTGCTATTCAATCCCTCTAAATTTGTCTTGCTATCCCTCTAAATCAGTTATTCTATCACAATATTTATTTCTTTGATTCTACAACAAATGTATATGATCATGCTAATTTATGTCGCTATATAGTTACATTGATATATACAATCATTTAGTTGTCCATCATTCTAACAACACTTTCTTTGTTTTTTAATATTACTCTATTTCATCATGTATTTGCAGACTGGAGCTCTTGCCCGGCAGTCTAGTTACACTTCTTCTGTTCTTCCTTATAAGAAGAGGAAGCACTCTTCGCTCTATCCTCGTGCACCAATCCATGCTTCAAGAAATGTTGAGGATCTAGTGAAACCAGCATTGGCCGAAAAATTAGCTGGCAGGGAAGCTTTAGGTACGGAAAAAGTTTCTGTCAAGAAGAAAGTTGTTCCCAAACAAGGGGAAAGCCACAGTAAACTTAAACTTCCTGCCGATTCAGGGCACAGTGATAAAGGGAAGCAAGTTGTTGGAGCTAGTGAGCAGGAATTTAATTTTCCCATCTCATCAATACATCCTTCCCTACGTCACAAGTCTGCAAATGTGCTTCGTGTTAGTCTTGGTAGTACTTTTCGAGGGTTTGACTCCTCAGTACTGCAGTCAAAGTCAGAACCTGTAGAAGAAGCCTTGCTACAAGCTAATGAAGTTGATATTGCTGCTAAAGAGCTAACTGTATGCAGTGATAAAGTGGAGGCATCTGTTCCCGCGAGCATGAATGAAGATCACAAGGTATACAAAAAGACACAAGACACATATAATTTGGTTGCAAGTGGTGAGGGGTCGGCAAATGATGGGGAAAAGATAATTATATCAGTTGGTACTGAGAGCGTGGGGTGTGTCGTACAGGATGAGGAATGTGAAGAAGGTGAGATCCGAGAATACATGATGCAGTCGATTGTAAAAGACCCAATGACTGAGGGGATTGATTCAGGAAAAAATAGTGAACCTTCAAGTAAAAATGTTCATTCTTCTCTTAGCTTCACTAATGCAGAGTCTCATGAGGACTTTGTGAAAGCCTGTGATGAGAAAGCTGAGAAAAATCTTCAGAATGTCGCTGTATTCAGACCTGTAACGGGTAGGCCGCTGTCTTCAAGAAGTGGAAGAGAGAGGTATGAGGAGGAGAAATTCCATCGACAAAGGAATAGGTGATTTTTCTTTTTATTGCTGTTTCATTTGTAATTATTTTCTTTTTTATAATGCTGCTCAACTCTAGACTTTTTATTACTGTGCTCTTTCCAGAGATGAAATCTATGGCTATGGTCCTAAATTTGTGCGAGATAGGTTTCAGGACCGTTCATTTGGTAGCTCAAGGGAGAACTTCATGCGTGGAAGTGGGAGGGGCTGGGGCCGTGACCGGTATTCTGGGCGTGATTTTGAAAGCTTTGGAGGTGTTGCTGATTATCCCTTTAGACATACACTTACAGCTCCTTCTTGGGAATCTGCAAATGACTATGATGGTGCTGCCTTTGGGACTAATAGGAGGATGAAGCCATTAAATGATGATTTACCTTCATTACGGCATCCACCTGCACGTCGACTGTCCCCCTATGGAAGAGAAGATGCTGCCATGGTGGGCACTCAAAGGCTTCGTAGAGCTCCCAGGAATATCAGCCCAAGAAGATGCACTGGTGAAGATGGCTTTGCATATGCTGGTATTCGACATGGTGAGAAGTTCGATAGAGACTTTCCAGCTGATAGTCACGAGCAGTCTATGTACGATGGACCTGATAGTCATTTCGCACAGGGTGATACAGAGTTCACTGCGATGCAGAGAAGCGGTTTCCCTCGAATGAGGTCAAAATCTCCTATTAGGTCCCATACTTGGTCCCTTCCTCCGAGGAGATTGACGGAAGAATTGAATGGTCGTCAAGATTTATTTCAGCACAGGTCTGCGGTTATGTACAGGGAAGATGGAACGAGGCCTTCTTCACGAACTTCTTTTATTGAAGAAGCAATAGCCCCTCAAAGGCGAGACCCTCCATCTTATAGTGTTCATCGTCAGATTGATAGGAGGGATGTGGATGGTGTTCAGGAGTACGGGCATCCGAGGTCTCATTATAACAGAGGGAGTGCACCTGATCGGGAGAGGGCTGATGGTTTTGGGTACTTTGATGAGCTGAAACATACTGGTAGATTACCTGAGCTTCACGGTGATGAAAGAAGGAAGTATGGCGAGAGGCAACTGAGAAATGTGAAAGAGCAAGAAGGCGGTGGTAATCGTAGACGGAGGCATGAAGAAGAATTTGATGGCTCCAGATTGAAGAAAAGAAGATTTTGAGTTGTTAGCTTACTGAACCTGTAATATTAACCATGGGAAAAACTGTTTTTGCTTTAAACTTGTTTCCAATAGACTGTTCATTGAACGCGCTTTTTAATATTCTCAACTGTGACTTTTAAGACATGAATGCTGGTAGTTTAAGTTGCTCTTTGTGTATTGTTTTTAGGCCTTAAACACAGCTTTTACCCGTCCTTTCTCAACATAACAGAGAGACCATTAACACTACCTTGGAAGGTAGAGGGACTGTTTCGGATAGTGTGTATGTAGACCGTATCCCTACCTTTCCTAGGTAGAGAGACTATTTTCGATAGACTCAGGTCAAGAAAAAACATAACAAAGTATAGTTCAAGAAAAAGGAAGAAATAGTAAAGTACTACCAATACATGACAACATCCTCAAAGGAACAATAACTCTCATACACAGCTGAATCAGACATCATATCATATATTATTATAAGTGGAAGCTCCTAACCTTAAAGTTAGATTACCATTTTGCCCTTTTAAAATAAAATACAATTTAATTAAATATCTAATTACTACTTAAATAGTATATAGTTATCATTGTTTTAAAAACTTTTTCCATTAAAAAATAATATCAATTCTCTACATCATCAATTAATTTATGTCCAGAATTGAGAGAAGATAGAGAGTTGGAAAAAATAATTTAATATAGACCAAATTAACTGGATTATATGAATTAAATAATCATAATTCTTTGGCAATTAAAACGTTACAAAGAATTACTAAATAAATGTTTGCATTTTGAATAGGCACTACTATACAGAATAAAAATTGAATATACAGAATAAAAATTGAATATGAAGGGTCAACCCCCACTATTACACAGGAATCAGTTTCGAAATTAAAGTTGAATTTTAAAGGTCATTATCTAGTACTATTTAAGACCAACTTATTAAGATGGATAGTAATCACATTAGATTGGATAAAGGAAATCGTGCAATTCAACATGGAGAAGAAAAGAGAGTTGAAAGCTGCAAATGAGGGAAACAAAAAAAATGTTGGAAGCTGCTAATCAAGAGAAGAAATAGAAGTAGCGGAAACAAAGAAAAGTATATTAAATACAGTCTTACGTTAATATGTTTGACGCCAAGAATAAGAAAGTTATATCCTCTAACTCCTCAAACTTGCTTTCTTTGTTCCATTTTCATCAACTCGGTATAATTGTAGACTTCAAATTTAGTTATCATCGTGAGCCTTTGGGATAGTAAATATCAATTCAAATTTGTCATTCTTTCTTCTTTCTTCTGCTTGTGTATTTTAATGTCATGTGTGTTTTAATATTTTGGACTTTCTTTAATGTGATTTTTTAAAAATTCTTTTCGGATATTATTTGTCCTTATAATGCAAAAGATTTGTTTAGAAGATACAAATGTGACTGGACATTTTTGTCAATACAATATTTTGATGAATTGAGTAATAATATTCTCTTTTCTTCTTTTTGAGTAAAGAATGATAATATTCATCTATAGGAAAATTCAACAAATCTTCTTCAGAACTTGCAAATCATAAATATACAACATAGAAGTTTGTATCATAGATGACTTGCTTTATGGGTTACAAAAAGCTTTTTATTGGTCAATAATAAGCATAATATCTACGCTTTCAATTTTATAATGTGAAAAAGTATTAATTATAGATCATTTTATTATTATTAAAACTTACTTTTAGTAATTAAAATATATTGATTCCTCTCATATAATAGAATGTTTATTTTTCATGAAACATTAAAAATATCAAACCTGACACAAGATTTTTATGTTATATTTTGTGAAGAGATATATCTTATGTCAAACTTACATACAAAAGAACTTACACTATAAGAAAATGGTGAATTACATGGGGATTAGTATGAAAATTTGAAGGAAAAAAGTTTTCCTGTGGATTTTAATACTAATCCCCAGAAAAATTCTCATGTAATTCACATTTTTCTTGTAGTGTTAGCTTTGAACTTAACGATTATTTTATGTGTGCTCCACTATAATATATTTACTTATATAAATTAAATTTTAATGTCAATTAGAGGAAAAACGTGCAATGCACGTTCCCAGGACTAGTATTAATAAAAAGGCGGAAGGATCTAATAGACATCTATACTTGGCTCCGTTTGTCACTTGGACCCTTCAATTCACGTCTTTGTCAATTGAACACTTAAAGTTATTAAAGCAGACTATTTTAAACCCCACTGACCATATGTGTCTTTCAATCGCGCACTGAGGTCCGTAACACGTCACTATCCACATTAGATAGAAATGTCACGTCAATTTTTTATTACAAATAATATTTTGTAAAAAGAAATCTCAAACTGTCTAAATTCCTTTCTTTCTTGATTTCTTTCCGTTCTTTCTTCTCTTTCCATATCTTTCATCTATTTTGCTATTTAGATTTTATATATCTTTTTTTTTTTCTTAGTAAACTTTTCACATTGAAGAGGAATTAGCGACAAGGAAAGCTCTATGGTATTTTATTATAAAATTGAGTTCAATTTCGAGAGTAGGCACACTAGATTTAAGCAATATATCACTCCTTTAATTTAGGGGCCTAAAGCAAGTGTCTAATTTGCAAGTTGTAGAGTTGCACCGTCTATCATGAGAACCAATATCATTGAGAATGAATCTTGATTTGCATCGTGTTGGTTCGCTAAAGGGGTTTAGAGAGTATAGTGTGTATGCATATTGTACTCCTGTCTTGATAGATAGAAAGACTATTTCTGATAGACTTGGCTCAAGAAAAGCATAGTAAACTATTAAAAACATAACATAACATTCTCAAAGGGACAATAACTACATAAATATTCTATTTTAATTTGTGTCTTCAGATCTAAGGTACGCAAGTATATGTAATTGGTTTGGTTAATTTGTATCATGCATTAGAGATTGGAATATTATAAGGATGTCCATTTCTTTGTATACTCAAAATACATTTATGCATTGTTTCCACAACTTATATTGTTATTTTATTTATAATAAGCACGGTGTTAAGAGTAACTTGCGTGCATGTAGATGAGGAGCTTGGATTAATTGAAATTTTATATGTTTGGAATCTAGTTCTTTTAAGTTATTAGATTCTAAATTAACAATTTATACATATTTGATGAATTTCTTAAAATAAATACAAAATTGGACTAAAACTATTAAGTCTGACCTCGTAACCTATACTTTAGCTCCATCTCTATTTGCATGCATGTCGATTAATTCAACGAGGTATCATACCTCTTCTTATTTGAGAAACTGAATTGTTTGTTTATTAAAGTTTGAACACGTCGAAAAATATGACACATTTTTAAATATATACTAAGAATATTCCTTAACAGTATATCACTACTACCGGAAATAATTATTACAATGGGAATGTATGAAAATAAGTGATATTATCTCTTCCATTACTGCATTATTATTTGCTACTTTCAAAGTTTTAGAAAATGAATATTTGTAGACAAGAAAAAAGTTGATTGAGACACAAGATATGATGAGCGATCCTGCTCCTCCAACTTTAGGCTTCTAGGAATCCTAACTAATATGCATGCTCAAAAAAGCGAGATCTCAACAACAACACGAACAACAAAAGGAAAGTCAAAATAACACGATAAAAGTAAAGCGAAACAATTGTAAGATATCTAATACATAAAAAAGTTAATTGTTGTGCAAAATTCCATATTAGATTTACGGAAAAAAAATTGTCAAATACCTTATGAATTCTCTAAAGACATGTATAGAAAGTAAGTAAAAACAATACAAGAAGATTTTACTGTCGGCTCTATGCACTAAAAAATAAGGCCTTTGCCTTAGGCCTCCAAAATTTGGGGCTTTAAATTTTTGTCAAAAATAAATTATATGTTAATATTTTTATAAAAAAAATAATTATTTATAATAAAATGTATAATTTTTTTTAAAATAAATTATTTTATCCACTTAACATCTTTTTTTTACTTTGTTAAAAATGAGAATTAACAGTGAAAAGTGTTACAAAGTGAATTACAATTTTTTTTTATTTCTTTTTAGATTTTAGTTTCAATCGTTACTCTAAGTATATAAGGTATACCAAGGTATCCAAGTCATCAACTTTTTGAGTTAAATTCTGGTTCTAACTCTTATCTTTATTTAATATTTATCAACTTATTACTTGTATCATTATATTAATAATACAAATAATAATTGTCTCACTTAAAGATGTTTTTCAATGATGAGTTGATAAAATATTAAATAAAACAAAAAAATAATATTAAGTACTAATAATTTTCATCTTAATAGTGTAATTTTTTTTAATAAATACGTATATGAAGTATATTCATATTTTAGGCCGCGAATTAAAATTTCGCTTTAGGCCCCCAATTACGTTGAGTCACCCCTGCACGATCGTGTCGATTAGCTGTGTAGTTATTGCACTTTATCATAGGAGACAAATAAGTATCTTAGGATAATTTATTGTTGCTATAATGGATCCGAATAAGTTTTTTTGAATAAAAAGTTCTCTCAAACTAAATGATTCAGGAAAAGATTGGAAGCAATATTTTCTTCTAGATTCTCTACATATGTATTTATAAATAAATAGAAATAGAATGATAAACATGTTAGACATTTTCTTTATCATTTACCTCATCAATATTTGGAGAGAAGAATCTGAGAAGAACCTATCTAAAACAAGATTAAATTGAAATTTTTCCATTATAATAAGTTCGGTTTTATCCTCAACGCTTAACTCATTGGTATTTGTAGTGTTAGGGATGCATACCGGTCGATTTGGTTCGATTTTAAAGTTTATTGGTTATTGATTTGTAGAATACTAAATTATTATAAAATTATTAATTAAGATGTCAATTTATCGATTTGACCATTAAGATCTTCACATTAAAAAACTCATTGACACTCGCTTAGAAACAGGATGACAAACTAAGTGAACCATGTACATAAGTTGACAGATTGCTTCTTACTCAAAAGCAAATGCATCTTCCACCGACCTTGGGCCCACCTTATAATGTGTCTACTTGATTCGGAGAAAAGTTCCAAGACATTTGATCCAATTTTACAGAGAATTCTTGAAGTAACTTACTATAACTTTTCCCGGTTTTTATTTTTCAACCGTTTGACTTCAAAACATAAAATATGACTATTGGTCAATTAAAATACGTCATACCACATCCTTCTTAACTTAATAATCACTCTTAGTCTTGTCCTAAAGGTACGAGTTAATTTAAACATTCCAAAAGGATGGAGTGTTACATGTTTTAATGTAGTTTATTAATTTACTATCTGGTTATCTGTTAGCTTGTTAAAAAACCCTCAAACCATTAAATATCTATAATCCAATATGGAAATTAATCAGAATTATTATCGAAACAGCTAAATCAATAAGTTCTTACCGACAAGTCAATGGCTTTTTTTAGTTTGTATTATTGATTTCAGTTGATTTTATACAACCCTAATTTAGAGGGAAGTATTCAAGAAGGAACATTTTAGACAAAACAAAGTAAATGATTTGTTATTGTCCTATCTAGTTGTTAGCTCCGCACAGATTGGTGGAGTGGACCATGAACTAAACGACCATTGCTAGAAAGGACTACCAGAGTAATCCTAAAAAATAACTATTACTTGAGAAATCGCTTCCTTATATGTAAAATTAATGTTCGATGATAAATTTGAGAGCAATCTCTTCCAGATTATCTATATATGTATGTTAACACTATAAATTCTTTAATAGAGTGATAAGAATATTCATATATTATAAGTTTGGAATCTAGTTATTTTAAGTAACTAGATTCTAAATAAATAATTAATATATATGTAATGAATTTCTTAAAATAAATACCAAATTGGACTAAAATTATTAAGTTTGACTAGACAGTTAACCTATACCAAATTTCATATAATATAAGTTTGATATATCCTAATCGTTCACCTCATTAATATCAGATGAATGAATTTGAACGAAAATATCTTAAATACGATGAAATTGAGAATTTATCATTGTATCCCGTTATTGTTGGTTTCATGCCGATTGTGGAATGAATTAATTAAACGAGCATTGCTAAACAGAAAATGTAGACTAACCCTAAAGAAAACTATCACTCGAAAAATCATTTTCTTTTCTAATTTTCATAAAATTAAGGGGAAAAGGACAAATATACCTCCGAACTATCTTAAATGATATGCAGATACCCTCCATCATTCTTTAGATATTTGTGCCCTTGTCGTCCGAAAACTAGAGTATATATGCCCTTCACTCTAACGAAATATTAAGAAAGGACACATGGCGCAATCTTATCCGTCAATCTGATATTTAATAAATATCGAGTCGTTGGATAAGATTGACACGTGTATGCAGTGGCGGACCTACCTTGGCCCAAGGTGTCGTGCGACACCCTTCGTGGAAAAATTACGTTGTATATAGTGGTTAAATTTTAGTTTTATAAATATAAGTACATAAATTGACACTTCTTGAAACAAATTGAAGGTTTAGTATATTGGTGAGGGGCTTACAAACACTATATGAGGTTGGTTGTTCGAGCTCTACTAGTTTATTTATATATATATTTTATAACCATTGACACCCCTTATTTTTATATATTTTTTATAACCATTGACACTTCTTAATGAAAATCATGTGTCCGCCACTGCGTGTATGTCTATTAGTATAAAGGTTATATAAACTCTAGCTTTTAGACAGCAGGGGCTCCAATGTCCCAAAAGTATGACAGAAGGTATCTGCATACCATTTACGATAGTTCGGAGGTATATTTGTTCTTTTCCCCTAAAATTAACTTGATAATGAATTTGTCAGCTATCTTTTCTTCCAGATTCTTTTACAACATTATAAATTCTTTATTAGAACGACAAGTAATATTGGTATATACATAAGTTTGACATTGGAGATGATGTCACATGTCGCATTGGGACAACATTGATGAAATGGAGGCTTGCCTCTGGAGGCTTGTGTGTTAAGAAGCTACCTCCTAAACTTAAAAGTAAGTTCTACAGAGTGATAGTTAGACCGTCCTTATTGTATAGAGTAGAGTGTTGACCAATCAAGAACTCACATGTTCAGAAGATGCAATTTGCAGATATAAGGATATTGTTGATATGGATGTGTGGACATACTAGGAGTGACAAGATCAGAAATGAGGTTATCTGGGAGAAAGTGGGAGTGACCTCTCTATGGCGGACAAAATGAGGTAAACCAGACTGAGATGGTTTGGGCATGTGCAGACGAGGGAAGTTGACGCCCCAGTGAGGAGGTGCGAGAGGCAAATTGGTAAAAATATTGATTTCTACTCTTTCTTACACCTTATTAGATATCTAGAGGGAAGAATTCAATGAGAAGCATCATAGACAAAATAAAAATAATATTTGTTGTTATTTCATTTAATTGTTACCATAACTAAACAATCATTGATAACCTTAAAACTATTGCTCAATGAAAAATTTGGTAAGTATATCTTTTAGATTCACTACAAACCCTAACTAGGATTTATATATATATATATATATATATATATATATATATATATACATGTAAGAAGAATTATCAAGTAAAGTTTTTTCACTCATTCAATACTCTTTTTGTTGTCTAAGAACAGAGAAAAAGGTTCCTAATTTTGGTGTGTTTTTTAAGGTTTTTTTTGCAGGTAAAGTTTTGTTTTTTATGGAAATTGATAGATTTTAGACTAGTTGACTGGATTTATATCATGTCTGTTGATCAATTCTGTTTCCTTTATGCAGAAAGAAGAATTGGATGGTTGGACTTATATATATATGTTCAATCAATCAACAGTGCCTCGATCCGAAACGAGTGAATTTACTGGTAAAGGTAGGATTTTTCTGCCTATTTTGCAGAATTCTGATGATTTTTCAGTAATTTATGTCAAGTGGTTTGACTATTGAAACCTTTTAGTTGTTGATAGTAAACTAGTCTTGTTGATTGTTCCTTTTTTTTAGGGGGGTGGGGATGTTTTTGATGTTTTTTCAGGTAAGTTTTGTTTTTAATTCTTGAATTTTTACCTGATATAGCATCTGATATAGGATCTCATAGCTGATATGGAGTTTTATAGAAAATGATTAGATTTTGGACCACTTGACTGTCTTCCCTATATATGGGGGGTCATGTGTGGGGTAGGGGGGATCACTATTTGAATGTTTTGTTTCTCTTCTTTATGAAATTTTTGAAAGATGTCTTTGACTTCACTTTTTTTTAGTTAATGTGTAGAGCCAAGTGTATTTCTTATATTGGTCAACAAAGATACAATAATACAGTTTCTTGTCAAGAGATAAAATCGGTGATGGACCCTATAAATCACTAAAATAATTTGAAGCAGTTTAGAGCTACACAATGATAATTAAGTAAAAGGATGTCGATGGGCTTTATTAGATAAACAAGAATTGAAATGGAGGAGTTTGTCTCGCTCATGAAATAGTAGCGAGAATTTATTTAAAATAAACCTAAGAACTCTAGAGTGAGGATGACCAAGACGTTGATGCCAAGTAGTGAGAGGAATGGATGGTGCAGTCATGTGAGCTTGAGGAGTGAGACAGGCCACTCATACAGTCTATTGTTGGTCTGGTCGTGCACCAGCGGTTTCCGCATTTTCAAATCCTTCACAACAAAGTCAAAAGGAAAAAATTCAATAGACTTTAGATTGTCTTGACAAAATTTAGAAATGGATAGAAGTTTGCGTTTAATGGAAGGGGCACACGGAGTGTGGGTTAGCTTGAAAACATTGGTTGATGCATTTAATTGAGTAGAACCTGTGAGAGATGGGAATCTTGTTACCATCACCAATGGATACATCCTCGTTACCATGGTACGGTTGTAGATTGTGTGACTCTATTGTGATGTGATGGGTGGATGGGTGGCTCCTGAATCAGCTATCCAAGGGTCGGTTGCGGTAGTAAACCCAGCTGCATAGTTGGCTTTGGCTTCAAAGTGATAGTGAGACTTCGAATGGCAGACATTGGCGGTGTGGCCAATCCTATTACATAGTTGGCATCAAGTAACACCGTTTGGATTTGAGTTCGACTGCCATTGTGGTGGAGTATTTGGACGTGAGTTGGACTGCCATTGTGGTGGAGTATTTGGACGTCAGTTCTGGCGCCATTGTTGAGAATTGTTAGTCCGCCTGCGACTGTTGCAATTATTGGTGTTGGATTTGGTGGGAGTAGTAACTGCAGCAGTGAGAGAACTAGACAGTTTCTTAGCATCCTCATGGCGAAGGAAAAGTCCATAGTCCAGTAGTTTTTCAAACAATTCCTTATAGGAGATAGTCGTATCACGTGCACGAATATCTCACGAAACTCAGAACCTAGATCACTGAGTATTTTGGCAATGAGTTCATGATTGAACACAGGATCACCAGCAGCGGCTAAATCATCCGAAAGAGACATTTGAGGGTAGGAACTGCGGTTCGTCCAGCTGGAACATTTGAGGCTAATGTAGATCTGCAGTCTATTGAGTTGTCAACTAAGGAATTACTTGAGCTAAAACCAATGAAATGTGAACCAATCCAAGAAATATCCGTGACATCCGATGTGACTGGTGGGGACTTATCTACTCCGTCTGATATTGCTGCTAAAAATTCTCTAGATCAAGCAAATGCTGATATTGCTGCTAAAGAATGTTATGGTTATGATTATGAATTTGATGGTCATTATGCTTTTGCGGGACGTGTTAATGAGGACGATGTATATGAAGATGGTGAGATCCGAGAACCAATGATGCAGTCGATTGCAGAAGACCTAATTGCTGATGAGCAGAGACCTACTGGCGCTATTTACCAAGGATCATTTGATCAATCAGGAATAGCAGATGTGCAGGAGGGATGTGAAAAGGATGTCTTACGTGTCGGACCATCTGCTGGGAGGAGAAGAGCTGTCAGGAATGCTAACGAGGCTAATAACGAGTATATTGGAAGATCTGATATGTCACCAATAGCCCTTTCATCTTTGCGAAATGCTGAAAAAACTGTTTACCTCAGGCATTGGTATATGGAGGAAGAGGAATACCGTCTACGAAGAAATAGGTGATTTTTTTTTTATTTATCGTTGTGTGATTTGTATTTTTTTTTCATAATGTTGCTTAACTCTTTAGCTTTTTCTTACTGCAGTTTTTCCAGAGATGAAAGAGAGAACATTCAGGATATGCGAGATAGGTTTCAGGACCGTTCATTTCGTAGCTCAAGGGGTAACTTCATGCCTGGAAGAGGGAGGGGCAGTGACCGTGGCCAGTTTCACAGATCACGTAGAGATAGATATTCTGGGCGTGATTTTGAAAGCTTTCGAGGTGTAGCTGATTATCACTGTAGACACAATCATACAGCTGCTGTTTGGGAATCTGCAAATGAACACGACTGCTGCATTTGCTAGTAATAGGAGGAGGAATGCCTTACATTCACTTCGACATCCACCTGCACCTCCTGTTAGATCCCGTACTTGGTCCCCTCATTGGATGAGACAGACGGAAGGATTCAATGTTCATCACGATTCATCTCAGCACAGGTTTCCGGTTATGTACAGAGAAAATAGAATGAGGTCTTCTCCACGAGCTTCTTTTACTGAAGAAGCAAGAGCTCCTCAAAGGCGTAAGCGCTCTCCATCCTATACTGCTCGTCATCTGAACGATATGAGAGATGTAGATGCTGTACAAGAGACAGGCATCCGAGGTCTCTTCATAGCAGACGAAGTCCACCTGATAGGACGCAGTTGAGATTCTAGATCATCGGGAGAGGGCTGATGGTAGATTTCCTGGGCAGCACAGTGGTGAAAGTACGAACAAAAAAAAGGAAGTATCGCGAAGGGAGAGAAGAAGCTTCGCAAATGAAAAATGTCGAAGATGAATCTGATATCTCCATATTGAAGAAAAGAAGTTTTTAAATTTGCAATATTAGCAGTTGTTATGAAAAACACTGTTTCATACATCTTTTTTTGTTGTTGAAAAAGATTTATTAGCTCATCAAACCTTGCTTCAATCTTCTTGTTAGTAGGCTGTCCAAGGAGCGCGATTCATACTATTGTTGCCTGAAATTTGTTGTTTATTTGAAAATGTAAGATAATATCATAGCAATTTTTTTGTGACTGACAAAGCATGAAGATTTAACTTTATTGCATTGAAGATAAATAATCAGTCAAAAAGGCAATAATATGTACCGTAACATAAGTAAGTAGGAAATTTCTTGGAAATTCTAATTTCATCCATTCATTTTGATTAAAGATAACAAATTTTTTTCTAATTAGGTCCGTCTTATCACTTTTTTCTTTCCTTTTATCTAATTTGTAAGCTTCACAGGCTTGTACTTTTAGCTGTCCATCATGTACTTCTTAGAGGGGAGTTTTGAACTATGCTGCCTTTATTTTTGGGAAGCCTGGGATTTGTCTCTGAGTTTTCTACGACTTCATAAAACTATTTGTCTAAATTACATCAACTATAACATATCTAGCGTAGTGCTATATGAGGAGGATAGTGTGTAGTAGACCGCATCGATGTTATTTTCGATAGACCAACAAAACAACTCAATAAAATGAAAAATACATCTTAAAATATGAATCAAAATTTATAGGGAAAATGCATAAGTATTCCCAGCCTATGTCCAAAATCTCAGACACACTTATACGATAGTAAGATTCTATTACCCCTGAACTTATTTGTGATAGCAATTCATAAGGAGACTTAGAATGTAACAATGGAGTTGGTAATCGGTTAATAATATAGACAGCAGTCAAAACACATTCTCCCCAAAAAGTAATTGGCAAGTGAGCTTGAAAACATAAAGCTCGTGTAACATTTAAAATATGACGATGCTTGCGTTCAACTACCCCGTTTTGTTGTGGAGTGAAAATACAAGTTCGTTGGTATTCGATTCCATGAGAATGGAAAAACATTTTCATTGGTTCAAATTCTTTTTCATTGTCTATCCCAATTATTTTAACAGAAGCATGGAATTGATTTTTAGTAAATGATATGAAAGATTGCAAAATATGAGAAGTTTCACACTTGTATTTCATAAAAAAAAATAACCAAGTACCTCTTGTAAAATCATCTACGATAGTAAGAAAAAAATGAGCCCCTGAATCAGTAGGTACTCGATGTGGACCCCAAACATCACAGTATATTAAGTCAAATGGAGCACAAGTAGATATGTTACTCAACCGAAATGCAAGTCGTGTCTGTTTAGCCAAAGGACAAACATCACAATTATTATCAAAGGAAACATTACGAGAAGGTAATAGTGGAGCAATTGATCTAAGGTGAGAAGGTGATGGGTATCCTAGACGCATGTGCCATAAATTTTTTGGTTGTGAAACTTGATGAGAAATGGGTGGTTTCTGTACTGTTGACATGTAATAGAGACCACCATGATGTTTAGCCGGGCCAATCATCTTCCCGTAGCCAAGTCCTGTAATACAAAAAAAGGTGGGAAACATAAGGGCACAACAATTTAAGTCATTGGTAAGTTTGCTAACAGAAATTAAAACGAAAAGAGGGAACATGTAAAACATTGTTTAAGGTAATATCCGAGTTAAAATGTATTGTTCAAGTGGAATAAATTGATACTGGTGACCCATTGGGTAAATTGACAATGGGTATAGATGGAGATTTTGTTTGAGTGAAGAATGTAGAATCGGAAGTAATGTGATCAGTTGCTCCGCTGTCCAAGATCCATGGTCCGGTGAATGCAGAATTAATTGAAACATTATGAAAAAGAGATAAACCTGCTGCTTTTGCATAGGCGTCGCTATTATCGGCAGAACTATTATTTTGTGTGACAAACTTACTGCCTGAGCAATCTGTCGGAATTGTTCTGACTGGGATCCGCGTTGTTGTCGATTATTTTGGCTTCCTGAGTTGTTTGGAGATCAAGTGCCATTTTTAAACTTGCATCTATCCTCTTAATGACCTTTTCTATTGCAATGCTTGCAATGAAATTTCAGAGTCCGGCAATTCTCAATTGTGTGTCCTTCCCGATTGCAATGCTCACAATGCTTATCCTTGGGTTTGTTGAAAAAGCTATTGGTACCCCTTTGAATTGCAGCCGCAATAGAGAAACTTTCTGTTGATTCCGAGGTCATTTGTCTCTGTGTTTCCTCTTGAATAACAAGGGAATATGCTTGGCGTACATTAGGCAGGGGAAACATCATGAGAATATTAGATCGAACAACATTGTAGATATCATTAAGACCCATTAGAAATTGCATTACACGGTCTTCTTCAATTTGATCGGTGTGTGCTTTAATTTGATTGCAAGTGGGAAATGTTCGAAATGTGTCTAACTCATCCCAAAGACCTTTGAGTTTTGTGAAATAGGAAGAAATGTTCTTGTTACCTGGTGAGAGTGAAGCCAATGATTTTTGAATCTAATATTGCTGGTGCATTCTTTTGAGAAAATTGATCTTTAAGATCTTGCCATACTTGGTGAGCCGTCTTGGATGACTCCTTTAGCTAGATCAGGTACCACCGAGTGAGCAAGCCATGATAAAATCATACTATTGCATTGATTCCACAACGCATATTATGTTGGCTTATCTAATTTCCACGGCGGTTAAATTGATCCATCGATAAAAGATAGTCTGTTTTTGGCTGTGAGAGCATGTATCATTGATTTGCTCCAGGATGGATAATTGATCCCATTCAACTTGAATGGAACAAGTATGAGGCTGGGATGCTCAGAATGTTGAAGAAAATATGGACGTGATAAAACCATATTGTTACTCTTATTGCTAGTGTTTGGACTTCTGGAATTATCAATCTTTAATATCATCTTAGAAAAGAAGAGAAAATGATATAGTTTGCTGAAACGATTTTCTTTATTCACACACTGATATATATACAACTTGATACAAATCAATCTAGCCTACCTTTAGGTAAGAAATCGTAATCCCCAAATAATGGGATTTGATCTACAAATATGGAAACTAAATATACAAGAATATTTGTACAAGATATGTATTTCTCAACAGTTTTGTTTTTTATTCTTGAATTTTTACCTGATACAGGATCTAATGAGTGATAAATATTGGTTTTGTTGTTACCCGATATAGGGTCTGATGAGTGACAAATATGGGATTTTTGATATGGAGTTCTATAGAAATTGATTAGATGTTGGACTATTTGACTGTCTTCCGATATATACTATTTGAATTTTTTGTTTCTGTTCTTTTGTATTGTACTGATATTTTGGCATATCAGGTTCAGGGTGCTACTAAGTAGAGTGTGATCTAGTGTTTCAGCTGTATTCTACGCCTTGATTGATATCGTCTCAAGATGAAAAGAAAAGCTTTACCTTAGCTGATTCTAGAATCATGCCAGTTTCCGGGAACAAAGAGGTCTGAATCTGATTTCTCATTTGCTGTTGAATACTGATTTAACTGTGTAATACTTGCTTTGTTTTTTAATAACTCTATTTCATCATATATTTGCAGCCTGGAGTTCTTGCCCGACAGTCTAGTAATCCTTCCTCTCTTCTTCCTATTAAGACGAAGTTGTATCTTCGTGCACCAATCCAGCCTGAACGCTCGTTTTCTAATGAAAATAAATCCAAGACTAAAGATGTCGTTCCTGTTGAAGATGCAAATCAAATTGATCGGTTACGCAAAACACCTAGTTCAGTAGGCAGCAAGCCACCTATTAGTGAGAAAGAACTTAACTGTCCCATCTCATCAATACATCCTAGACTACGATACAAGTCTGCAAATGTGCTTCGTCATAGTCTTGGTAGTACTTTACGAGGGTTTGACTCATTGGCTAAAGTAGACTCCAACAGTGTTAGTGCAAGTACAAGTTTGTTGAAAAATCGGGCGTTGGATAGAAACATGAACTCCCCTACTCGTAGAACTGTTGAGTCGGAACCTGTTGTAGAAACCTTGGTACAAGCTAATGCTGGAACTGCGGTTCGTCCAGCTGGAACATTTGAGGCTAATGTAGATCTGCAGTCTATTGAGTTGTCAACTAAGGAATTACTTGAGCTAAAACCAATGAAATGTGAACCAATCCAAGAAATATCCGTGACATCCGATGTGACTGGTGGGGACTTATCTACTCCGTCTGATATTGCTGCTAAAAATTCTCTAGATCAGGCAAATGCTGATATTGCTGCTAAAGAATGTTATGGTTATGATTATGAATTTGCTGATCATTATGCTTTTGCGGGAAGTGTGCTGCTCAACTCTTGACTTTTTATTACTGTGCTTTTTCCAGAGATAAACAGATCCTGCATAAGGGGTTTAAAATGAACATCACCCAGTTGAGGTGTCTAAGTAAAACTTCGTGCCAAGTTTAAGGGGCCACCGATGGGTTAGGCCTAATTTGTATCATGCATTAGAGGTTGGAATATTATAAGGATGTCCAGTTTTCTGTATACCCAAAATACCTTTATGCATTGTTTCCACAACTTATATTGTTATTTTATTTATTAAAATCACGGTGTTTAGAGTAACTTGCGTGTAGATGAAGATCATGGATTAATTGAAATTTTATATGTTTGGAATCTAGTTCTTTTAAGTTACTAGATTCTAAATTAATAATGTATACATATCTAATGAATTTCTTAAAACAAATACAAAATTGAACTAAAACTATTAAGTTTGACCAAACTCGTAACCTATACTTTAGCTCCATCTCTATTTGTCGATTAATTCAACGAGGTATCCTACCTCTCATTAATTGAGAAACTGAATTATTTTGTTTATTAAAGTTTGAACACGTTGAAAAATATGACATATTTTTAAATAAATACTAAGAATATTCCTTAACCGTATATCACTACTGCCTAGTAGATATGTAGGAGGATATCACGAAAGATTAATTATTACAATGCGAATATATGAAAATAAGTGGTCTTATCTCATCCATTACTGCATTCTTTGTTGGCTTTCAAAGTTTCAAAAGATGATCAAGATTTGTAGACAAGAAAAAAGTTAATTGAGACACAAGATAGGATGAGTGGTCCTTTTTTAGCTACTTTTCAGCCTCCTCCAATTTTAGGGCTTCTAGGAATCCTACTTTAATATGCTTCTAGGAATCCTAATTTAATATGCTGATCAAAAAAGCGAGATGACAAGCAACTCAACAACAACACGAACAACAACAGGAAAGTCAAAACAACACAACACAATAAAAGTAAAGAGAAACAATTGTAAGATCATCTTCATAAAAAAATTTAATTGTTGTGCAAAATTTCATATTAAATTTACGGGAAAAAATTGTCAAATACCTCGAACACTAAAACTTGATTCTAATGAATTCTCTAAAGACGTGTATAGAAAGTAAGTTAAAACAATATAAGAAGATTTAAGTGTCCTTTTAGATGACTCAATCGTGTCGATTAGGTGTGTAGTTATTGCCCTATTATCATAGGAGAAAAATATGTATCTTAGGAGTACTAATTTATTGTTGCAATAATGGATCCGAATAAGTTTTTTTGAATAAAATTTCTCTCAAAGTAAATGATTCAGGAGAAGATTGGAAGCAATATTTTCTTCTAGATTCTCTACATATGTATTTATAAATAAACAGAAATAGAATGATAAATATTCATATATAATAAGTTTAATGTTTTCTTTATCATTCACCTCATCAATATTTGGAGAGAAGAATCTGAGAAGAACCTATCTTAAACAAGACGAAATTGAAATTTTTTCATTATAATAAGTTCGGTTTTATCCTCAACTCTTACCTCATTGGTATTTGTAGTGATAGGGATGCATACCGGTCGATTTGGTTGGTTTGAAGTTTATTGGTTATTGATTTGTAGAATAATAAATTATTATAAAATTATTAATTAAGATGTCAACTTATCGGTTTGACCATTAAGATCTTCACATTAAAAAAATCATTGAGACTCGCTTAGAAACAAGATGACAAACTAAGTAAACCATTCACATAAGTTAACAGATTGCATCTTACTCAAAAGCAAATGCATCTTCCACCGACCTTGGGCCCACCTTATAATGTGTCTACTTGTACTGCTCCGGTTCTAGAAGGTATAGCTCTCACCTCCTTTCCTTTCTTCTGGTGAACTCGCGAACTCTAGTGAGCAGCAAGCATCACAACTAGGGACGTTCCCCGCCAGGCCCTTACATTCTCACAAAAATGTGAATATCTCTCTATTATGAAGTTGTGTGGATGAACAGTTTAATGTAGTGGAAACTAGATTCGTAGACCTTAGATTTGATAGGTTGTGGTCCCTCTAACTCTATTGATTCGGAGAAAAATTCCAAGACATTTGATCCAATTTTTATAACTTTTCCCGGTTTTTATTTTGCAACTCGTTTGACTTCAAAAAATAAAATATGACTATTGGTCAATTAAAATACATCATATCACATCCTTCTTAACTTAATAATCACTCTTAGTCGTCCTGAAGGTACGAGTTAATTTAAACATTCCAAAAGTGTGTAGTGTTACATGTTTTAATGTAGTTTATTAATTTACTATCTGGTTATCTGTTAGCTTGTTTAAAACCCCTCAAACCATTAAATATCTATAATCCAATATGAAAATTAATCAGAATTATTATCGAAACAGCTAAATCAATAAGTTCTTACTGACAAGCCAATGACTTTTTTTAGTTTGGATTATTGATTTCAGTTTGATTTTAAACAACCCTAATTTAGAGGGAAGTATTCAAGACATTTTAGACAAAACAAAGTAAAAGATTTGTTATTGTCCTATCTAGTTGTTAGCTCCACACATATTACTTGAGAAATCTCTTCCTTATATGTAAAATTAACGTTCGATGATAAATTTGAGAGCAATCTCTTCCAGATTCTCTATATATGTATGTTACCACTATAAATTCTTTAATAGAGTGATAAGAATATTCATATATTATAAGTTTGGAATCTAGTTTTTTTAAGCAACTAGATTCTAAATAAATAATTTATATATATGTAATGAATTTCTTAAAACAAATACCAAATTGGTCTAAAATTATGAAGTTTGACGGGACAAGTAACCTATACCAAATTTCATATTTTATAACTTTGATATATCCTTATCGTTCACCTCATTAGTATCTGATGAATGAATTTGAACGAAAATATCCTAAATAAGATGAAATTGAGAATTTGTCATTGTATCCCGTCATTGTTGGTTTCATGCCGATTGTGGAATAAACTAATTAAACGATCATTGCTAAACAGAAAATGTAGACTAACCCTAAAAAAAACTATCACTCGAAAAATCAGTTTCTTTTCTAATTTTCATAAAATTAAGGAGAAAAGGACATATATACCTCCGAACTATCGTAAATTATATGCAGATACCCTCCGTCATTCTTCAGACATTTGTGCCCTTGTCGTCCGAAAACTAGAGCATATATGCCCTTCACTATAACGGAATACTAATTAAGGATACATGGCGCATTCTTATCCGTCGATCTGATATTTAATAAATGTCGAGTCGGTAGATAAGATTATGACACGTATATGCAGTGGCGAACCTACCTTGGCCCAAGGGGTGTCGTGCGACACCCTTCGTCAAAAAATTACGTTGTATATAGTGGTTAAATTTTAGTTTTATAAATATAAGTACATAAATTGACACCTCTTGAAACAAATTGAAGCTTTAGTCTATTGGTTAGGGGCTTACAAACACTATATGAGGTCGGTTGTTCGTGCTCTACTAGTTTATTTATATATACTCCCTCTGTTTCAAAAAGAATGTCCCTATTTCCTTTTTAGTTAATTTCAAAAAGAATGACCCCTTTCCTTTTTTGGCAACACTTTAACTTTAACTTTCCACGTGGCATGTTTAAGACCACAAGATTAAAGGGCATTTTGGTACATTTGACATAACTTTAATTTAGAACCACAAGATTAAAAAGTCTTCTTTCTTTTTTTAAACTCCGTTCCAAGTCAAACTAGGTCATCCTTTTTTAAACGGAGGGAGTAGTTTTTATAACCATTGACACCCCTTATTTTTATATATTTTTTATGACCATTGACACCTCTTAATGATAATCATATGTCCGCCACTGCGTGTATGCCCATTAGTATAAAGGTTATATAAACTCTAGCTTTTGGACGGCAGGGGCTTCAATGTCCCAAAAGTATGACGGAAGGTATCTACATACCATTTACGATAGTTCGGAGGTATATTTGTTCTTTTCCCCTAAAATTAACTTGGTAATGAATTTGTAAGCAATCTTTTCTTCCAAATTCTTTTACAACATTATAAATTCTTTATTAGAATGACAAGTATTATTGGTAT
Source organism: Solanum sitiens (assembly GCA_016801875.1). NCBI lineage: Eukaryota > Viridiplantae > Streptophyta > Magnoliopsida > Solanales > Solanaceae > Solanum > Solanum sitiens. Next base: position 355,239 of record JABWTJ010000333.1, read on the forward strand.
ATACAATAAGTTTGACATTGGAGATGATGTCACATGTCGCATTGGGACAACATTGATGAAATAGAGGCTTGCCTCTGGAGTCTTGTGTGTTAAGAAGTGTTGGGTATGTAGCAAGAATTGATGGGAAATAGAGGGAAAGAGACGAATTTGAAAAGTTGAGAACTTGAAGAGTTGGGAACTTGAAAAGTCCTCTTATGCTTTAATGAAAAGGCATTTGTCCCTCATCGGTGGTGGAAAGAAAAATAGGAGAGTTTAAATACAGAAACACTCCTATTAATTGTTAAAAGGGTTGGAAAGACGGACCCCCCTCGCACCGTCGTCGTCGCTCGCTCGTCACGGCTACGGCTACGGCTTTGGCAAATGATCGAGAGATTATTTTTTGGACAAAGTTTATTTTAATTATTTAATTATTTATTTATTTATTTAATTAATTAAATAGCCAATTCAATTAATTAGTTGATAACAGAAACGTTTTCAATTATTTAGTTGATTAACCCGACCCGACTCGGATCCGCGCGCGACCCGTTGTTTTAATTATTTAATTATTTATTTATTTATTTATTTAATTAAATAGCCAATTCAATTAATTAGTTGACAACAGAAACGTTTTCAATTGTTTAGTTGATTAACCCGACCCGACTCGGATCCGCGCGCGACCCATTTTATTTAAATTTGGTTTTATTTAAATTTCCCTCCATGACTGTTCTGAAAGGTTGCAACTTTCAGGAACAGTCATTACCATTTGAAAGGTTGCAAATTTTCATCAATGGTCGTGTGGATTCTGAAAGGGTTGCAACCTTTCAGAACCTGTTCTTCTTGCCTATAAATACCATTCATTCTTCAGATTATTCACTAACAAATTTTCTGATCTTCTTCTTCTTCTTCTGTACAAATTTTTTCTTCGTGTACTTTCCTGCTATGGATTGGTTCGCTGACATTAAGAGTTTTTGGTATCTACACTCTGCTGATTAAGATCATTTTACCCTGGGAGGTTATATTCCAATTCAAACCTCGGATACTAGAGGGGAATAATTTCTTTAAGGGGACACTGTAAGTTCAGTGGACTTGATCTTTTTTCGATTTAAAAGGTTTTTTCAGATTCTGGTATGTTTTTACAGATTTTAGTTTTTTATGAATTAAATTTCTGTTCATCTCTCTTACTGGTTCTATAAATTTCAGTTACTTCATGTTTCTGAACAATTTATTAGAATCAGTAATTTCTGGTTTTATAACACAGATTGATAACAAGAAGCTACCTCCTAAACTTAAAGGTAAGTTCTACAGAGTGATAGTTAGACCGTCCTTGTTGTATGGAGTAGAGTGTTGACCAATCAAGAACTCACATGTTCAGAAGATGCATTTTGCGGATATAAGGATATTGTTGATATGGATGTGTGGACATACTAGTGTTGGGATATATACTATTAACCATGTGTTAAGAAATAATATTTATTAGAGAATAAATATTTGCTCAATTTCAATAGATCATATATTCGTTTATGGTGTCTATTTACTTATATAGTAGATGATTTAGTGTGTAGAGTTTTAACTTATACACAGAGGATTAAATCATCGGTTCTTATAAGTATAAAGTTTTGGTTCACAATCTAGGATGGAAATTGGACATGTCATCTGGTACGATTGTAGCACAAGATTATATGTAATTTGTCCTGATTATGGAAACGGTATAGTTCCAACTTCTTGTGCTAGTACATTTTGTATGTATTGAACGGGACCGAGTAGAGATAGTTGTTTTAGACTGACTGACAAAAATATATTCTCTAAACTATTAAATGTACTTATATTCTTAATCCTGATATAACTATTATGATCTGTATATATTAATTATCGTTTTGATTTATTAAAAGGTGAGATTCTGAGATGGGTCAATATGCCTGGTAAGTTGGATGATAATAATATATATTGGTGAAATAATAAGTTAGTTGATGGAATCCATGTCTCATTATAGAGATTGATTGATATGCCTTTTTGAGAAACTTATAAGTTTTCATTGTGTCAAATCTTGCAAGTGGATTTATGAATCCGACACATGAAATAAGTTAAGTAGCGCTCTAAAGGAAATTAATCATTAAGTTAAATTCGTCAGTAATTTAATTTATTGATTAGTATCTGAAATCTTAACATGGGGAATTACATAAGTGTTTAATGGGGAATTACGAAATAGAGGAGTGCAATTACGAATTTCTAGTGGAATGATTTGTAATTTATTATGGTAAGAATAATTCAAATTAATTGTTTGGAATTATTTCCATAATAGGAAGCCTCGGTAATTAATTATGTGGTCCCTATAGTGCCCATATTTAACTAGAACTCAGAATCCTATTTCTATGCAAAAAGGAAGAATAATATGAGTTTTTCTAGTCTTCTAGAAAAACTAGGTTTTCTAGTCCTTTTTGGATTAGGAAGACATCTCTATTTATAGGGATTCTCCTAACCTAGAAAAATGGATGATTAGTATTCTATTCAAGGCTTGCCCACCCAAGTATTGAGAGAGTTCAGATGTGACTTGGGATCACTGTAGAAGACCATAGCTATCTTGTAGATTCGCTTGAAGATCCGTTTAACTTGGAGATTCGCTTGAAGGTTTCCGCTCACGCTTCAAGAGGTATTTATCGAATTAATTTTTAGTTTGTTTATGTGTTCTAGCATGATTAATGTGTTCTAGCATAAACGGTATTGATTTTCTATTATTCATGTAAGTAGTAAAGATCCTTGATATGCTTCCGCTGTGAATAAAGTTTTCCAACAATTGGTATCAAGAGCCATGCTTGCATCTATAATAAATAACCTTAGATGATACATTTATATATACATGTGATTATGTATACATTGCCTTGTCGAAGATTGTAAATAAAAGATTTATAACGTGTTGTTAGACGTCTTAGTGTGACAAGAACATGTTTTTGGCATCTCAAAGTTTAACCTGATTTTTTTAATTATTTTGCATAATTTAAAAAAAAAAAATTGGGGTTAAATAGAGGTGTTTTTGTGTTCGGCGGCATCAGAAAACAATAACTTAGGGCTTGAGCAAGTTGTTTCAAAGAAGCAGAACTGCTTCGTTTGATTTCTTGTCTCAGTTGGATACACCATAATCCTAATGTTATAAAAAAAAAAAAAAAATTAATGGTGGTTGGCAGTTTATTTGTTTTGGCAAATTGAATGGGAATTTTTTTGGCCTAATTATCACATGTCAAAGTTTATTCACTAATTCATTCTCATAGGCTACAGTTGACTTTATAGTCATTTGTTTTAAGAGTAACAAATCCACTGCTTAAATATTCGTTCATTTATGATCTAATTATATAGGCAATTTTTTGGTTTCTCGCATAATATAATTTTTGACCACTTAAGAATTTATGATTAGTAAATAATTATTATTGTGGATTATTTTTATGGACTCATTGAAAATTCTTATAGTTATATATATGCGAGATTATATCAATACATGGATTGAGAGTTATGATTAATAAATAGAATTCATGGTCTATTTATCTAAGTCATTAGAATATTCTCAATGTATCATGTATAAATTGTCCTAAGTGAATACTAGTGGTGAATATTTATGTACTTAAATGGAGATTCACCATTAGATACTAATAACACTTAATTAATCCATGAGAAGAGATATTAAAGGTTGGTAGAAAACGTAATATCTTGAATTCTCAAGTGTATTAATTGAAGGAACAATTTTGATAGAAGGAGGTGTTGTGTGTCTTAGCTAAAGGAAAGATACATAATATGCCTTATGCTCATGAGATAATTATTAAAAAGAGAATAAAAATGTGAATCAAGTTATTTTAATCTTTAACTATGTGTGAAACGATTATTTTTTCAAATTTGGTCATAGTTAAGGTGGTCATGATTATTATTTTTTGATCTCTGGTTGACTTGAAATTTGATTGTTCCATTAAAAATCGTTTGGATGGGTTTAGGTAGTTTGTCAGATTAAAATGTAATTTGAATATTTGATAAGATCATTATTTATACCAATTATGTTTATGTTAAATTTGAAACATGGTTGCATATGGTTATTTAACATGAATTGATATAAGAATGTAAGTCATATTGTTTTAATTCATAAAGATGCTTAAATCACTTGAATTTGAATTTGGTCATAGATTTGGAAATAAATATTTGTATAGACTTCAATTGACCTGAAATTTGGTAAGTTCATTAATAAAGGCCTAGTAAAGAGTAGTCATTGCTATGTGATTATATTTTTCTTTGAGGTCGTTAGAATGATTTTAAAGTTGTTCTTTGGAATTAAAATGTGATTTAGTATGAATGACATCCTTTATATTGGTTTTATTTATGTTATATGTGGTACATGATCACAGATGATGAGTTAACATAAATTGATATATGATAAGGATGTAGATCTATTCATTTTTTCTTAAATCGTTTGAATCTGAATTTGATCATAGATTTGGAGATAAATATTATTTTTGAACTCCAATTGATCAGAAACTCAGTAGGTTCATCAGAAACTATCAAATTTAAAATACTCATTGTTATGTAGTGATTTGGTAATTTGAGATCATTTATATGATGATTTTAGATAATTTTTGTATCTTGAAAAATTAATTTTATCGAAAAATTACTCGACTATAATATAGTGGTGATAGAGTTTGTTCTCTATGGTCTTGATGACTAAATTTTAGTGAACTATTAAGTTCATGTGTTGGCTTAGACCTTCCTCCATAACGGATGAAATTAATACAAGTCATTAAAGTTTAAATCTCTAGTTTTGATTATCTGTATTGACTCTACTAAACTGAGTAATATTTGATTGGATCAATGGATCTAGGAATAATGATATTCACTTGACTTAAACTAACATATACTCTCCATCTGAGTTGGCTTTTGTTCTAAATTTGTTGAAGTGAATATCTGACACCATATATATGTGTTGCATGAGTAGTCATTTTTTTTATCAAAATTTATTGTTCAAGATGCATAGATATCTAAAAGGCGTGTTTTGAATTTTAATATTCAATGTGTACATAAACATGCTTACCTTTTGGAATTTTAGAATTTTGTTCTTTATTCTTAATTCATTTATCTATTTCACAAAATGATGATAAATGATAAGAATTACTGAGCGGGAAAATCTTAAATTCTATTATGACCAAACAACGTTTTCAACCAAATTGATCATAGTTTTGGAATTCGAAAAAAAAAAAAGAACTCTGATTGATCTGAAATTTGGTATATTTATAAGAACGACCTAGTAAGAAATTAATTTTTTTTGGATCGTTATATGATTTTTTGGTCATAATTAATTAAATAGTAGTGAAGTATTAGTTTTATGTGCTGGCTTAGACCTTCCTCCCTAACGGATGAAATTGATACAAGTCACTATGTATTTAATTGTCTAGTTTTGATAATCTATATTAACTCTCATAAACTGAGTAATTTAAGATTGGATCAATGTAGCTAGAGGATTTTCACTTGACTTAAACTAACAGTAGATTCTCCAACTGAATTAGGTCTGTATAAGTTTATGGAGTGAATAATCGGTCATTGTACATGTGTATTGCATGAGTAGTTCTCCAATCCCAACGATTGGCTATTCGAGATGCATTGGTATATATGTATAAATGAGCCCTGAATTTCGTTATTCGGGATTATTCGAAATATTATGATCTATTTAAAGTATTGTGTCTCATATTCTCAATAGACTTTACACACCCACTTAGTACTACTTAAGATTTTCTCTTGGTAGAGATAAGATATTAACTTAATGAATGCATTGTGTATGTACCTTATGTTAGAAGAAATTATTTTTTCAGTTTCTAACCAGATAAGAGATGAGTATATAATATATTTTTGTAACTCTTCTACCATTGAGTTTAATAAATATTTTATTTCTTGTGGTATATTGATGCATGATTATTTTATAAGTATGAGAGAATTAAATTATACTAATCTGTCTCATAAGGAAAAATATCTTTTAAATTGAATGAGACTTATCTGTACATTAGGGTCTAAGTCATTTATTCTGAATAGAATTTTGAGGTTGGTTAATGGATGGACATAACTGTTCATTGAAAGTGAAGTCACTACCAACATGTACGTTTTGTTTAGAAGGAAAAATGACTAAGAGACCTTAGTTTTCCTCTTAAAAAGAATTTAAGAGGTAGTGATAAGTTATAATTAATCTATTTTGATTTGTGTAATAAATGAGCACATAGGCAAGAGGTGAATTTGAGTTTTTTGAGTTTTCAAGAAAATTACTCGTGATATGAATATATTTTTTGATATTTTATAAGTCTAAATGTCTTGATAAACTCAAGATATTTAAAACACATGAAAGTATCATCATGAAAAATATATAAAGTCACTACAATCTGATTGTAGTGACGTAAACCTCTTAGCTCATAAGTCACTTATCTTATAGAATAATTGTCTTTCAATTGTCTACACTAGACACTCTATAATAGATTGGTGTAGAAGAGAAAAGAATTAGACGCTTATGAAGATGATGAGATTAATTATTGACTTATTATTAGTTATTTATTTCTTTTGGGATAGGTTCTAATAACTACATATTACATTCTGAATTCAGTTTCTTTCATATTAGTATCTTGAGCAACTATAGAACTAGTTGGTTTTGACGTAAGTCTAATCTGTGACATGTTCAGATATAGGATTGTCCAGCACATGTGCTGAGTGGGAGAATAAGAAAAATTGAAATTAAGAACGGAATGTGTGGTTTAATTGGATATCCTAAAGAATGAAACAATATAATGTCCTAAAGAAAATAAGTCAATTTATAACACAACTTTCTGATTTCTAGAAAAGGATAATTTTAGTAAACCATGTTCCTATAAGCAAATTATCTTTACGGAAATTGAACAAAAAAATAATAATAATAATAAATAAGTCAATTGTAAATTCATACGCTCAAGAACATCTAGTGGGTATGTCAGAATTGACGTCCCATTGCACTTAAGTAATGGGAGAAACGTTACTAGACATAAGAAAACTACTATCTCAAGTAGTTGGAGTGATGTTGAGCAAATTAAAAGAACACTTCATGAGAAGTTGTTAATGTTTCATTATCGAAAGATTTTGAATAAAATATTAAAACTCAAGAACATGAAAGTGTGATTATAATAGTAGTACTTAGTCGTAGTGGGAGAATCATAACAAAGATTGAGTTGTTTTGTATGCTTGAGAGAACTTTTATGATAGAGCTCCTGAAAAGAAGTACACTCTTGGAGAGTTTCATGATAAGGTCTCTACAGATCTAGTACAAAATCGATTTGTTACGACGAAGCACTACTAGACAAAATTGCATGAGAAAATAGCTTGGTAAATTTTCTTTCGATAAGAAATAAAGGAATACCTGCGAAAGTTGTAAATGCATAATTAAGAGTCTAAGTGGGAGATTGTTAGGGTATATACTATTAATCATGTGTTTTGACATAGTATTCTAACAATTTTCAAGATTAAACATCTAAGTGGGAGATTGTTAGGGTATATACTATTAACCATGCATTTGGATATAGTACATTATAACAATTGTGATGGTTAAAAGTCTAAGTGGGAGATTGTTGGGATATATACTATTAACCATGTGTTAAGAAATAATATTTATTAGAGAATAAATATTTGCTCAATTTCAATAGATCATATATTCGTTTATGGTGTCTATTTACTTATATAGTAGATGATTTAGTGTGTAGAGTTTTAGCTTATACACAGAGGATTAAATCATCGGTTCTTATAAGTATAAAGTTTTGGTTCACAATCTAGGATGGAAATTGGACATGTCATCTGGTACGATTGTAGCACAAGATTATATGTAATTTGTCCTGATTATGGAAACGGTATAGTTCCAACTTCTTGTGCTAGTACATTTTGTATGTATTGAACGGGACCGAGTAGAGATAGTTGTTTTAGACTGACTGACAAAAATATATTCTCTAAACTATTAAATGTACTTATATTCTTAATCCTGATATAACTATTATGATCTGTATATATTAATTGTCGTTTTGATTTATTAAAAGGTGAGATTCTGAGATGGGTCAATATGCCTGGTAAGTTGGATGATAATAATATATATTGGTGAAATAATAAGTTAGTTGATGGAATCCATGTCTCATTATAGAGATTGATTGATATGCCTTTTTGAGAAACTTATAAGTTTTCATTGTGTCAAATCTTGCAAGTGGATTTATGAATCCGACACATGAAATAAGTTAAGTAGCGCTCTAAAGGAAATTAATCATTAAGTTAAATTCGTCAGTAATTTAATTTATTGATTAGTATCTGAAATCTTAACATGGGGAATTACATAAGTGTTTAATGGGGAATTACGAAATAGAGGAGTGCAATTACGAATTTCTAGTGGAATGATTTGTAATTTATTATGGTAAGAATAATTCAAATTAATTGTTTGGAATTATTTCCATAATAGGAAGCCTCGGTAATTAATTCTGTGATCCCTATAGTGCCCATATTTAACTAGAACTCAGAATCCTATTTCTATGCAAAAAGGAAGAATAATATGAGTTTTTCTAGTCTTCTAGAAAAACTAGGTTTTCTAGTCCTTTTTGGATTAGGAAGACATCTCTATTTATAGGGATTCTCCTAACCTAGAAAAAGGGATGATTAGTATTCTATTCGATACTTGCCCACCCAAGTATTGATAGAGTTCGGATGTGACTTGGGATCACTGTAGAAGACCATAGCTATCTTGTAGATTCGCTTGAAGATCCGTTTAACTTGGAGATTCGCTTGAAGGTATCCGCTCACGCTTCAAGAGGTATTTATCGAATTAACTTTTTTAGTTTGTTTATGTGTTCTAGCATGATTAATGTGTTTTAGCATAACCGATATTGGTTGTCTATTATTCATGTAAGCATTAAAGATCCTTGATATGCTTCCGCTGTGAATAAAGTTTTCCAACAACTAGGAGTGACAAGATCAGAAATGAGGTTATCCGGGAGAAGGTGGGAGTGACCTCTCTATGGCGGACAAAATGAGGAAAGCAAGACTGAGATGGTTTGGGCATGTGCAGACGAGAGACGCTGACGCCCCAGTGAGGAGGTGCGAGAGGCAAATTGGTAAAAATATTGATTTCTACTCTTTCTTACACCTTATTTGATATCTAGAGGGAAGAATTCAATGAGAAGCATCATAGTCAAAATAAAAATAATATTTGTTGTTAATTCATTTAATTGTTACCATAACTAAACAATCATTGCTAACCTTAAAACTAATGCCTAATGAAAAATTTGGTAAGTATATCTTTTAGATTCACTACAAACCCTAACTAGGATTTATATATATATGTAAGAAGAATTATCAAATAAAGTATTTTCACTCATTCAATAATATTTGTTGTTAATTCATTTAATTGTTCCTAATTTTGGTGTGTTTCTGAGGGGGTTTTTTTCCAGGTAAAGTTTTGTGTTTTATGGAAATTGATAGATTTTAGACTAGTTGACTGGATTTATATCATGTCTGTTGATCAATTCTGTTTCCTTTATGCAGAAAGAAGAATTGGATTGTTGGACTTATATATGTTCAATCAATCAACGGTGCCTCGATCCGAAACAAGTGAATTTACTGGTAAAGGTAGGATTTTTCTGTCTATTTTGCAGAATTCTGATGATTTTTCAGTAATTTATGTCAAGTGGTTTGATAATTGAAACCTGTTAGTTATTGATAGTAAACTAGTCTTGTTGATTGTTCCTTTTTTTTAGGAGGTGGGGATGTTTTGATGTTTTTTCAAGTAAGTTTTGTTTTTTATTCTTGAATTTTTACCTTATATAGGATCTGATATAGGATCTCATAACTGATAAATATTGATTTTTTTGATACCCGATATAGGGTTTGATGAGTGACAAATATTGGATTCTTGATATGGAGTTTTATAGAAAATGATTAGATTTTGGACCACTTGACTGTCTTCCTATATAGGGGGGGACCACCATTTGAATGTTTTGTTTCTCTTCTTTATGAAATTTTTGAAAGATGTCTTTGACTTCACATTTTTTAGTTAATGTATAGAGCCAAGTGTATTTCGCATATTGGTTAACAAAGATATGTCAAGTGATAAAATCGGTGATGACCCCTATAAATCACTAAAAATAATTTGAAGCGGTTTAGAACTACACGGTGATAATTGAGTAAAAGGATGCCGATGTGCTTTATTAGATAAACAATAATTGCAATGGAAGAGTTTGTCTCGCTCATGAAATGGTAGCGAGAATTTATTAAAAATAAACCTAAGAACTCTAGAGTGAGGATGACTAGGACGTTGACGCCAAGTAGTGAGAGGAATGGATGGTGCAGTCATGTGAGCTTGAGATGTGAGACAGGCCAAGTCTATTGTTGGTCCGGCCATGCACCAGCGGTTTCCGCATTTTCAAATCCTTCACAACAAAGTCATAAGGAAAAAATTCAATAGACTTTACATTGTCTTGACAAAATTTAGAAACAGATAGAAGTTTGCGTTTAATGGAAGGGGCACACGGAGTGTGGGTTAGCTTGAAAACATTGTTTGATGCATTTAATTACCATCACCCATGGATACATCCTCGTTACCATGGTACGGTTGTAGATTGTGTGACTCTGTTGTGATTTGATGGGTGGCTCCTGAATCAACTATCCATGGGTCGGTTGTGATAGTAAACCCAGTTGCATAGTTGGCTTTGACTTCAAAGTGATTGTTAGACTTCGAAGGCAGACATTGGCGGTGTGGCCAATCCTATTACATAGTTGGCATCAAGTAACACCGTTTGGATTTGAGTTCGAATGCCACTGTGGTGGAGTATTTGGACGTGAGTTGGACTGCCATTGTGGTGAAGTATTTGGACATCAGTTCTGGCGCCATTGTTGAGAATTATTGGTCTGCCTGCGACTGTTGCAATTATTGATGTTGGATTTGGTGGGAGCAGCGACTGCAGCAGTGATAGAACTAGACAGTTTCTTAGCATCCTCATGGCGAAGGAAAAGTTCATAGTCCAGTAGTTTTTCAAACAATTCCTCATAGGAGATAGTCATATCACGTGGACGAATGGCAGCAGAGATCTCACGAAACTCAAAACCTAGATCACTGAGTATTTTGACAATGAGTTCAGTATTGGACATAGGAGCACCAGCAGTGGCTAACTCATCCGAAAGAGACCAAATAGTGTGAAGATAATCAGTAATGGAGCGAGATTCTTTAGTGACACGGGCAAGCTAATCACGCAAACTAAATACCCGAGTTTGAGATCTGTTCGCATAAGTGGTATGTAAAGACCCCAGGCTGATTTAGCCGAGTCAGCGACAGCAAGAGTAGGAGCAATGGTGTGTTTGACAAAAGCCATGAGGGCATTCTGGATGAGTTTGTCCTGACGAACCAAGTTAAGAAGGTAGGATTAGGAGATGTGTTCGTGCCTAGGTTAATCATGCGACTGGGGGCCGGAGTGGTGCCATCGATGGCCAAAGAGGTTGTAGCCATACATAAGCATGGAGAATTGGGCTTTCCAGGTGGTAAAGTTGTGACCACCGCTTAGTTTGAGAGGTAATTGAGACGCAGGATTGAACTGAATGATAGTGTTGGTACCCATCGTGTTATCAGCATTGACAGTTCTAGGATTGTTGCCATTGTGATTGGTCATGTTGCTGATCTGCGTGAAGGAAAAAAATTTGGATCGTTCTCGTTATAGCGTGAAGAGCCCAGATACCATGTAAATACTCAATAGGTTCTGGTAAATGATCCTTTATTATAGAAGGCTGAAAGGTATTAAATAGAGTTACAAAGAACTAATACGACTCCTCAACTAACTGAACTACATAAATAATATCTGCTGATATACCTAATGCAGATTCCGAAATTATTAACTATTGTTTTAATTGACTTCTGATGTTCCAATAATATTGTACTTATATTTTGGCATATCTGATTTCAGGGTGCTACTAGTGGAGTGTGATCTAGTGTTTCAGCTGTATTCTACGCCTTGATCCATATCGTCTCGAGATGAAAAGAAAAGCTTTAGGTTTAGCTGATTCTAAAATCAGGCCAGTTTCCGGGACCAAAGAGGTCTGAATCTGATTTCTTATTTGCTAACTGTGTAATACTTGCTTTGTTTTTTAATAACACTATTTCATCATATATTTGCAGCCTGCAGTTCTTGCCCAACAGTCTGGCAACTCTTCCTCTCTTCTTCCTATAAAGAACAAGTTGTATCTTCGTGCACCTATCCAGCCTGAACGCTCATTTCCTAATGAAAATGAATCCAAGACTAAAGATGTCGTTCCTGTTGAAGATGCAAGTCAAATTCATCTGTTACGTAAGACGCCTAGTTCAGTAGACAGCAAGCCTCCTGTTAGTTCTGCTTCTGTTATTGGAGCTAGTGAGCAAGAACTTAACTGTCCCATCTCATCAATACATCCTAGACTACGATACAAGTCTGCAAATGTGCTTCGTCATAGTCTTGGTAGTACTTTACGAGACTCCAACAGTGTTAGTCCAAATTCAAGTTTGTTGAAAAATCGGGCATTGGATAGAAACATGATTTCCCCTACTCGTAGAACTGTTGAGTCGGAACCTGTTGTAGAAACCTTCGTACAAGCTAATGCTGGAACTGCGGTTCGTCCAGCTGGAACATTTGAGGCTAATGTAGATCTGCAGTATATTGAGTTGTCAACTAAGGAATTATTTGAGCTAAAACCACTGAAATGTGAACCAATCCAAGAAATATCTGTGACATCCGATGTGAGTGGTGGGGACTTATCTACTCCATCTGATATTGCTGCTAAAGAATGTTATGGTTATGATTATGAATTTGATGATCATTATGCTTTTGCGGGACATGTTAGAGAGGATGATGTATATGAAGATGGTGAGATCCGAGAACCAATGATGCAGTCGATTGCAGAAGACCTAATTGCTGATGAGCAGAGGCCTATTGGCGCTATTTACCAAGGATCATTTGATCAATCAGGAATAGCAGATGTGCAGGAGGGATGTGAAAAGGATGTCTTACGTGTCGGACCATCTGCTGGGAGGAGAGGAGCTGTCAGGAATGCTAACGAGGCTAATAACGAGTATATTGGAAGATCTGATATGTCACCAATAGCCCTTTCATATTTGCGAAATGCTGAAACACCTGTTTACCTCAGGCATTGGTATATGGAGGAAGGGGAATACCGTCTACGAAGGAATAGGTGCTTTTATTTTATTTATGGTTGTTTGATTTGTAAATTTTTTTCATAATGTCGCTTAACTCTTTAACTTTTTCTTACTGCGGTTTTTCCAGAGATGAAAGAGAGAACATCCAGGATATGCGAGATAGGTTTCAGGACCGTTCATTTCGTAGCTCAAGGGGGAACTTCATGCCTGGAAGAGGGAGGGGCAGTGACCGTGGCCAGTTTCACAGATCACGTAGAGATAGGTATTCTGGGCGTGATTTTGAAAGCTTTCGAGGTGTAGCTGATTATCACTATAGACATAATCATACAGCTGCTGTTTGGGAATCTGCAAATGAACACGACTATGATAGTAGACACTACGGTGCTGCATTTGCTAGTAATAGGAGGAGGAATGCCTTACATTCACTTCGACATCCACCTGCACCTCCTGATAGATCCCGTACTTGGTCCCCTCCTTGGATGAGACAGACGGAAGGATTCAATGTTCATCACGATTCATCTCAGCACAAGTTTCCGATTATGTACAGAGAAGATAGAATGAGGTCTTCTCCACGAGCTTCTTTTACTGAAGAAGCAAGAGCTCCTCAAAGGCGTGAGCGCTCTCCATCCTATACTGCTCGTCATCTGAACGATATGAGAGATGTAGATGCTGTACAAGAGCACAGGCATCCGAGGTCTCTTCATAGCAGACGAAGTCCACCTGATAGGACGAGAGTTGAGATTCTAGATCATCGGGAGAGGGCTGATGGTAGATTTCCCTGGCATCACAGTGGTGAAAGTACTGACAAAAAAAAGGAAGTATCGCGAAGGGAGAGGAGAAGCTACGCAAATGAAAAATGTCGAAGATGAGTATGATATCTCCATATTGAAGAAAGACATAATACATATATTGGACCCTAAACTTGGCTTCAAATTTTAACTTTGACCTCAAACTTTCATAGTACACAAATAGGCACTTTAACTATACTATCTTTCAACAAATAAACACGCGATTCCTACCTGGCAAAATGCGTGAAATACACGCATTCTGCGCGAGTGAGAGGTAATTTTTGAGGCCCAAAACGATAAAGAATTGCTAAAATGACAATTCTACCATTAATTAGTACATAAATTGGACCCTTAACTTGGCTTCATATTATAACTTTGACCTTTAACTTTGTTTGTGCACAAATAGGCACTTTAACTATCCAAAACTTAAATAAAAAAATACTCGGATCCTACATGGCAAAATACGTAAAATTCACTCAAATTAGGCGCGTCAGATGTAAAAATCGAGTGCCCAACAGTAAAAAAAATACTGAAATGACAATTAAACTCTCTTTCTAATTTTTCAACAATTTTCCCTTCTTTTTTGCATTATTTGTTGTTCATTGCAAAATGCAAGTGACATTTAATTACTTTTTTGTTATTATGAAAAAATTTATAATGAAGTCTTTTTTGACAAGATGGGGTGAGTATACAATTATACAAATTGAATGCAATTTTTGAAGGGATTTTGATTAGATATCAGACTGCTACTCAAACTTGACAAAAATATGTGAAAAGTTCTATCAGACAATTTATCAAATACTTTAAGTGCACCATTTCACTTAATAATTTTTAGTACTGTAAGTTCATTTGTTGGCCTCCAAAATTCATAATTGCAATTCTCTTCACTATGACAATCACAATACACAAAGCACCCTGTTTTTTCAGTCAAATATTTGACAACATAAAGCACAAATATACTTCAAACTAAAGAAAAGAAGGAGAAGTTCATTGAATCTCATGTCTTTCCATATTTATGGGTTGCTCTGAAATAATTTTGCAATAAAAACATTAGTTTCTTCTAGAGATTCTCATATTAGTTTGAACATTTGACCAACAATATGCAAATTCTTGTTTGTAAAATGTTGAATCTTGTTACCTTGACTAAATTGAGGAAGAAAAATAGATAACTCGAAAATTATATTACAGCAAATATCTTGAACAATTTTTTCTTTGATTTGAATATAAGGAACATGAATTTCAGATTAGGAATTTTTAAGAGAGAGAAGAAAAGAGGTACTAATTTTTTTTTACCTAAAAAATGAATTTGTTTTCACTTCCACCTTATTCTATATTATAATTTATTTTTATAATTTTTAAAATCTAGGTGTATTTATTTTAGTTAGTTGGCAGCAACTGAGTGGTTTACTTTTCCACGTCAGAGCATGTGTGTAACACGCGTTTTGATTGAAATATTCGCGTGTTTTTTTGTTTAAATTTCGAATAGTTAAAGTGTCTCTTTGTGCACTATCAAAGTTAAAGGTCAAAGTTATAATTTGAAGCCAAGTTAAGGGTCCAATTTATGTATTATGCTTAAAAAAATACGTGTAAGTTTTTTAATTAGTTGGCAGCCACTGAGTGGTTTACTTTTCCACGTCAGAGCATGTGTGTAACACGGTTTTGATTGAAATATTCGCGTGTTTATTTATTGAAAGATAGGATAGTTAAAGTGCCTATTTGTGCATTATGAAAGTTTGAGGTCAAAGTTAAAATTTGAAGCCAAGTTTAGGGTCTAATATATGTATTATGCCTTGAAGAAAAGAAGTTTTTAAACTTGCAATATTAGCAATTGTTATGAAAAACACTGTTTCATACTCTTTTTTTTTGTTGTTGTTGAAAAAGATTTATTAGCTCATCAAACCTTGAATCTATGCATTAAATTTGTTGTTAGTAGGCTGTGCAACGAACGCGATTCTTATCATTGTTACCTGAAATTTGTTTTTTATTTGAAACTGTAAGGTAATATCGTAGCAATTTCTTTGTGACTGATAAAGCATGAAGACTAAACTTTATTGCATTGAAGTTAAATAATCAGTCAAAAAAGCAATAATATATAGCGTAACATAAGTAAGTAGAAAATTGTTATTTCATCCATTCATTTTGATTAAAGATAACTTTTTTCTAATTAGGTCCATCTAATTCACTTTTTTTTTTCCTTTTATCTAATTTGTAGCTTCACGGGCTTGTACTTTTAGCTGTCCATCGTGTACTTCTTACAGGGGAGTTTTGAACTATGCTGCCTTTGTTTTTGGGAAGCCTGGGATTCGTCTCTGAGTTTTCTACTTCATAAAACTATTTGTCTAAACTACAACAACTATAACATAGTGTATAGTAGATGACATCGATGTTATTTTCGATTGATCGGATTGGTAAAAAGCGCAACAAAACAACTCAATAAAACTAAAAACTACATCTTAAAATGTAGATCAAAATTTATAGGAAAATGCATAAGTACCCCCAACCTATGCCGAAATCTCAGAGACACACTTAGGACTGTTCAAAATCGAACCGAAACCGATAAGTCGAACCGATAAAAAAGTTATTGGTTTATACTATTGGGTTATTGGTTTAGTGGTTTTGATAGCGGTTTTGATTTGTTTTGTTATATCGGGTTATCGGTTCTTAACGGTTTAAAGCTTTTTCTTAACGGGTTAACCGATAACCCGATAGTAATTAAATAATTATATTTATACCATTTTGTATATAAAGTCCTCGACTTAGAGTTTAATTTCCTACTTTTATTTTTGGTTGTCTCAAACGCTTGATTATTTACAATGTAAAAGTGTTTGCTTTTGAGCAAGATGTAACTTGTGAACTCAAGTATATGTTTATTTGGTTTGTCACCTTGTTTCTAAGTGATTTTCAATATTTTTTCTTTTGTGTCAAATCTTAACGGTTAAATCGATAACTGAACCGATAACGATCAAAAACCGATAAACCAATAACCGATAAGTCAATATCTTAATGGTTCTATAACGGTTTAGCATCTCTACAAACCGATAACCAAAAAGCCAACCCGTTATAATTCAAAACCAAATCGAACCGGCCGATACACAGCCCTAGACACACTTATACTATACAAAGGCCGATACACCCTTAAACTTGTTTTATAAATAATTTTCTACTTCTTTTCAGCCTACGTGACATTATCTTTTGGGTCCAGCGCGTGTTGAAATTTTTTCAAGCTAGTGTCACGTAGGTCAAAAAGGGGTAGAAAATTATTTATAAACAAGATCAAGGATAATAAGACTTTAGTATAATATAGATGTGTCTGAGATTTCGAGCATAGATTGGGGGTATATATATATTTTCCCAAAATTTATATCGTTTGATTCTCAAAAGAAAATACGACAACTAAAAAAGGGGACTGAGGAATATCTCATAGGAGTACTAATAAATAACAACAATAGTGAATCCAGTAAGTTTTTTCTTCTAATAATAATATGTATATATTTATTAACATTATAAATAAATATAAATTTTTAATTCAAATGACAATTAATTATTCTTTTTGAATGAACAATAAAAATTCATATATATAATAAATTTTGATTTATCCTTATTAATATCTTGAGGGAAGAATCCAATGACAGACATCTTAGAGATGATCTTTTCTTTTTTTTGGCTTTCTCATTATTAAAAATAGGCGAAATGATTCGAGAAAACCTTATATTTGATTCGATTTGTAAGTTGGATTTCTGTATTTATGATTTTGTCAATTAAACCCTTAAACAATGAAACTCTAATTTATAAGCCCCTCTGACCATTAATCGAGCATATGACACACTAAAATGACTGAATTGGACAAATACGTGATACACGCGTTTTTAAAGTAAGTGAATACAATATTATTATTTAAAAATTGTTATAAGACAAAACAATAATAACTTTTAAAAAAAGATATTGAAAAGCTCCTTCTTCTTCACTCCACCCCACCCCCACCCCTACCCCTTTTTCTCTTCTTCAACCTCAATCCCCCACCCCCACCCCCACCCTACTCCTTTTTTCTTCTCCTTCAACCTCGGCCTTCATCCACATATAAACATTTTCTTTTCAATTTGAAGTTCTCTTGAAATCTCTTTTTATCAAAACAGAATAAATAGAATTTACTTAAAGTGTGTGTAAAAGCTAATTATAATCTATTACATTTTGTGATCGAGTAAGTTTTTGAGTGTGAACTATGATAAAAGATAAAAATGTTGGTTTTTATTTTTGGGATCAAAATGGTAGAAGGTGGGAATAAAGAAAGATGAAGTGGGAAGGGGTGATGAGTAAAGTAAGTCAGTGTGAGAGAGAAGTTTTGTTTTTTTACATTTACTAAATATTATTTATTTTAAAAATTTTAAATTATGATGTGTCATCAGAAAATTAATAAAAATAATGACATGTCATTAAAAATGACGTGATATTTCAGGTATAAAATGAGTGTGCTACAAGCATACCCATCAGATAAAAAAGGGGTCTAAAATATTGTGTTTGAATGAGTTTAAGTGTTTAATTGTCAAAGTCGCAAGTATAGGGATCCAACTTACAAATTAAGTCAAATAGAAGGGTCTCTCAGGTCATTCCGCCTTATAAATAATTTGATGATAACTCTGGAATTAATCCTTCCTTTTAGATTCTTTACACATATATATTTGTTAATAGTATAACTTACTTATTAAGTTGACAAGAAATATTTATATATAATTAATTAATTTAACTTTATTGTTAACTTTTTTAATATCCAAAGGGAAGAATACGAAGAATAACATTCTAAACAAAATAACTTAGAGATTTATTATTATCGCATCCTATTATTGTCTCCATGCAAATTGATGGAGTATACCATAAACTAAAATTTAAGATCAATCTCTTTTAAATACTCAGCATATGTATATTGTTAAACATTTATAAATTCTTCATTAGAATGATAAGAAGTAATTTTATATAAGGAAAATTGTATATAATATAGCAAATTATTAATTCAAATTAAATGTTATAAATATATTTTGATTAATTGTATCCTATAGCAAACTGTTGCTATTTTCATCTCTCTCCTAGTGGAATTTTGTTGGCCACTCTCGTTTTGGTGCAGTCTTGCTCGCCTCTCTCACTTTTATACAAACGCAAATGTAATGTGTTTGTGTTTGTATAAAGCGAGAGAAAATTGTATATATACGTATATTTTCGTTCCCCTCTCTCCCCTCTCCCAAATCTCGCTCGCCACTCGCACTCGCCTCTCTCACTTTATACAAACACAAATGTATACATTCTGTTTGTGTTTGTATAAAGCGAGAGAAAATTATTTATATAAATACAAATGCATATATTTTCGTCATATACACTTAAAATCATACAATCTCTTTCTCTCTTTCTCGCTCTATACAAACAATAATTATACAATTGATTTTTTGTATATATATAACGAAACAGATTTATAACTGCTCTTTTTGTATATGTATAGTGAATCATACAACTGCTTTCTTTTTATATGTATAGCGAAATATACATATTTATATTTGTTATGAAGCGCAATTATGCAAACTATAACTATAGTATACAAATTTTTATGTTTGCTATATGTAAAAATTCTCTCGTATATATCGCCTCATTAATATTCAAAGAAAAAATATATGAGATTAGAGCATTTTAAACAAGATAGATTGAAAATTTATCTGTCTTCTTCCACTGTTAATTCCATGCATATAGATTGTTGTGATAAATTATGAACCAAACAATCATTATCTTCTATTTATTTTTATAAAAATTAACCCGAATAAATAATCATCACTTGAGAAATTGATCCCTTTGTGCCTTTCTTAAAATTTAAGCTAGATAATAAATTTTAAAAGCAATCTTTATTCTAGATTCTTGTTTTGTTTTCAAGCAATTAAAAAAAAAAAAAAGATTATGTAATATATGGTATGACACCTAACCAACACAAAATCACAACTTGTGCAATTATCTTCACATATAAGGAAAAAGAAAAACAAGAACGAGTCAAAAGTGTCACTAATAAAAAAGGAAAAATGTCTGGAGAACATTTTAACTTGGTTGAAATTATTGGTACTATATTGAACTTTAAAAATGATCTTTTATCTTTGTATTATTCGATTTAATAATATATTTTAAAAGTATATATGTGTCCACTTGAATATTATAAATATTGCATCGTTATAAATGGTAATGTGTCTATGTAGGCATATATACCTTTAAAATTCTCTATTAAATAAGAGTAAATTGTATATAATGACAAACTAAGTAATAAATTAAATTAAATGCTAGAGTCACTCTTTAATTTAATTGTTCCCTGTAATAAATTGTTTGCTAGTCACCTCTTTCCCTCAAACTCTCGCTCGCCACTCTCCCTCTCTCGCTCCATCTCTCGCTCGCTCCTCTCACTTTTATACAAACACAAGTGTATAAAATATGTTTTTGTTTGTATAAAGCGAGAAAAAATTGTATATATACATATATTTTCGTTCCCCTCTCTCCCCTCTCACAGGTCTCGCTCGCCACCCTCGCCTCTGTCGTTTATACAAACAGAAACGAAATGTATAAATTGCGTTTCTGTTTGTATAAAGTGAGAGAAAATTGTATATACACTTGCAAATACATATATCTTCGTCCTATACACTTATAATTATACAATACAAATATCCCCCTACCCAATTTTCTTTTGTCTTTCCCTCTTTCTCGTTTTATACATACACAAATTATACAATTGATTTGTATACAACTGTTTTTTTTTGTATATGTATAGTGAATTATACAATTGGTTTTTTTGTATGTGTATAGCGAATTATACATATTTATGTTTGTTACGGAGCGCAATTTTGTAAATTTTGTTATATCATACAAATATGAATTTTGTGTTTGTTATATGTGAAAGTTGCTCATTAAATAATGCACGAAGTAAAAGTTCCTCCATAAAGTTTGATATCGTAACAATAATTTCAGCCAAAATTAAAGTATTTTTCAGACTCTTTTCTCAATAAAAAAATAAGAAATTGAAATTGGCTCTTCTAGGTTTTCGAATTTGAACATGGGATATAAAAGATCTTTAATCAGAAATGTTACTACTAATGGGGTTATTAAGTGTGAATCTAAATTAGTCGAATTATAATGCGGCGACGAAATGAAATAACAAAAAAATATATAAAAAATTGTTATCGTAGGTAGATAGGCAATAAAGGGCCTTAAATAAAGGAAAGTTTGCAATTATTGAAAAGTCCACAAACCCTAACCAAAACACCAATTTCCATCACATATACCAAAAGGAAACCACGAAGAAAATTCATAACCAAAGTCTTTCTCCCCTTTTCTTCTTCTTCTCTGTTTATCACTCTCTTTTTTTTAAAAAAAAATAATATTTTTTTGCCTCATTCAATACTCTTTGCTGTCTAAGAACAAAGAAAGGTTCTCACTTTTCTTCTTTTTATGCTAGATTTGTGTATTTTCTACATGTTTAATTGTTGCTTTGTATTGGGTATGTGGTTTTTTGTCAGGTAAAGTTTTGTTTTTTTTTTGATTTTTGAATGTTTGGGGTTTACCTGAAATAGGGATCTGATGAGTGATAAATTTGTATGTATTGATTTTTTGTCAGGTAAAGTTATGTTTTTTGATTCTTGATTATCTGGGGTTTACCTGAAATAGGATCTGATGAGTGATGATTTTGGTTTTTTTGTTTATCTATGGAGGTTTTTCGAGATGGGGTTTCATGGAAATCGAATAGATTTGGACTATTTGACTGTTGTGAATTGTGATTGGTGGTGGGTATTGTGTTTGTTGATCGATTGTTTCCTTTAAAGTCTGCTTAATTTTGATAGAACTCGACAATCGCCTAAATTTTATAGAGACGGTGGGTGGGTGGAGGTGTTTCTGGGTTTTTCCCCCTTTTGTGTTTGGTGGGGGTGTTGAGGAGGACGTTGACCAAGTATAAGTCCGGTGGATCGACTTCATTGCTTCGTATATCTGCAATCAATCAACTGTGACTCGATCCGAAACTATTTTGGGTTTAGAAGATTCATGATTTTTTGACTGTTGTAGTTTCGCATTTACGGGCAATGGTGGGAGTTTTTGTGAATTTTGCAGTGATCTGGTGATTTGCTAGTTGTTAGTAGGAAATTAGATTGTTAGATTATTTTATTCTCTGGTCATTTATGACTTGACTTCTTATTGTTTCTGAGGTTTAGATGCTTAGATTTTGACTCATTATCTGGATCTGCTCTTGATATCTCCTAAAATAGCTGTCTTTTTTTGTTTTATGTGTCTGTGTGTGGTAGTGAGGTGGGGTGGTTTTTTCTTCTTTTTGTCATCATGAATGTCTCTTTCTCTTCTTTTGTGTCGTAATGTTTTGGCATATCTGATTGCAGGGTGATATTAGAGGACTGTGATCTAGTTTTTCAGATGTGTTGAACCACTTCGTTGTGCTAGAGTGATATTTTCTGGAGATAAAAAGCTTTAGAACCATGCCGGTTTCCGGGAACGAAGAGGTCTCAATCTGATCTCTGATATGCCGCTGAATTGGTCTAACTCTGTTATGCTTGCTTTGTTTTAATATCACTCTATTTTATCATGTATTTGCAGCCTGGTGTTCTTGCTCGGCAGTCTAGTAGCTCTTCGTCAGGTATCCCTATTAAGAAGAGGTGGAACTCTATGTTCCAACCTCCTTCACCTATCTGTACTGAGCCGTCATCTTTATCTAATGAAAATGAATCCAAGACCAAATGTTCTGGGTTGAGCCAGAGATCGATCTTGAATTCGTGTGATAGTACAGGTGAAACTGACACTTCCAAGAACTCTCTTCTAGAGGTAAAAGAAGAAACACCTTCTGGTGTGAAAGTTGACTCTAAGCCTACTATGCTACCATTTTTATCCATATCTTCGGAAACAAATCCTATTGCTACCTCTGGACCTTCAAGAAATGTTGACAATATTGTGAAACCAACATTGACCCAAAAGCTAGCTAGCCAGGAAGCTATAGGTACAACAGTAGTTACTGCTGTCAAGAAGGAAATTACTGCCAAACAAGGGGAAAACCACAGTAAACTTGAACTTCCTGCCGGTTCAGGGCACGTTGAACTGTCATTAGGCCCAAAGAAACCTCATGTTTCTTCTTTGGTTGATCCGAATTCAGCAGGGAGTTGCCTGATGCGTGGAACTGTACATCCTTCGTTGCTTTCTCTGTCTTTGAACAAAGGGAAGGACATTTCCCAGGACGGAAGTTGCAAGAATGGATTGAATAACAATGATGCTGATGATACCGCACACACAAATAGATCTAACTGGGATCTGAATACTCCCATGGATTCATGGGATTCTGGTGAAGATGTTCCTCTTCAAGATGCAAGTCAAGTTGATCTGTTACGTAAGACATCTAGTTTACTAGACATAAAGCCGCCTATTAGTTCTGCTTCTGTTATTGGTTCTAATGGTGATAAAGGGAAGCAAGTTGTTGGAGCTAGTGAGCAGGAATTTAATATTCCCTTCTCAATACATCCTAGCCTACCATACAAGCCTGTGGATGGGCTTCATCTTAGTCTTGGTAGTACTTTACTACGAGGGTTTGACTCCTCTGTACTTCAGTCATTAGCTAAAGTAGACTCCAGCAGGGTTAGTCCACACTCTAGTTTACTGAAAAATCTGGCATTGGGTAGAAACATGAATTCCACTACTTGTAAAACTGTTAAGTCAGAACCTGTAGAAGAAGCCTTGGTACAAGCTAATGCTAGAACATTGGAGGCTAAGGTAGGAAAACCTGAAGTTGTGAGGCAGAATCTGCAGTCTATTGAGTTGTCAACTAAAGGTCCTCAGGAATTACTTCAAGAAAAAGCAATGAAATGTGAACCACTCCATGAAGTTAGCCAGGAAATATCCATGACAGCAAATGTGATTGCTCACCAATCAGTTGCAAGGGTTTTGCAGCTTCAGGAGAGTTCCTCTTGTTCCTCTTCTTCTTCTACATTGCCAATGCCTTTGACCCCTCCACTGGGATGCCCTTCTAGATTGTCTACCTGTTCAGATTTGTCTGTGAGTGGTGGAGACTTGTCTACTCCGTCTGAGTACTCTGCTCATACTAATGAAGCTAATAGGAGTAAAAATGCTCTAGATCAGGCAAATGCTGATATTGCTGCTCTAAATGCAAACTTTGAACTCAAAGAATCAAATGTATCCAGTGATAAAGTAGAGGCATCTGTTTCAGCGGGCATGAATATTGAAGATCACATGGTGCACAAAAAGACACAAGACCCACATAATGTGTTTGCAAGTGTTGAGGTATCGGCAAATGATGAGGAAAAGATAAGTATATCAGCTGGTACGGAAGAAGAATGTTATGGTTCTGATTATGAATCTGATGGTCATCATGCTTTTGCGGGACATGTTGACTCTGAGAATGTGGGGTGTGGCAGAGAGGATGAGGAATATGAAGACGGTGAGGTCCGAGAACCAATGATGCCGTCGATTGAAGAAGACCCAATTGCTGAGGGGATGGAATCAGAGAAAAATACTGTATCTTCCAGCAAAAATGCACATTCTTCTGTTGTTGGGGAATCTCATTGCTTCAATAATGATGACAAAGGTTACAGTATACCTGTTCATACTGAGTCTAATGATGACCTTGTGAAAGGCTGTGATGAGAAAACTGTCCAAATTGATCATAAAGATGGTAAGTTGCAGAGTCCATTATTAGATAAGGAGGAAGCAACCGGAGATGATGAGGAGAGGCCAATTGGCGCTGTTAACCAAGAATCAGTTGATCAATCAGGAATAGCAGATGTGCAGGAGGGGTGTGAAAAGGATGTCTTTTGTGACGTAACACCTGTTGGAAGTAGTGGGGCTGGAAGAAATGCTGGTGAGGCTAATAACGAGTATATTGGAAGATCTGATATGTCATCGACAGCTGTGTCATCTTTGCAAAATGCCGAAACACCCGTTAATGCTGCCCCTAGTAAAGATTTGACAAATTTTGGAAGCAAGAGCCGTATAATCAGCTTACCTCGTGCATCCAATGTGACACCACCTAGTAATTTCAGACCTGTTACAGGTAGATCACTGCCTTCAAGAAGTGGAAGAGAAAGGTATTCAGATATGGAGGAGGAGAAATTTCATCTACGGAGGAATAGGTGATTTTTCTTTTTATTGCTGTTTGATTCGTAATTTTTTTATATTTGAATGCTGCTCAACTATGACTTTTCTTTGTGTTTTTTTCAGGGATGAAACTTATGCTGATGGTCCTAAATTTGTGCGAGATAGGATTCAGGACCGGTCATTTGGCAGCTCAAGGGGGAACTTCATGCGGGGAAGAGGGAGGGGCTCAGCCCGATTTGACAGTTTACGTAGAGAATGGGATTCTGGGCGTGATTTTGATAGCTATGGAGGTGTATCTGATTATCGCTTTAGACCTAAACGTAGACCTACTGTCGGGGAATCTGAAATTGAACGTAACGATGGACCGGATGGTCATTTCATTCGGGGCAATACAAAGTTTACCACAATGCAGAGAAGAGGTTTCCCTCGAATGCGGTCTAAATCTCCTATTAGATCTCGTACACGGTCCCCTGGCCCTTGGTCATCTCCTCGGAGGAGATTGAATGAAGGATATAATAATGGTCCCCCAGATTCATCTCATCACAGGTCACCAGCTATGTACAGGGAAGATAGGATGAGGTCTTCTCCACGGACTTCTTTCACTGAAGAGATAGTTCCCCGAAGACGTGATTCCCCCTCATATACTACTCGGCGTCTGAATGATTTGCGGGACGTGGATGCTGTACAGGAGCACAGTCATCCGAGGTCTCTTTCTAGCAGAAGAAGTCCACCTGATCGGGTATTTACTAGAAGCAATAGGAGACTTGAGGTTTTAGATCGTCGGGAGAGGGCTGATGGGGATGAGTACTTTGATGGGCCGATACACACTGCTAGATTT
This sequence comes from Solanum sitiens, assembly GCA_016801875.1. Classification (NCBI taxonomy): domain Eukaryota; kingdom Viridiplantae; phylum Streptophyta; class Magnoliopsida; order Solanales; family Solanaceae; genus Solanum; species Solanum sitiens. Next base: position 381,136 of record JABWTJ010000333.1, read on the forward strand.
CCTGAGCTTCGTGGTGGTGGAAGTACCGACGAGAGAAGGAAGTATGGTGAGAGGCGAGGAGGACCCGTTCGTTCTTTTCGTCCTTCTTATAACAGTGAAAATGACAATTTCCGTTTCCACACAAATGGTGGCCCTAGGCCTTTTAGGTTCTATCAAGAAGCTGATGCAGAATTTGTTGAAAGAAGTAATACTAGAGACAGAGAATTTGATGATACTATCAAGGATCGACCTTTACCTAGACGAATGAGAAATGTCGAAGAGCAAGAAGGTGGTAATTTTAGACAGAGTGGGCAGCTTTGGCATGACGAGGAATTTGATGTCTCCAGATTGAAGAGAAGAAGATTTTGATTTGATAAACCTGAAATATCAACAGCTGCACCATGGGAAACACTGTTTCAGTATCTCTTTGTTCCTGAAAGTGAATTGTTGTTCCTTGCTGACGTGTACAGGTGATATATGCTGTGTGTAACTGAGGTTCAGACAGACTTTTGAATGCATCTAGACAAATGTTAAATGTTGAAGAGAAAGAAGGCGACAGTCAAAATAGGGTTCTGGCCTGAAGAGGGTTGATGTCTCCTCTATCAAAAAAAAGCAGTTCTTGACTTGATATCTCCATTGAACCTCGAATCTTTGGGGAGAATGCACTGATGCATGTCTTTATTTAGTAAAAAAGAAGTCTTGTTGCTAGTAGGCCGTCCAAGGATCGTGCTTTTACCATTGCTTTCTTTTGGAGGAGAAAACTACTAGTTTAAGATGCTCTACTATTCTGGGCTTGAATGCTATTTTTACTAGTTTTAAGTTGCTAATATGCATATGCTGGCTTTGTGTAAAGCTTCTGGTTTAAGTACCTGGGTTCAGTGGTTCTAACCAGCTTGTGTTGGCCAGTTAGACAAACAGGTCAGTGATGGGAACTTATCCAAGGTTAAATTATGCAGGTTAAGTATGATATTTAACAATAACACCATCTGTGACACACCTTTATCATTGAGATGGATGTACATACGACCTCATTTGCATCTCTTGAGACGTTGTTCCCGTTCTCTTAAGTTTTTTTTTTTTTGGTTTAACTGTTCGGAATTTGAAGCCACTGGTTTAACTAAACCAGGTTTGCTCTGAGTGCTCACTAAAGGGGTAAATCGCGCTGCACCAAAAAGTTATCCTGATTGAGATTGGTTATACATACTACCTCACTTGCATCTGTTGAGACCCGTCCCTGTCCTAGATGTTTTTTTGGTTTTAACTATTCGGTATTTGAAGCTAGTTGAACTAGTCTGGGTTTGCATAGGCTCTTGCTAAAGGGGCAAGAGTGTTGCACCTAAAAGGTTATCAATTCTCACTAATGGTGTCAAGTGTTGTGCATTAAAAAGGTTTTCCATTCTCAGGTCGAATTTCCGACCTCTATTATGTATTTGTTCTCACTGAAGGGGTAAAGTGCGATGCATAAAAAGTTGTCCATTCTCAAGACTCGAAGTTCAGTCTCTGGGTTTGAATTATCGACTTTATATTATTTACCTTTTCTCATCGAAGGGGTGCTATGCATTAAAAAGATATCAGAGCTCGGAGTTTAGTCTCAGGATTTGAATTCTCGACTTCCTATGATTTACCCTCTCATTGAAGGGTGTTGTGAAAAAAAAAGCTTGTCCATTCTGAAGGTTTGAAGTTCAATCTATGGGTTTGAATTCTCGACTTAATATTATTTACCCTTTCTCATCGAAGGGATGCTATGCATTGTTGTTCATTCTCAAGGCTCGAAGTTTGAATTCTCGACTTCCTATGATTTACCCTCTCTCATTGAAGGGTGTTGTGAAAAAAATAAACTTGTCCATTCTCAAGGTTCGAAGTTCAATCTATGGGTTTGAATTCTCGACTTAATATTATTTACCCTTTTCTCATCGAAGGGATGCTATGCATTAAAAACTTGTCCATTCTTAGGGTTTGAAGTTCAATCTCAGGGTTTGAATTCTCGACTTCTATGGTTTATACGAAGGGGAGATATGCATCATAAAGTTACTCCATTCTTAGGGTTCGAATCCCTGACCACCATTATTGAAAGGGTTAAATGATCAAAAGTTCTATATTTTTAGGATTTGAATTCGAGAGCTCTATTAATCCACCGTCAAGTCTTGACGTTTCTTTATTAATTGGTCGATCCAGTTTCGAATAACCAATGAGAGCTTGTAAAGAAATAGCTAAATTTGATTTTAAACAAACTATTAAGTTTGAGGAAAGTCACAATCTATAATAATAGAAGAAACCCCTTTGCTTTATTTCGAAAACATTTAAGAACCTAATTATATAATCTATTTGTAATTTATATGATTAGTGTATGATGAGAATAGTACTCTTAGGTGTAATTAAAAATTATTCATTCTTTTTATGCTACTAAAACTTGTGATACTTATTCTGTTAGATATAAAATTTTATGAAACTTATTTTTCCCTATTTCTGTTAGAGAAGTCATTTACCTAATTTAAATCGATTGAGATCAAAAAAACAATCTATTAATTCAACAACAATACAACAATTTGAAATGTGTCATCATACAAATGCACATGTTGAGCAAATATGAGAAAATCTCTAAGAGCTCTGATATCTGCTTTAAAATCTGACTAATCAGAATCAAGAAAATTTCACTTTGGAGGGTTAAATACTTCCTACTAAAGGCATTACTTCATATTCAGAGTTTGAACACATAACAAATCATTGAACTATATATATAATGGTTATAAATGAAAATGAACTATATATATAATGGTTATAAATGAAAAAAACATATACGTGTATGAAGGATGTTTCAGTACTTTCTAAATATGATAAAACTCAAGAATGTAACTTAATCGTCAATGAAGTCAATGCTTTTATTGAAGATGAAGGTTCAAATTCTAATCGACACAAAAATATGACAGTAATTTTTTTCTCATTTACTTTAACTTAAAGTGAAAGTTACCTAATACTTTCACCGATAAGAGGTGATAGAAACTTGATAAAATAATCTAGACACAAGATGATTCAAGCAACATGTTACTAAATGGATTTACAAGACAGCTCGATGCAAGAATCATACACAAAATCCAAAGAAGGGTCCTCGAAACAAGAATCATACACAAAATCCAAGGAAGGGTCGTATCCCATAGGCAGAGGTGGAGCTAAGATTTACATTGATCGATTATAATATTTTTTGCTTATTGGATTCTGAACATATCATATATGTCGAACATAGTATTTGAGCTAAAGCTACTAGCTTCGCCCTTGCATGTAGGCGTGAAAATATTAAATTTCACAACTCAAACTCGTAACTTGTAAATGATAAAAGAGTCAATTTTACCGTTGCTTCAAAAAATCGGATACTAAAATCAGTAGCATTTAAACAAACTGTGAGAAGTTTATCATACATTCAAAAAAAAATAAAAAATCTCAGAGAACTCAACAATGGCAGCTCAACTATTTAGGCCAAACGCTAACTTTCTCTTTCTCATTCTTCAAATACACCGCCGCTACGGCGGCGACAAAGTAAACCTGAATGAATACAATCGCCGGCGTATGATAATTAATCACACTCTTACCTGTTGCAAGCTCCACCAACAGCAATGCGGATAATCCAAGCATGGCGATCCGTCCATTGACCCGTTCCGAAAACGGGCTAAACCCGAATTCAACGGGTAAACCTTCGGAAACAGGTTCCTTTAGAGGAATTGGTGGGAGAAACACGCTCGACCCGGATCCGGATCCGGTACCAGATGAACCTTTTTTGCCCTTTCGAGTTTTTCGTACCTCCGCTTTCTTCCCTGTTCCACTACGGTAACGGAGACGGACTTGGGAGAGACGATTCTCGAAACTTTCGGGATCGGAGGATGAATCGGCGGTGGTTTGTTCGTCGGTGTCGGAAGGTGAAGATTCTTCAGTGGTGGCGCGTATAGTGAAGGAGGAGTACGACGGCGCGTGGAATTTGAGAGGTGATTTTGAGAAGAAAGGGTTTGATTTTGTGAGTTGCAGAGTAGAAGAAGTTAAGGTCGCCATTTTTATTTTTATTTTTGAAGCTTTCAGTGCCTCTGGTTATTGGTTAGTTAGATAAGAAGCTTTTTTTTTTTTAAAAAAAATATTTTTATTTAAAAGAAAAGAGGAAAAATATTATTTATTTTTTGTGAAATTTGTGGTTGGCCTTTCTTTTTATTTTGGCTAGAATTAATTTTAAGAGATTAATTTTTTTAGTATTTAGAAATGAGATGAGAAGGATTTTTTTTAAAAAAAACAGGAGGAGAAAAATGTGTCTCATTATCAACCACAAAAGTCCTATTCTCTATTCATGGATCAATGATGCTTCATTTTTATTTTCTTAATTCTATGGTGTTATATATGATAAATTTGTATTCAATAAAATAAAAACAATAATAAAACTAATAGTATAAATGAGATAGAAAGAAAATTGAGTCAACTGAATTTATAGTGTGTTTTTTAGTATTTATAATTTTAAAATATATTCTTTCGATAATTTACTTTAGGTAAATAGTGGTGATCTTAAATTTTTAACTTTATCTATTTAATGGATCGAAATTTTAAGTTTAACGAATTATTATTTTGACAATAAAATTTGCTCATAAGTAAATAAAATCTACTTTTTTAATGAAACTTTATTTTTAAGATCATTGAGTGTGATTCATTGCTTCAATAGTACAAACTAGGGGTGTATAAAATCGAATCGAAAATCGAATCGAATCAAATCGCAAATCGAGTCAAATCGAAAAAAAATTCGACTAGTGATTTGGTTTGGTGTTGGATAAAAAAACTCAATTATATTTGGGTTGGTTTGGTTTCAACTAAAAAAAAAACCCGAGACCAAACCAACCCGACATTATATATATAATTTTAAAATTTTATTTTATACGTAGAATACTTACTTTGATATAATTTTTAAATATCTCTTATACTTTTTCATAGTTTTAATCTTTTAATATATTTATTTCATGTTTGAAAGTTAGAATTCTTAATGATCTAATAAAGATTATAATTCATACATGTTGGTAATTATAATAAAGTTTAAATAAAAATCAAATTAATACTAATGCAAAAAGAAAATCAATTCAACACTAAGAATGACAATAATATTGAATATTTGTTTTTTAGTTTTACATAGATTTAGATAATTAAAATACATGATCTAATGTTACTTTCTTTTAATATTTAGTCATGTAACTAATACTTACTAAACTTATTTTAGCATGATTTAGTACTATAAATTATGATCAATTTTATTATGACTTATTAATTTGCAATATTTGTTTTAAGCGATTCTATTATTATTTTTTTGTTGGATATTTTAGTGTCATTAATCATATCATATTTTTTGTTATTTTCTTGAGAAATAACTTAGATAGTTGCATTTTGATAGGACTAAAGAAATATTTGAAGTACAAGTAAATTATATGTTTGTATGAATACTTTATCGAAAAAACCCAAAAAATCCGAAAAACCCGAAGAAACCCAAAAAACCCCAAAGTTGAAAAACTCGAGTTTTATTGGTTTGGTTTGGTTTATAAGTTCAAAAATTTGAGACAAATAGTTTGGTTTGATATTTGAAAAACCCGAACCAACCAGGTATGTACACCCCTAGTACAAACATTTGAATAGTCCTTTTCACATTGTGCTAGTTTTTAACATTAATTAATTAGGAGTTTTTAAAATAATAATAATTTAAAGGTAAAGTTAAAAAGGTAGTATTTAAAAAATTAAATTAATTTTAGAAATTATGTTAAATAAATTATTGTTAAATCAGTATAAGCAAGTTTTATCATAGCATTGTTGAATAACTATTGAAGGTATTAAAAGAAAATGAGGTAGATATAACATTGTAGTTTCAAAAGATTTTCCATTTTTTTTAAAAATCAATATAGACATAATTAAAGATAATACACAATAAATGAAAAAAATAATCATATTATCGATATTATTAGTTGGAAATATGTTTTATTCCTACTAATACGTTGACTTGGAACCTATTATTTATTTTTTAGAAATATTGTGATCGTCCAAAAAATATGGAGGACTTTTTGTTGTTCATAATGTATTTCTAAGATGCTTAAAATAAAATCTTTAAAGAATTTAGTAAGAAATAACAAAGTTTAAAGAGTGTTTTTCAAACTAGAAAATTAAAATTAGTAGAGAAAATAGAATCAGAAAAATAATATACAAAATATTTTTCTCAAAGAAGAAAATCGAGTTCATTTAATGCACAATGTGTCCATAAGAAAATTGTTCCCCTCAAGTACCTGACGTTAATGAAATATATCCTCTCAGAATAAAACGATTTTACTCACCGGTGCATCAAAATTTATACCCACGACGTCAGCGAACTACTCAACGATAGTAAAGTACACTTAAAATACTAGATTTAGTAGTAAACGAAAAAGTCCTAAAATTGGTTATTATAAAACGAGAGGAAATATCCCTATTTATAGACAACAAAGGATAGTGTGAACAAATGTTTATTGTGCCTTATCCGATAACAAAGGTCACAAACCTGTGAAAAGTTACAACCCTTCGAAAAGGTTACAAACCTTTCATTAAAGTCACAACTTTTCATTAAAGTTGCAACACTTCATAAAAATCGCAACTCTTAATTTTTCATTCACGTCTTTTAAAACCCAAACACTTTTAATATCTATATTTGACTATGATGGACAACTTTCACTATCCTATAGCTGATTTATGTTTTTTCATTATACATATGTGACCTGAGTTTGTTGTATGCTTATTTAAAGTAATTTTGGATAATAGATAGATCTTATACCTAATTAATCCACAAGACCAGCTTCATCATGACCAAATTAGATTAGACAATCATCTTTATATAATTAATGAACCAAACTAAACTCTAATATGAAGTAACCATTACCTAACTAGACTCGAAAATCGTTAGCAAAGAGACGAATTTAGAATATAAATTAAAAGAAAATGTAGAACATCATTAGATTCACATACTATTTATGATAATATTATGTGTATGTGTTTGGTATAATAGAAAGAGGGTTCATACTAAGAGACAATAATTATTAATTATCGAAACTGTAAACATCTATATCAATACAGATTGTGATGAAATGATTGAGATCAATTCATTGTGAATCAGAAATCTCGAATTTAAATCCTGTATAAATAAGAAAAATCATACTGGACAAAGTGCAAATCCGAATTAGTCAGATTCAAAAACAACAATTAAGATAGGATGGGGGAGTACTATATAATTTCTTTGGATATATCTTGAGTTTTTCTTTCAACCAAAATGCTTTATGATCTAAATTTTTATTTACTTACACTACTCTGGATATTAATTCCCATCTAGGGAAAGTAAATATTTAGTTGTATTGGGTGTTATATTTTTTATAAATGTTAACTAATTAAAATAAATATTTATAGTATTATTTGACCATGACTAAACAAGAGTTAGACAGTGCATATACAAAGCTCAAATATCTTATATTTATTAATTCACTTGATATAAATATCTAATAATAATATATTAATTGATGTAATCTAACATATTACATGTAGAGTTTATGGAGGATAGAATGTATGTAGACAGTGAATTCGCTTGGACTATGCTATGTATGAATGATCTTTTTTATTTCATTGGAGATCTTGATCCTTTATTTATAGTTCTTGCATTAACCGATATAGAATTAGATGTAGCTATATCACAAGCTCATATTTCTGCGTAGACAGAATTCCTACCTCGTTGAGGTAAAATTTTTGTATCAGGAAGAACCTCATACTTGGTGTAAACACCCAATATAAATAAAAGTTTACCTTATCTATTCTTGAAAATAAAAATAAATGTTGTGTGTTGTAGAGGTGGGGGTGGGTGAGGTAGGCGGGGTGGTCACGAGTTTTGGAGAAGGCAACTTAAAAGTGATGATTTATTATTATTCAGTGCTCGATATCAATATTGGGATATTGATTAGTTCAGACCTGCATTGTGTAAAGTCCTTTTAAGAAGAAAACAATTCATATCAGGAATGATTTTTTTTATACATTAAGTTCAAACTCGAACTTCTGATTAAAAATTGAGAGATCCTAACCATTCCGTTATTACTTTTTTGTGATGTTTAGAATTGAATACAGAATTTAACAGACAAAGATTGGTAACCATAATAGCCAAACCCTAATAAGGAAAATTTTAAAAGTTGGTAAGAAATAGAGGATGGTGGTGAAGACTTTAGACCTAAAGATTTTTTTGTTTTGTTTTGTTTTTGCATTCATGCATGTATAATGTTGAATTAAGTCATTCACATGCATATAATTGAGATTAATTTGAATTTTGATAACATGTCATATTGTTAATTGAATTTATTTTTCAATCAATATATTGGAAAAAGATAAAAGAAAACTTTAAGATCTTTCATATGCACGCACATGATAAGATTAAAATTTGTTAGGTGAAGAAACTTCATATATTTGAACACATTTTCGTTTATCAGAAATCCGTTCATTGATTTACCTCCCTCGAAATATGTTAGAGGTAGTATGTTTGATACAAAGGAAAATGTATTTTAGAAAAAATTAAAAATTTTCTTTTTACTTATTTTGATTCCTTGTATTCAATACGTAAATAAAAAACATTATACAAAAGATATTTCTATATAATATAGTCAAATACTATATAAAGTGGGCTGGAGGCCGGGGATGAAGGATACGAGGGTGGAAATGAAGATGAGATGATTTAAAGAGAGAGAGGAGCGAGGACACAATAATAACCAACGTTATTCGTAGAACTTGTCTAATATAGTTTAGACTTTTTATATAAAATTACAAGTTATTGCATAAAATAAATATTACAAGGAATATATTGCATTAATTCCTTTTCTTTTTTGTTTAAAAAGTGATCAACCTTTTTAACATAATCTAATTATAGCCTTTTTCTTTTTGCCTAATTTTGTACAAATGTCAATGGTTACATGTTTATTAGTACATTACTAATATTTTTTGAACATGGAATTGATAGATTAGGGGAGCTAGCAGTTTGGTTTGGGAAAGATACAACTACCTTTAGCTTCTTAAATATTGACCAAACTAATTCCAAAGACTTCATACTTACTGTATCCGTGCACTTTTAATTGTCATGTTACGTTTTTCAAAAGTTAATTTGACTGATTTTAAAAGTTAAATTAGATTACATTACTATAATATTTTAAACAAACAAAACAAATTAGATATTCAAAAATTATTCGAAAAGTACTATAAATTACAATTATTTACATATCAATATGATGAATATACATCGTACAATGGTAATATATTTTTTATTTTGGTCAAAATTTGGCTAGAAATTTTAAAAAATTGCTATATCTTTTTTATTTTAAAATAAATTAATTTTTTTTCCATTTTGTAGTTCATATGTATTTAAGTTAAAAGGATAAAAATATTCAAAAACATAAAATAACATAGGTGATATATTATTCTGATCAAATTTTCTGGCGAAAAGGATTTTTCCTTTTAGGAATTCAAAGTTAAAACTTCTAATTAAAATAAAGAAATTTCAATCATCCTATCACACACGATATTAAAAAAAAATTAACTTTGGAAATTGTATAGGTTCAAAATCCACGACATTGTTATATTTTTTTCACATAAAAATGTTACTTTCGATCATTTTTCAAACATCGGTTATTTAATTTTTAAATAATTGGTCCAAAATGTGACCAACAGGCAACATGTATAAAACTTTACGGCAATAGTTCATGCAAGAAAGCGCGTTTGATAAAAAAAAATCGATTTTAGAATTTAAATTTGAAATCTTTAATTAAAACAGATGGATAATCTTATGTAATTATTTCACTACATGTCTTGATCGTACTTTTTCGGTTTAACAATAGTTATCTATTTCTATTAATTTGATACACCTTAAAAAAATACTTCTTTCGTTTTTAATTATTTGTCCACTTTTTCTTTTATAGTCGTTCCTAATTACTTATTCATTTTGACAAAACAATTTTGTTTACCTATTATACCCTCAATTAAATGACTAATAACTTTGAAAAATTTAGAACTTTTCATCAACTTCATAATTAATAGGGGTAAAATGGTAAACTCACTACGTCATTAATTATTCTCTTAATAGTTGAGTTAATTTAAAAGTTGACAAGTAAAAAGGGACGGAAAAAGTAATAAATAATAGAAATAATATTATTATATAACCCAACAAATATATTAAATTTAATGTTTTGAAAATCGTATTAGATATATAAAAATATTGAGAGAAAGTATTTTGCAGCGTGTCCTACATTAATTCTTAGAAAGCTGGCTAGTTGACTAAAATTTGTGTTCTTGCTAAATGTTATTATTCATTGTGTCATTTTATTAAATAATGTATAATGTTTAGTACTAGTTTGTAAAAAATAAATGTTTTTTATCGAGGGTAAAATATGGAGAAAGTTAAAAAAAAAATTTGATATGTTAAAAGTGATAAGTAAAAATGAAAATTTATTTTAGGAGTAAATGAAAAGTAAAAGTAAACGGAGAGAGTGTTTCCATTCGGCCAAACTCTAATCTAGATCATAAATATCATTTAATTTATGTTCAACAATAGTTTTTCATTATTTACTTGACATAGAGATTAAGAAGCCATAAATTGTAGGGATATTTTACCAAATCACATTTTGTTAAGTATAAGTAATCAAAATAATAAATAATATGTAATAATAAGGATAAAATAGACATAAAATGACAAATAATTTATTTATTTTTATAAACTAGACAAGTATTATTGGACATTCAAAATAATATAATGAACAAGTAAAAATTCTTCTCGAACACCTATGGAAGGATTTTGCATATCAAAATAGAATAACAGGTGAAGTCTACAGAAAGGCAGTGTATATACAGAAATTTATCAACTCCGGCCAACCTGAACAATTGAAAATAATTAGCTATAAACAGATTCTCACACATCTATATAATATGTAATTAATCTAAATTTATATCGTGTAAAATTCATTTAATATCATATTAATGATAGTTAGATGGGTAAGGATAGTCACTAATAACCTTTATTTTAGTGAGTGTTGGACAGGTTTAAATAATGAAAAAAATGTGGGAATTCACAGTGGTTAAATTGTTTTGTAATGCTCACTTCATTTCAAAATAAATTATATTTTACATAATCAAGCAGAACTAGTTTTTTTTATTTATATTAATTTTAATGTATGGAGTTTTAAATCATTAAAAAGATAACTTTTTTTCTTAAAACATTTAATTAGGAGTGAAATAATAAACTATTTTTTCTTTTCTAGAAGTAAGTATCTTTTTAAAATCGTATAAAAATTAAAAACATTATTTATTTTAAAACATAAAAAGTGGTTAAGAGGTTGTTAGGTTTATTAATGAGGAGGGGCTGCCTAACTTGCAAGTAAAATTTAATTACTTATTCAAAATCATTTATTAGCATCATAAATTCTTTAGTCAACTACTACTATTATTATTATTATGAACAACAATAAATTGCCTACAATGTTCAATTTATTCACATCTAAAAAAAAAAAACAATTAAAGCGTGATAATTAAATTAAATATAAGTTTAGAAATCAGGTTCCGTTAACCTGTTGTTTAAAAAATGTATTCCTCCCGTCTCAAATTATTAATTATATTTTACTCATTTTATTTCATATTAACTGAATTTGTAAGGCAATAAACACTTATTAAGAAAAACATTTCAAGACATACTTTAAACCATAATTTTCACTATTATCCTTCGGGAAAATATAAATATAACTTTGTACATAGTGCATTCATCTATTTCAAAATATAGAACTCCAATAAATAAAAGGATAAATATGAAAATAATTTCAAACATTTATCTTGAATTTTGAACAATTCAATTATTTTCAATAATGAAAAAAACCTCAAAAATTTAATTGATATAAAATAAAGGGATATATAATAATTATCCCAAATTATTTATTATCTTAAAGATATAAAGATTATTTTAAAAAATTATACATGTCTCAATAAGATATAAATATTTGATGAAAGAGAAATTATTCTTTAAGATACATATTTAAACTCTTTTTTAACTAATGCATTGGAATGTGTAAAAAAAAAGAAGAAATGATCATGCATGCTGATATCAGTATCGGAGTAAGAATTTTAAGTAAGAGGGTTTAAAATTTGTAAAAATAAAAGTAATCGAAGAGAGTATGACATCTATTATATACATAAAATTTTATTTTAATTATGTATAAATAATATAAATTTCCGCCAAATCATCTTATACAAAGGTGGTTTCGCTCCTTGTTGATACAACTAGATTGAACAAACAAATATAACATATCTGATAAATATAAACTAAATTGATCGATACTATTATCGAATTTGAGCAAACAAATACAATGAATTTGAACAAACAGGTACAACTCCAAAATAGTAGTTATGTATGTATGTTTAAATAGTTTCTAAATATAATTATTGTAGAAAAGCACTCAGCAAATATTTAACCATAAATTTCAAATATCTTTTTAACTTTATTTAGAATTTATTGAGTTAGTTGAGTTTGGTATACTTTTTAGGACATTTAAAATAATATTCATGTTTAAACGTTTTTAAATACTTAGTCAAAAACAAATTATAAGTTATTGTTTTAATTTTATATTTTTCTTAGACAAATAAAGTTATTATTTTCAAATAATTTTTAAAAAATATTTTCAATAATAATAATAAATAATAATAATAAAATATTTTCAACTCTCATGCATTTTTCCCCATATATTTCTTGCGCAGACAGTAGTCTGCTTATCAGTAGATTACCATCCATACCTAAAATAACTTGTAAGAAATCTAACATAATTAAAAATACCATCATTTCCACTACTAAAATGATGCAATAGATGAAATTGCTTCTTCATTAACTAGAAATTTCAGGTTCGAGCTTTGGGTATAAAAAAAAATCTTTAGTAAGGAGTTCTTCTCCCTGAATGGGGTTTTATGTTACACGAATTCGAAATAGTTGGACCTCAATACAGATATCAGACATCAAACGAAAAACTAAACAAAACCATCCTTACCACCTACAGAAATTTCAAGTTCGAGCTCTGAGTATTAAAAAAATCCTTAGTAATGAGTGCTTCCGCCTACATGGGGTTCTAGATGGCGCGAATTCATGATAGTCAGGCCTCCATGCAGATACTAGACACCTAACAAAAAACTAAAAGAAAAAACCATCATTATCACATACAGATGTGGTGGTGCAGCTGATGAGACTGTTCCTTTATTAACCACAAATTTCAGGTTCGAGCTCTGGGGAGCGCTTCCCCTAAATGGGGCCTGACTTAATGCGAATCTGAAATAGACGGACCTCAATACAAATACCAAACACCAAAAAGAAAACTAAAAAGACCATCCTTACTCCCTATGCAATGGTACTACGATCCATTATTAACCTGAAATTTTAAATTCAAACTCTAGGCATAAAAAAATTCTTAGTGAGAAGTGTTTTTCCTTGATCAGAGTCCTCCTGTATAACGCGAATCCAAAATAATTGGACCTCAATATGATAAACTTAAAAAAGAAACATCCTTTGTGACCACATAACCTCAATTTCTTCAAGTTACAACTACCCATGTGTCCCTACCCATACCCCTTACCACCCCCTACCCCAGTAAAACCAGACGTGTAGATAAAAAATTAGGAAATTTAGGTCATCTCCACACCTTATGGTATTCAAATTCTTCCCATCCCGATCCTCCAAAATTCATCAAAAGATATTTTATAATATATCCTCCCTCTTAAACCATAACCCCAAAAATATAATATGTATTTATAATAATTAAAGAGATTGCAATTTTTGGTATTAGTTAGTTCAATTTTACACATGTTCTTATTTTATACGAAATACTTTGACTTTTAATTCAAATTAAATAAATCTTTAGCATTTTTATTCATTAACGATCTAATATAAATAATTTTTTTAAAGCTCAAGAGGTTCTTTTTTGAAGTTATATTTTAACATTAATGGTTTTTCGTTTCAAATTCTAAACTTTATTATGGAAAACTAAAAGGTTAATCACATTAAATGATTATTTGATTAGTGAACTAATTAACTTTATTAAGAAGAGCGTTAAATAAAAACTTGTTTTGGATCGTAAGAATTTGAACCTAAATTGTACTCTCTCCATTTCCAATTAAGGGAAAATTACGCGGATAAGCAAATTTATACTATTTAATTATTCATCATAGCTATAGTTTGCTATAATTACCACTCGCGACTAACATTATACATTAATTACATGGGCTGACTACGAGTTTGTATAATTAGTCATGTTTGTATATGAATAATTCGCCAGGATATACAAATAAATATGCATAATATACAATTTTTTAGCCTATATACATATATAATTCACCTCTCTCCCACTCTCTGTCCTCTCTCGCTCGCCGCTCTCCTCCCTCTCTCAATCTCGCTCGCCTTCTCCTCCCTCTCCCAATCTCGCTGCCATTTATACAAATATATATGTATAATATACAGTTATATACAATTATATACATATACAATTCACCTCTCTCCCACTCTCTGCCCTCTCTCGCTCGCCTCTCTCCTCCCTCTCTCGATTTTACTCGCCTCTCTCCTCTCTCTCCCAGTCTCTCCCAGTCTCGCTCGCCTCTCTCCTCCCTCTCCCAACCTCTCTTGCCATATATACAATTACATATGTATAATATACAATTATCTAACCAATATACATATACAATTCACCTTTCTCTCACTCTTTTCCCCCTCTCTCTCGCCTCTCTCCTCTCTCTCCCAGTCTCGCTCGCCTCTCTCCTCTATATAACATGTAGCTACAAATTGTAATTATCAAACTATAGCTATGTAGAGTAATTAATTATTTTTAAGTGGCTATATGTGAAAGTTTCCCTTAATTGAATTGTTGAGACATTTTTTCATTGTTCAAAATAAACTTAATTGTTCAATCTTTAAGACTAGTTTTAGAATATTCTTTTAATCTTACCCTTCATTAGTTATTATAATTAATGTTAAATTATATTAATCATAAATTTGACAATAATTAATATTGGCAAAGATGAAAAATTGTGTCTAATTTATGTCTTAATCTTTTTCTTCAAAGATGTGAAACACCTTAACAATTTAATTAATTCAAAACGAAGAGAGTATTAGATTTGTTTAATATTTTAAATTTAGACGTTCGAAATTAAAACTATAAAGAAAATGTTATAAGTTGCAACTATCTTCTCATGTTAATATGATAATCAATAAATGCATCTACTTAATATATTAATTAAACTCCATACAATTTGACTCTCGGAAACAAAACAAGTAAAAATAAACCGAAGAAGTATTATTCACAACCGCCAAGCCAACTCATAAGTATTATTAGAACACACGTAAATAAAAGAGTAATAGATATTTCATAAAATTAATTGAGTTGTTCAAAGTTAGCTCTTGCACTACTACCGTTATATTAAATGAAAAGAACACATGCATGCATGAATGCAACAATTAATCTGTTTTCATAACCAACCCTTCATTAATTAGTGTAGTAGTACTAATTATGATCAGAATCTACCTATAGTAGGCTGTCTGCTCTTTTTTTTAATTGTCTCTCTTATAGAGATGAGTAGCTTCACTAGTTTAAATTGGAGGCCTAACTTTTAATTATTTTCTTCTTTCCATAAACAAACTTCTCATCATATAAAAAAAAAAATGAGTAGAATTGTTGCTCAAAATGTATCACCAGCAAGAGATTGCGTACCTCTTTATGATCGGAGACAAATGGTAGAAATGTCGTCGCCGACGTTTTCTGAGTTGTTGAACAACGTCGGAGATCATGTCACCGGCGACAAAACTGGAGCTTCAGTTCACCAAGTTCTGACAATGGAACTGCCTCTGCAGCAATCCATTCCATTTGTATTGTCATTCAGTAACCTCACGTACAGCGTGAGAGTCCGCCGGAAAAATATTTTTCCGGCGATCTCCGGCCGACGGGAAGATGAACCGCGGAGCACGAGGACGAAGGTGCTTTTGAATGATATATCAGGAGAGGCGCGTGAAGGAGAACTACTCGCGGTGCTCGGCGCGTCTGGTTCGGGGAAATCGACGTTGATCGATGCTTTAGCTAATCGAATTTCAAAAGATAGCTTGAAAGGGGAGATGAAATTGAACGGTGAGCCATTGCATTCGAAGTTGCTGAAAGTGATATCGGCGTACGTAATGCAAGATGATCTCCTTTATCCGATGCTTACAGTGGAAGAAACTTTAATGTTCTCAGCAGAGTTTCGCCTTCCACGAACTCTATCGAAATCGAAGAAGAAAAGTAGAGTTCAAGCATTAATCGATCAATTAGGACTCGGAAACGCCGCCAAAACTATAATCGGCGATGAAGGTCACCGTGGAGTCTCCGGCGGTGAAAGACGGAGAGTTTCAATCGGAATTGACATCATCCATGATCCAATCATTTTATTCCTCGATGAACCTACATCCGGTCTCGATTCCACCAGTGCTTTCATGGTGGTTAAAGTTCTTCAACGAATCGCACAGAGCGGAAGTATTGTGATAATGTCGATTCATCAACCAAGTTATCGAATTCTCGGTTTACTTGATCGATTAATCTTCTTATCACGCGGACAAACTGTTTACAGTGGTTCACCGTTCAATTTGCCCCAATTTTTCGCAGATTTTGGTCATCCAATTCCAGAAAACGAGAACAAAACAGAGTTCGCGCTTGATTTAATCCGCGAACTCGAAGGCACACCTGATGGAACAAATAATTTAGTTGAATTCAACCGAAAATGGAAAAATTCTTCAACAACATCGACAATATATGATTTATCACTAAAGGAAGCAATAAGTGCAAGCATTTCCAGAGGAAAATTGGTTTCTGGTGCTGCTAATCCTACTTCTATGGTTCCTACTTTTGCAAATCCAATATGGACCGAAATGGCAGTACTGTCAAAGCGTTCATTCACAAACTCATGGCGTATGCCGGAGATTTTTGCTGTCCGTTTTGGTGCAGTAATGGTCACGGGTTTCATCCTCGCCACCATGTTCTGGCGGCTCGATGATTCCCCTAGAGGTGTAAGGGAACGCATTGGGTTTTTCGCGTTCGCCATGTCTACAACTTACTATACATGCGCGGAGGCATTGCCCGTTTTCATTCACGAGAGGTTCATTTTCATGAGGGAAACAGCTTACAATGCTTATCGGAGATCGTCTTATTGTCTCTCTCACGCTTTGGTTTCTATACCAGCATTGATATTCCTCTCTATATCGTTCGCAGCCCTGACTTTCTGGGCTGTTGGACTAGACGGTGGAGTTTCGAGCTTTCTGTTCTATTTATCTGTCGTCCTTGCTTCCTTTTGGGCTGGTAACTCATTCGTCACGTTCCTCTCTGGGGTCATTCCTCATGTCATGATTGGATACGTAATCGTTGTAGCAATTTTCGCGTATTACCTTCTCTTTAGTGGTTTCTTCTTGAATCGTGATAGAATCCCGTCTTACTGGATATGGTTTCATTACATCTCGCTTGTGAAATACCCATATGAAGCAGTGTTGCAGAACGAATTCAAAGATCCCATGAAATGCTTCGTTCTTGGGATTCAATTGTTCGATAACAGCCCACTCGGGGATGTTCCGATTTCATTGAAGGAGAAATTGTTGGACAGTATAAGCAAAACGTTGAACGTAAGGATAACAAGTTCGACATGTGTGATGACTGGTTCAGATATATTGATGCAACAAGGGATAACTCAACTGAACAAATGGAATTGCTTGTGGGTAACAATTGCATGGGGATTTTTCTTTAGAATTTTGTTTTACTTCTCTTTGTTATTGGGAAGTAAAAATAAAAGAAGGTAATAATAAGTTAGATATAAATATTATAATAAAGTTTTTGAAGATACTTTTTAATACTACTACTTTTTGTTGGTAATTCATTGTAAGTTGGTTTTATAATTAATTTGGGTTTTAGGTGTAAAGATGTTTGCAATTTGAAAATTTAATAGAACTTGCATGACTATAATTTCATGTGCTGATGAATGGGCTTTTAATTCTTTTGCCCCCACATTAATTAAGATATGTTGTATGCCTATATATTGTATGTTTTTTAAAGAGATAATAGAGTAGTAAAAAATAATAATATTTCATGAATTTCATATTTTAATTATTCATTATTTTATTTATTTATCTTATAAATAAGTTTCAATAAAATTAGTGGCATAAAAGTTAAATCTTAATAAAAGATCTCAAATATATATTCAATAAAACTAGCTTTTGCTTGTGCATCTAGCGCGATCTGCGTATATCTCATAGTGTATCCCTGGTTAATTAGTAAAAAAAACATTTTATATTCACATATATGTTGTTGTTAAGCATGTGTGTAAGTTAATATATACATCTAGTTAAAGCAAAAGAAAGTGGGTGCAAGCTCAAAAAATGATGAAAGCTGATCATATTTCAAAAAACTTGATAGTTAAATTCAAAATTGTTGGACAATATTTAGAATTGGAAAGTTTGTTTAAGAGACCATCACTATGAATTATTTAAGGAAAAAAAAGGATTTTTATACCCTATATTTACTTTTAGTAATTATTTAAAAAAAGATGTATCTCGAATCAATTCGTTAAAGGAGAAGTTGTTGGATAGTGTAAGGGTCCTGATCAAGTGACTCGACATAGGCATGGGCGTGGCAAAGGTTTGACATGAATGACTTTGCCAAAGGCCAAAATGCGGGTGGAATCAGTCATGCGTTGTGTGAGCAAAGTGTTGGCATGGTCAAATGGGTTCAAAATATGTTGGTAAGACAGTGTCAAGCCCATGGCATGACTTGGACGCTGGCTGACATCGGTTGTGGGTAAAATTGGCATGCGAAAATCACATGTTCTGGTCGAATGCGGGGAAATTGAGCTGAGCTAAATTGAAGCATTGTCAATTGTGAATGAAACGCAACAAAAAAATAAGAAATGACACGAGTGGATTAAAAGTTAACATTGCCAAAGCAAGGTGCGGCAGGGCGTCGGTGGTGCGCAGGCATGACAAATGTGCGGATGGATTCGGGTGGGCTTTGATAAGGCATTGACTATACAATATTTAGACATTGTATTAGATTCAAAAATATTGAAGGAAAATGCAGCAAAGAAACGAAATCCAGTCAGCAAAGATCACATGCCAAGCACATGCGCCGGTTACCTTTTGTAATCGCTTGTGTCCAGATTTGTTGTATCTTGTAATAGCTTTTTGAATTTGAATTTTGAATGCTTCTTATCAGTTGGGGATGTCAACTGAATTATATTTTAGTAGGCTAAGCATTTGACAAGTGTTGGATATGTGTCACAACACTATGCTATGTAAAACACAAGGCTGCCACATGTGTCTATAAATGGACAGCCTTGGTTTTGGACGTTTTGGAGACTAAGTATTGGGATAGAACTGTTATCCTAAAGGTGAAAGAGGGAAGAGGAAGTCTGGAATTTCACCAAGACACTTAGAATGAAACGTGAGGGTTTTAGAAAGTGTCTAAGACAATAATCGACTTGTGATTGTGCCTTAAGTCGAAGTCGAAGTCGGAAGTTGGACAGAATTGTTGTTCAACAAGTGAGTCCTTTGTATTGTTTTGATTATAAATATAAAGGTTGGGTATGCCCGTATGTTTGTGTGCTGATTTTATGTTAAAGTTTGAAAAATAATCTATGACAAAAAGAAAGAAAAACGTCCTTGAACGTTAGGTAAATAGACTGCAAAAGGACTGAGTTGAGTGGGACTTGACTGTCATTGCTAGTTTCTTGCACGAAATTAGGGTGGAATAAGTTGCCCTCCTAACAGATAGGATAAGCAAAATGCTGAACGTAAAAATAATAAATTCCACATTTTTCTTTAAGATTTTTTTTGCTTGTTATTGGGAATTAGTAAAAACAAGAAAAGGTAATAAGCTAGAGATAATATCATAGTAATGTACTCAAAGATAATTTCAATACTTAACTTTTTCTTTTTGTAATATATTACATATTATTGTTTTTTGAAGTTGGGTTTTAGGTCTTGAGATTAATCAATATCGGTAAGACCGATCGTAATTAAATATAGAATAAAATAATTATCTCATATTTTATTTCGAAACTATTATCCTTATAATCTCATCAATCAGATAGCCACTTAATTTTTCATATTGACAGTATATTATACATTGTATAAATAGTACTCCATTAATAAGTTATGGGAAAATGCACAAGTAACCCCTAGACTATGATCGAAATTCCAGAGACATCTTAACTATTCTAAGAACCTATTACCCCCTGAACTTTTTTTTTTTTAATTTTGTGCACCTTTTTGGCTTACATGACATTCAAATATCTCCCACGCGCCTCAATTGCGTGGAGTCACGGAGTGTGTCACGTAAGTCAAAAGGTGTATAAAATTACAAAAAAAATAAGTTCAGGGGTAATAGGACCTTAGTTTAGTTAAGGTGTATGAGATTTTGGTCATAGTCTAGGGGATACTTGTGCATTTTTCCATAAGATTTTTAAATAGTTACTTAATGATAAAGGTGTAATTGCAATAAATAAATAAATCACTCTTAATTAAGAGAAAAATTATTTTTTGGGTATCCTGAATCGTAAAATAGAACATAGGAGATACTTTGCACTTATTAATTTTGGTAATAACTCACCAATTATGTTCTTTCTTACTCAAAAAGTTCTCATTCTACACCTCATTATCATTTGTGAACATAGTGGAGTGATAAATACTTCATTTTTAATTAGATGTCTCGAATATGAGTTGCTTTACTCCTCCCCTCAAAGTGGAATTTACGAGAGCGAATTCAAATTTATTGAACGTCACATCGAAAGCAAAATTTCTATACCTTCCCTATATAATTTGAAAGAATTTTCCTGTCCATTATGTTTATCTATGTTCATACTACATAATTTGAATTATCATGAACAACTTTCACTTTCCAATAGCTTATTTATGTTTCAATATATGTGACCTTTGCTTGTTGAATGCTCAATTGTAATTAATTTCTGGATCAAAGATCATATAAACCCAATTAATTAATCCACAGGTCCAGCTTTACCATGACCTAATTTAGTTGATTAGATGATCATCTTAAATGTAATTGAAGAACCAATTAATCAAACTAAATTCTAATTTGAGCAATAGTTATAAGGATCCAACAATCCTAAAATTGTGATGACTAGCAAGTACTCATTCATTATAAAGGTCTTATATTCGAGAGTACTGAAAATAGGATCGTTTTTTTATAGTGAACATTTTCCTCTCAAAATGAGATTTTTCGGCACAATTTTGGATGAATCATGTACGGAAAGAGGATTTTAACTAAAGAAAGTCAAAATATAAATAAGTAAACACAGAAGTCAAGCAATGTACCTCAGTTTCAATTTGTATGTCCAATTTTAACTCGACACGGAGTTTAAGAAAATAAAGATGACTTTGAATCTTGTGGTGTTAAACTGTAAGATGTGTAGAATACTAGAATTGACCGAATAACTTTTAATCTTGTGGTCTTAAGCCTGTTATATATGGAGAATTATAATTAAAGAGTTACGAAAAAAGAAAAAATATTTTTTTTAAATGGACTAAAAAGAAAAATAAATGACAAACAAATTAGAATAGAGAGCAAATATAGTACATTAAAAAAACGTAAGAACCAAAATTTCCTTCTTGCATTAGAAATGTTTTGTTCCACAGTATTAAAAAGCAATGAAGTCAGGCTACCAAAATAAGATATATTAGAAAACAATGTAACATTTGCATAGAAAATAAGTTAAACACCACCAAAATTAGTATAGTTTCATACTTTTATTCTTAATCAGAAATTTGGTATCCCTGAAGAGGGACTCTCTTTTCGTAAGCACAACTGTAGGTGTGCTAACTTTATAAATATATCGAGTGTGAGTAAATTTTTGAAATTTGGTTGGAGAAGAGTGGAGTACTAGTCATGTCGACAAAGAGTGTTAGTTTAAATATATATGCATGTTGACACCCTAGATGAAAGATTTTGTGTTCGAGTCCTGCTTGAGTATGGAAACAATCGCAAATTTATGTTATTCAGAATCTCATTACAAATATTGATCATCGATAAGAAATAAAAATAAAAACATGCTACGCGTTTTTAATATATATATATATATATATATATATATATATATATATATATATATATAAGGGAAGAATAGTTAGTTATGAAGAAGGTGAATCTAGATGGATACTTGAGATGGAATTCGTGAAAATACAATATTCAAAAGTATCTTAGACTTCGAGTACATTATTATGATATTATGTCTAGCTTATTTATTACCTCCTTTTATTTTTACTTCCCAATAACAAAGTGAAATAAAACAAAATCCTAAAGAAAAATCCCCATGCAATTGT
Source organism: Solanum sitiens (assembly GCA_016801875.1). Taxonomy (NCBI): domain Eukaryota; kingdom Viridiplantae; phylum Streptophyta; class Magnoliopsida; order Solanales; family Solanaceae; genus Solanum; species Solanum sitiens. Next base: position 403,520 of record JABWTJ010000333.1, read on the forward strand.
TACCCACAAACAATTCCATTTGTTTAGTTGAGTTATCCCTTGTTGCACCAATATATCTGCGCCACTCGTTAAACAAGTGGAACTTGTTATTGTTACGTTCAATGTTTCGCTTATATTGTCCAACAATTTCTCCTTTATTGAATTTGGTATATCCGCCAATTGGCTGTTATCGAACAATTGAATCCCACGAACGAAGCATTTCGTGGGGTCTTTGAATTCGTTCAGTAGCACTGCTTCATATGGGTATTTCACGAGCGAGAGGTAATGAAACCATATCCAGTAAGATGGGATCCTATCGCGATTCATGTAGAATCCACTGAAGAGGAGGAAGTACCCGAGTAATGCAACTACGATTATGTACCCGATCATGACATGAGGAACGACACCAGAGAGGAAAGTGACAAATGAATTCCCCGCCCAGATTGAAGCTAGAACGACAGAGAAGTAGAACAAAAAGCCCGAAGCTCCACCGTCTAGGCCAACAGCCCAGAACGTCAGGGCCACGAACAATAAGGAGAGGAATATCAATGATGGTAGCGAAACCAAAGCGTGAGAGAGGCAATAAGACGATCTCCGATAACTATTGTAAGCTGTTTCCCTCATGAAAATGTACCTCTCCTGAATGAAAACGGGCAACGCCTCCGTGCATATATAGTACGTTGTTGACACTGCGAATGCGATAAACCCAAGGCGTTCCCATATGCCTTTAGGGGAATTGTCAAGCCGCCAGAATATGGTTGCGAGGATAAAACCCGTGACCATTACTGCACTGAAACGGACTAAGAAAATCTCCGGCATACGCCATGAGTTTGTGAATGATCGCTTTGACAGTATAGTCATTTCGGTCCATATTGGATTTGCAAAAGTGGGAACCATAGAAGTAGGATTAGCAGCACCAGAAACTAATTTTCCTCTGGAAATGCTTGCACTTATTGCTTCCTTTAGTGATAAATCATATATTGTCGATGTTGTTGAAGAATTTTTCCATTTTCGGTTGAATTCAACTAAATTATTTGTTCCATCAGGTGAACCTTCAAGTTCGCGGATTAAATCAAGCGCGAACTCTGTTCTGTTCTCGTTTTCTGGAATTGGATGACCAAAATCAGTGAAAAATTGGGGCAAATTGAACGGTGAATCACTGTAAACAGTTTGTCCATGTGATAAGAAGATTAATCGATCAAGTAAACTGAGAATTCGATTACTTGGTTGATGAATCGACATTATCACAATACTTCCGCTCTGTGCGATTCGTTGAAGAACTTTAACCACCATGAAAGCACTGGTGGAATCGAGACCGGAAGTAGGTTCATCGAGGAATAAGATGATCGGATCATGGATGATGTCGATTCCGATTGACACTCTCCGTCTTTCACCGCCGGAGACTCCACGGTGACCTTCATCGCCGATTATAGTTTTCGCCGCGTTTCGGAGTCCTAATTGATCGATTAATGCCTGAACTCTACTTTTCTTCTTCGATTTCGATAGAGTTTGTGGAAGGCGAAACTCTGCTGAGAACATTAAAGTTTCTTCCACTGTAAGCATCGGATAAAGGAGATCGTCTTGCATTACGTACGCCGATATCACTTTTAGCAACTTCGTATGCAATTTCTCACCGTTCAATTTCATCTCCCCTTTCAAGCTATCTTTTGAAATTCGATTAGCTAAAGCATCGATCAACGTTGATTTCCCCGAACCAGACGCGCCGAGCACTGCGAGTAGCTCTCCATCACGCGCCTCCCCTGATATATCATTCAAAAGCACCTTCGTCCTCGTGACCGGCGCTTCCTCTGGCCAGCCGCTAGACATTGCCGGAAAAATGTTTTTCCGTCGAACTGTCACGCTGTATGTGAGGTTGGTAAATGACAGTACAAACGGAATAGAGTTCTGCCGCTGCATCGTCAGAACTTGCTGAACTGGAGTTTCAGTTTCGTCGCCGGTGACATGAGCTCCGACGTTGTTCAACAACTGAGCAAACGTCGGCGACGACATTTCTACCGTCTGATCATAAAGAGGTACACAATCTCTTACTGGTGATACATTTTGAGCTATAAATTTTGACATTTCTTATATATATATCAAATCTCTATAAGTTTTTTTTTCTTTTAAGAGTTTTCTTTGAATGATAAAATGTTGTGCATGCAACAAGAAAAGAAAAAGCATAGTTATATACGTAAAAAACTTATTACTACTATTTAATAAAAAAATATAAAAATCGAACCTGTCAAATTTATATCTTGTATCTATCTTTTTGTAGTAGTGTATGTATCCATCTTTCCAAAATTCTGAATCTACGTACATCTCTTTATGCACCAAACTAAAATTAAATCCTAGACGCAACATAATATGCATGTTTTTTTTTTGTTTTATTATTTTAGTATTCGTATTAAAGTATTGCATAATTTAAATTTGTGTGACATAAAAGCCATTTTTCCTAATATATATAGAAAATCATACTCAACATTCGAATTCGAAATATTTAATTAAGAATGAAAAGACCCTATCAATATCTACATGCGTGTTTTAACTTAACACTCTTTCTCTAACATGCATATGTTGTGGAAGTGTTAGTTTTAATTTGCCTATATTGAAATAGATCGGTTGTTAGCAAAGATACTCCTGTTTCTCACCGATCACCTCTTTTATCTATAAAAAAAAAAAAAGTACTCATCTATGATATATTCGTATCAATTCAATAAATATATGACATATATAGTATAATGTTATTTAAATTGATATGAGTTTTTACTTTTTGATTCATATCAATTCAACAATTGTTCGTGTGTTCTTTTAATGTTTCGATATGCTTTGAAATGCTTTTATTTGAGTAGGTGATTTGTGAGTAGGAGTAAGATCTAAAATGGAAGACTAATCACTTTTGGGTTCCAAAAGTTTTTGAGAACCAGACTTTTTGATTTGTTTGCTTGGAAAAACAGGCCTTTCTAATTAGATTTTAGACTTGTAATTTTTATATAACATGAATTTGAATTAATTAAATCGATAAATTTTGACAATTCAATTGGTTTAAAGAGAAGTATTGGTTGCATGTGATCAAAAATATTTTCATAGCACACGTTATATATGTGATCTATGTACCAGAAGATTATCTTCTACTTTGACATGAATCTTATTACTTGAATTAGTTACTTCTAAGTTCTAACTATGTGATTGGTGTAAAAAAATATAAATTTGGTGCATGTAATCTATCCTCTTTAATTATTTATTTGATGTTACTTTAAATTAATATAACTGATAAATTTCGATAGTATGTTGCATGTGGTTAGAGCTGTCAAAATGGACTTAGTCCATGGTATCGACCCAACCCAACTCCTTATTGGGGTAGAGTTGGGATGAAATTTTTAAGGGCAACTTTCACATATAGCAAATAAAAAATTCATATTTGTATGTTATAGCAAAGTTTGCATAATTGCGCTCCATAGCAAACATAGAAACTGTATAATTCGCTATACATATACAGTTGAAGCAAATTGTATAAAACGAAGTGTATAAAAGGAGAAAGAGAAAGACACTTGGGCAGAGAACTGTATAAAAACGAAGTGTATGATTATAAGTGTATAGAACGATTATATACAATTTGAATTTGTATAAAATGAGAAAGAGAGAAAGACAAAAGATACTTGGCAGGGAATATACAATTGAATCGAATTGTATAAAACTAGAAAGAGAGAAATTAGATACAATTTGAAAATTGTATAAAACGAAAAGAGAGAAAGACAAAAGAAACTGGGCAGGGGAGTATTTTTATTGTATAATTATAAGTGTATAAGACGAAAATATATGTACTTGCATGTGTATATACAATTTTCTCACGCTTTATACAAATAAAAACGCAACTTATACAATTCGCTTCTGTTTGTATAAGTGAGAAAGGCGAGGGTGACGAGCGAGATTTGGGAGAGTGGCGAGCGAGATCTGGAAGAGGGGAGAGAGGGGAACAAAAATATATGTATTTATACAATTTCCTCTGCTTTATACAATTCGAAACAATTTTTATACACTTGTGTTTGTATAAAAAGTGAGGAAGCGAGGGAGAGATTGGAGGAGAGTGGCGAGCGATATATTGGGAGAGAGGCGCCTGGCAATTTTTTTCAAACGTTTGCTATGGAGCACAATTAAATCAAAACCTAGCTACTCTATTTATTTTAGGCTATTAGTTTGCTATTATATACAATTATTTCAATTTTTAATGCCCATTTGAAATTAGTGTTTATAAGCCCAATTTATATAAATATTTGGCCCTTGAGGCTTGGTGAGGGTAGGGTCGGGGTCGGCCCATGGGCCACAATTATTTATTTTAGGGTAACTAGCATTAATCTCACTAGTATATGAGTTGATTACTTAAATGCACATTATGTTGTAAAAATACGGATCTTATCAGATTTTGATACTTCCAAATACATGTACAAAATTATGTTAATTTGTTCTATAATCTAGATACACTATATCCAAGTGAATTCACATATATCTAGGATACATAGACAATATGGCACCCTCGCCTCCCTCTCATCTCTCTGTGTATTTGGTATGCATCACAGTAAATACATGTATCTCGCGTAGCTAGTCTCCTAGATACATGCTAATCACACTAAATTTTTTGTTAGTGTTATTGGAACAATATCATTGTTTGTCATATTTGATTTGAAAGTCTTCTCATTTTTTTGATAGTATAAATTTTAAATTTTAAAAGAAAAAAAAGAGCTAACCTCCCTGATCCCCCGCCGGGCCTCGAAGATTTTTCAGGGTCGGCTTTAGCCCATCAAATTATTCATCCCGCGTTGCTTGGTCAGCCCCTTTTAACACCTCTACATGTGGTTTGAATGAAATGTGAAGTATAGGATTTGTTATAAATAATAAAGCTTAGAGAAAGGAAAATATAGGAAAAGTGGACTTTTTTTGTTATAAATTTTAAATGGTATCTTGGGTACCACTTCCTTGTCCTAAAAAGATGCATAATTAGGCTTATACTGAAGCAATGTGATTTAATTTGTTCAAACAAGTCAAATCACCCCAATTTAATTAATTATTACTCCATAAATTTAACTTTTTTCATGCATTATAGCTGAGTAATTAAGAAAATAGTCATCAACAAAAATAATGATGAAGTGATAAATACTCTATTCTTAACCAAAAGCTTGTTGGATTCGAATTTCTTGGTTCTACACAACACATTAAAGTCTCTATGAATATGTTTTTTTGAATAACATGTTCTGGTTGCACTTTGAACACTATTTAAGATATTATCTTTTGGTGTAACAAAAAAAAAAACCATAACAACTCATTTATGGTTGGATTATATTGATTGAAAAAAGTCTTAGAATATGTCAGAATTGACTTAAAAGTTGGTTAAACTTACTTTTAAGTCAATTTTAATTTTTTAGAGTATATCACAAAGTTAATAATAACTTAAAATAAATTTAAAATGACTTTAAAAAGTTAAGAGGAAACTAAGCAAATACCCCATAAAAACTAAATAATTACAAATATATATCCCTTTACATTCATACTCCTCTAAATAACTAGAGTGTATACCCCCAAATTAATTTCGCTACAACTGATATTAAATAAGTATCATATACTGAATTGGTATTATTAAGACTGATAATTTCATTTATACAATTTGTCATTTTTCATACGTCGCAACAACATATAATGGACTATCTGTCCATTGAACTTGAAATGTTCTGAAATATGCTTCGAGTGTCCAAAAAAAGTACCTTTAAATTCTTCATAAATTTTTTCTTGAATTAGAAGTTTTCTAAAATCACGATAAACAATCATCTTTGCTCTTACAGAAATTTTCATCGGAAATAATTCTATCTCATCCATCCATGTCACTAAATCATACGACTTATCTGAGATATCTATTGCACAAATTAACAAGGACATGGATCTTCATCCTCATCTTTAGTTTGGGTTACTCTCCTCACCTTCACTAGCACTTTTTTTTCCCACTAGATTCATCATCATCACTAGACTAAGCACTACTGTCATGGTAGTTATCAATCTCGACCATTATATCAGAATTCGAGTTTGACTCAAGTTCTTCCACAACAGTTTTTTTTTTTAATCTTTGAAAACTTCTTCAGCCATTTGTTTCTTATTTTTTGAAACATTAGGAACAAATAGTTTAACGATGTCGCCTCTAGTTTTAGCTATACTATACAATACACAAGCAAAAAAAATTTGTCATAACAAAATATCTACCACTGGTCTATTAACACAATCAGAGTTGTTCTAAAAAAATATGCAAAACAAGTAGCAATTTCAACATAAATAGATAATGCCATTAACATAAACATCATTAAAGTCGATCAAAATACAATAAAAAATTTCAAATTGATAGGCGAGATAAACATAAAACTGTTAAAAAAATTCTATGCATTATTCAAACCAAAACGTCATTAACGATGCGAATACAAAAACATGAACTAAAAAGGGTCAGATTTTCCAAACGTTAAGCAAAAATCTAAACTTCACTACACTATCGCAATAAAATAAATAAATCAAATTACTAGAAGTTACTGAAAATACGATTAAACTTACCCTGGAGGAAGAAACTTAAACAAGATTCAACTGAACTTGGGGAAGAAGATTAAAGAAAAAAAGACCTGCTCAACTTCATTTTGAAATCTCCAGAAATGATTATGGGACCTCACGTTTATTTATGGTCTCAAGAATGAAAGATGGAAATGGTGGTTGTTGGAGAAAACTGTGTTTTATGGAGATTTATAATTTCGATAAAGTTGATATATGGAAGATCAAGAGTGCACATTAGAGAAGATCATTTGCGAAGTTCTAAAGTTTCCTCCGAAAAAGTTTTTTATATTGAAGTTTATTAAATATTTTTTTATATTGGAGTTGTACTTTTATTTTTGGAGCGATGAAATTTATTTAATATTTGAAGTGTTGAAAAGAAAAAGATTTTTTTAAAACTTGATTTTATCCCTGAATTTCTCAAATTGATGAAAAAGTCTCTAACCCCACAATCAATCCCACTTTTCAACGTTTTCTTATTAACTCGATCCTAAAAATAAATGAAAAATAAATTAAATAAATATGAGCTAAAATAAATTTTGGAGACGGGTACAATACCAAATAATCTCACATAAGTCCAACACCACAAGGTGATTATGCATTTGAAAAGCATTTCGATGCTTGACACAGAGGAAGCAATAAAAAAATAGGCCCAAACACTATAGCATATATACTCTTTTGCCCAAATAAGATAGTATAGATAACTCAATTGTTACTACTAAACAAGTGAGAAAAATACTACTTATATTTGTTAGTTTCTCTTCATTTACCTTTTCTTGTTATTTTAGTGTTTTACTGGTTTTGGTTTTATAACGCGGCATCAACGTAAACTTATGTCATTGCAAATACTTCAAAAGTATCAAAGTCAATTTTTCCATTTATTTTTCCTAATTATTTTTCTTTTACTAATTAGTAAAAGGTCAAATATATTTAGTCAAAACATCAAAAGATAAATATTAGTAAAATTTATTAATAATCAAGAGACAAAAAAAAAAAAAAGAGGCAAAACACATAAATAGACGTTTACATTTAATCTCAATCAACATTTAAACACTTAAACTTTGACTATTCACATCTAAACATTTCAATTCATCTAAATTATATCAGTTAAACATTTTACCTTACAAAATAATTATTTATACACCTTCAAAATTTATATATATCACTTCAACATAACGTCGAATATCTACTATTCACACAACATAGATAAATTAAAATATGTTAGTTAATTATCAGTTGAAACCAAAATCAACATAATGTGTCTAAATGTACGCTATCAAAAATTAAAATACGTTCTTAACAAACGAGGTCAAATTTAAAAGTTTATTTTATAGCGATTTCAAAACCACAAATAAAATGTGAGGAAAAATATTCTTATGTGGTCTAAGTGTAATTTACAGAAGTTTTGTATTTTCATGGTGGTGGACCATGAATATGTCAACAACAGTGCACTTCGCACGCAATTCTCACACAAAATCTCAACTTTGTTAACAAGCACAAACACTTTTGCACGATCTTCCTATTCACTATAAATAATAATAATCGCCGAATCAATTTTATTCCTTCATTTGATTCATCTTCTTCGTCGGTGTTGTGGAAAACCCTAATTTGAAATTGGAGAAATACAAAAATGTCGTGGTTAAGATCAGCTATGAACAAAGCAGTAGAGGTTGGAAATAGCAACCTCACACGCACTGTCAGAAATTACGCCGATTCCGTCGGTCACGCAGTTGCTGAAGGAGCCAAAATTTTACAGGATCGCATTGTAAATCTCCTTACTAATTAATGTTCATTTCAGTTTTGTTTTTTTTGTGATTTTTGAGCTTAAATTTGTGCTGGAATCAAATTTAGAAAATATAGTGCAGTTTCCTTTTTAGTTTTCTTCCCATAAATGGCTAATAACTGGTGCTTTGCGGTTTAAATTGTGTCCTCTTAGCTACTAGACTGTTAAGCGGAGAAAATTTGCTGTATTTTAACCAGTTGCCGAGGGCGTCAAAATCTTACTAATCAATGTTTAATCATTTGTTTTTATGCAGTTTTCCTTCCTTTTCTTTTAAATGCTTAGACTTGAACTGGTGCTGTGGTTTAAATTGTTGACTCTTAACTACTAGGCGATTTCCTTAGGGATGAATAAGGAGTATATTTAAGTGATATCAGTAATTAATAGTTGTCCCAAGTGTGGATGTGGAGAAATTTGCTGCATTTTTACGAAGTGCATTTCAGCAATTGTATAGGAGAATTAGAAGGAGAAGCTGGTGAAGTAGTCTGATGAGAATTGAAACGGTGTACTGGTTGCAAGTCATTATATTAGGAGTCGAGCCATTAAATTTGAAGGAGATAGATTTTGTAGAAGAATGGATTGGTTTGGAGAAATGATTTGATGATTATTGAGAGGGATGGTAGAGGGCTGGGTGGTAAATTCTTCTTATAAAAGAATCAGCTTTATGATAAATTGAATTGCAGAAGAACTAGGAAAAAGGAAGAGACAGTTTGCACGAGCCTTGTCCTCGGCAGGGTTCAGCAATAGCAGACTACAGTAAGTAATAACTGAATGCAAGTATTAATATCAATCAGAGAAAATAAACAGATGCATCTAACTAATTTGTTTGCTTTGATGATACATCAATTGTAAAAGAGTTAAAAAAATATTTGGCTGGAAAAAGGTAAGAAATGCTACACGGCTATCACATATAAGCGCAGAGCTCAAATAGTGCTCAACTAATAAAATCTTGTGAACTGAAGGAACTATCCATTCTATGTCTAGGAACCCTTGTGATTGCACTACATTTCTTTAAGTGAAGTAAAAAAATCATTGCTAATTGGTTTGTTTACGACAGGGGAATAGGAACTTCAAAAGCTTTAAACAGACGGTCCAAAGATTGGAAGAAGCTTCTATTTCCTGCAAGGGACCAGAGAGAGTTCAGTTAATGAAAAGGTGGTTAGCTGCACTTAAAGCAATTGATAACATGTCAGAGGTTTCTGTTGAAGATAAAGAGAAGAACAATGAGCAGCAGCATCCTTCCGAGGAAGTAAGAAAACAACCACTGGTGAGTAGCTTGATCTTGGCTGCTGTTGCTCTGTTATCTTTCTCCTATTACCGTGAAACAGGATTGAATTTGTTCCTTGTAGACACAATTTCTCTATTTTTGTCTTTTAATTGCACATGAGAGAAAGACGATCTGAGTAAACTAGTATTTTCTTCCTTTAAGATTACTGTCTTATACACCATGCAGTTTGGATGCTTTTTTAACCACTCGATGTACAGATGAGGTGAAAAGATAAATGTCCTAACAGTTTGTATTCATTGATTTTCTTTGCCGTTGTTTCATCGTATTGAATTGTCTTTTAAATGTTGATCTCTGTGTCTATTATTCTCCTTCATCATGGTTCTTTTGCTGCTTTTGAGATCTTTGCTCTTTCATCCATCTCTATCTGTTGTTTTAAAATCAGTAAAGCAGCCTCTGACTTCACTTTGTCCTGTATCCTGCTGTGATGGCAATTACCTTCCTATTGAATTAACTTGTGCATAGTATCAGATTAATGCCCCTTGATTATGTTATGCCTCATGCACCAACTAGATTCATGTACTTAGCTGTTGCCTGTTGCAGCATCAAGACACACTATAAGGAATCATCCTGTGAGTCACTGATAAACAGTAAATATTTGAGTGTGGCCTCTTCATTATGTGCAAAATTTAACTTTTGAAGAAAATGCGGTTCAGGGATTAGAATTTACTTTGAGCTGCGTTTGTCGTGACAAGCTTTATATGAGTTTTGCTGCTTCTAATGTGAGGATTCTTGCTACCTAATCATGAGAAGTGTATGAAATAATTTCTTTTGCCTTTTGAAATCTACTTGTTGTGAATATAATCCTCTCAAATCATTACTGATTCTTAGATTGGACAAGGAAGAGATAGCACTGTGATAAATACCCTCCACTTCAAATGATAAGATTGGAGAGTTTGAGTCATTGAGGGAGTAAAAGTAGGAATTGGCCACTGTAGGGCTCTTGGATAGGGGTTCTTTTGCATGAAGTTCACCATATCAGAATAAACAATCTGAGTATTTAGATTGTTGTCCCCCTCTGATCTTATTTTAGTTACAGGCCATTTCTTTATACTTTTGTTACTTAGACATGGAGCAAACACAATCATGGAATTTTGGTGTTCTTTTGTCTTTTGCATACCTCTTCTTTGCTTGTTGATGCCATTGCCGTTTATCCTTCAAAAATTGCATTCACAATATTTGGTTTTATGCAGATTGACTTAACCCATATTTATAATGTTATAGGTTCTCTATTATGATTCTGAGATGGGCGGTGAGCCACTGAACTTTCGTGACGTCTTTCTCTATAGTAAAGCGTTGGAGGGCATATTGATATGTATGGTATGCTACGTTTCTAAGTCCTGCTTGCTTTCGGCAAAGAAGTTGCAATTATTTTTGGCTTTTCCTGTAACTACTGTTCCTGTTTCACTTTGACTCAATTTTGATCTTCATGATTGCTTTAATCTTTTCAAGAAATGTTACAATTATTGTCTCATTTGAGCAAAGACACCTATGGAGTGTTTTATTTATACAATATTTTAAAAAAAAATGTTGTATTTGGTTGACTGTACCTCTGGAGAAAAGTTGGTGCTTTATTATTGTCCCCCAGGTCATCTAATATCTTTTGGTCTTGGACATTTCACATGTACTTTGCTTGTCGTGTGGATCTCAAATTGCTTATCACGCATGTTCACTCTTTTCTGTGATTCAGATTCTTGAAGCGCCAAACGAAGAGGAAATCTCTCTCCTTCTTGAATTATTTGAGTGAGTTCTTTTACTATAATGTCCATGAGTATATGATTTCCATAGCATGCAATGTGATTTTGATAACATGTAATTAAAGCGTTCTTCCAGTGCGTGGTATGTGGGGAGTGGGTACAGTTATTGACTGAAACTTTACTGTGTTTGGTCACATGCAGACTCTGTCTCACTGGGGGAAAAGCGGTTCACAGTGCAATAATCAGCAGCATCCAAGATCTGTCAAAAGCTTTCTCAAACTACCAAGACGAAGTATTGGTAAGGGGACAATCTTTCCATTTTTAATAAACATATGCCATAACTGATAAGGTCTTGATTTTGGCGGCTCTCTATTCAATCCATTGACAGGTAAAACGTGAGGAGCTATTGCAGTTTGCAGAAAGTGCCATCACAGGGTTGAAATTTAATGCAGATCTCGGAAGGTATTGCTTCTTATAACACCTAAAATTTTGACATCTTTTTTTATGTGAACCCCAGGGTTGGAGCTAATTATTTTGAAGTGGAATTTCCTTCTTGTTTTCAGAGCTTTTGCTGAATGCACTTAGTTTCTTTTTTCTTTAGTCGACGAGTAACTGCATCTTATTATCTTATGATAAGTAAGTGCATCTTATTAAGTCGAGAGACAGGAAAGCTCCTGCTATTAGGATGGGAAAGAAACAACAATACATTTAAACATGACGTTTGTCACCTTTCAAAGAAATGTATTTTTAAATGTGAGCTATCTTATTTCCTTCTGATTCCTTCTATGTAAATGAAATGATAGTTGTAGAGCCTTCCAAGAGTGAAAAAGGGGATTCATATAGTATCAAAAGACATTTCCTTTAGTGTAAAGTTTTGGAGCCTTTCATTTTTTATTTTTTATTTTTAAAAAATTATGATATGGTAGGTATAGCAGAGGTAGCCAGTCCTTGAAACCTGATCTAGAAATCATTTGAGACTTTTGTGATCTTAAATTTGTTTATGATCTAATTCTTTCCTAGACATGCCATATATGTAAAAGACAGCTCATTTCAAGGACCTTCTTATCAAGCGAAGAATTCATTTTGACCATTTTAAAACAATTATTAATGATGGTAAAATACAGGTCACATGTTTGATATTCTGCCATTTAACAAAAAAAATATGCTATTGTTACGGGGGGGAGGGGATGCCACTTGTGATGTTCGAACCTTTCACTTACTTTTGAAGTTGACCGCTCAACCCCTTGATATTGTGCCATCGATATCTGCTTTAGGCCTAAGGTTTTTGTTTTGGTTGTAATAAATGCTTTCCACCTGCAGAATTGATGCCGAAGTCTCTACATTGAATAAACAACTTGATGAAATAAAAACAGTAAACGACGCAAGTGGGGATCAGGAAACAATATCCAAAGAGACTGCGGCTTCAATAGAGGTGAACCGGATTGGTGCTATATTTTTTCCTTTTGTTGCTCCATCTACCATATTTTATTAGGCACAATCAATCTGGCTTGGGACTAAGAAGTTGAATTTGAACACATGTTATATAAGCAGTAGAATGAGAAACAATTTAGTGGTTAAAGCTGAAGTAATCGATGAATTACGCATCATTATTTAACCTTAAATTGTTTAATGAATTTTGATGAAAGTCTTATTAGATGTTGTTACACAGAAACGGAACCTCCTCTCTAGGAGGTGTGCTCTCTTGGCTAGCTGCTAGAGGGGTGATTTTGGCAGCGCAAAATCTGAGAAATGGAAGGTTGGTGTTATATGTGCAAGGAGATGGGCAAGGACATGAATCATCTTCTTATGCATTGCGATTTTACCATGAGGTTATTGTGGGGGACATGGTTCAGGGGTTTAGGATTTCTTGGGCAATGCCAAAAAATTTGAAAGATTTGATGTCTTTGTTGGAGGAGCAGGAGGAGGAGACTTAGGGCATGGAACGTGGTTCCTCCTGCGATGATGTGGGTTGTTTGGACTTTGGAGAGAGAGAGAGAAATAGGAGAGCTTCTGAGTGGATAGAGTCGAGTTTTATTCAGTTGAGGAGTAGTCTCTGGTCACTTATTTTCTTTTGGTGCACCCATAAAGTTCCATGTGGTGGGAGTTTGTAGAGAATCGCGTCTTTTTGTAGATCATTTACTTTTTGGTATACCCATTGTAGACGGACAGATTTTTGCCCATTATGAATGAAATACAGTTACCTGATCAAAATAATAAAAGAAAATGTTGTTACTTGGATGAAGAAAACGGAATGGATCTGGGAAGGTGGTGCTTTACATATGTTAGTATTTGATATACATAATTGGTTCATTTATAAAATGGAAATGTTCTTCATAGACCATAGCAGAGGAACACATGGAGTATTCAGGCAATCCTCTCCATTTATATCCATATCATAAATTTGATCAGTCATTCAGAATTTCCATAAGTTTACATGTTTTTATTTTTCATTGTAGTGTTAGGTCATGGAGAGTGATACATGAGGTTACTGCATGAGATTCATTTTCCATTGCATCAGGAATGGACTTCTATACTTAAAATAATTTATACATAAGTGTATTAAACTTACCACAAACATATAATTCTCAAAACTTTGTTATTTTATGAATTAGCTTGTTGAAGATGGATGTTGCATTAGGGGCTTTCATTAATCTAGCATGATAAGAGACCAAAATGAATGAAATTTTCCTAGCACTGCATATATTAGGCCAACCTACTTGTCTTATGTAATTAGAAGTTTATGACATAGTTGAATGACCATTGTATTTTTCCTATAGGCTCTGAAAGTAGCACTTGCTCATATTCGGGTCTGCTCCAGAGTAGAAGGGCTTCTACTGAAGAAAAAATCTCTTAAATACGGGGACTCTCCGGAAGTCCATTCTCAAAAGGTATATTATCCCATTAAGTTTAATCTGATCATGTTTATTTTCTGAAACAAAAGGCCTGATCTCCCTTCTTGGGGTGCATCATACTTCTTTTGTGCTTCATATGTTGTCTGTCAAAAACTCGATATATCATATATGTGATGTGCATTAGTTTTTTCAAGTCTCTGGAGTATTTTCCCCAAGGTGATATTGTCTGCCTGCGTATATTTTTATGCCTTGGGTTGTCCGTCCCGTATGTTTTGAAATATTTCTTCTTAAATTTTCTTTTGAATATTTGATTAGTACTTACATAATTTTTTTTCTAATCTTGTATTCATTGGCTTCAATATTGTATGGACCTAGATATCTTTAAGCTCAAACTCACGATTGACTTTTTTGTAAAGCATGCCATTGTTGGCGACTTGGCGGAGTTTACCATATTTCAAATTCTTACTATGAGTTTCTGGTTTCATTGAATCTTTCCTTTTCTTTTCCTTTTGGGGATTAGTGTTCTACACGTTTTTGATGAAGAGCGTAGTGTTCTACTGAGTCTGTGCTACTCCTACAACTATATTTTGTGAAATAGCTGCTTCGCTTCTTCCCTTACTATTTGTTGGGATAGAGTATGGTGGATATCAAGACAGCTCTTTTGAGTTGTTAAATCAATCTTTTCACTTTGTTTTATGTGCCAATATTCTTGAAAGTGCAAGGTCGGCATGTCCCAGTTCTTTAGTTCTCTGAAAGCATTATTCTTCTGATAATTTGTCTTGAACTAAATTTTATCAACACAAAGACCAGTGGACCTTATTAAAAGAAGACCAGTGTAATTGTTGAGGCTAGCAAATATCCATCTCTCTACACAAATACTAGGTGCTTTGCATCTTCCACAAGATTCAAGCAATATTCAACTATTTGCAGGTTGATAAGTTGAAACTCCTATCCGAATCTCTTGTTAGCTCCACCAACAAAGCTGAGAAGGAGATCTCAGATGACAGGTTAAAACTGCACATTTCAATCTCTGTCTGTGACTTGTTTAAAGTTGACAAAGCTGCAAGTTATTTGATTAGTCACTTACAAGGCCAAGACCTTGGCCTCATATGTGTTTCTTTTATAATTTTTCATCTTTTATTTACTTTATTTGTTATGATGGTGGTGTCCTGGCCAGCTTGCGTGCACACTTCCCATCAGCATAGGTACCAAACAACTCTGTCCACCAAGGCTTAGGCATATGAGAAGAAATCCCCAAGTACTTTTTGCCTCCACTGGGTTTGAACCTGCGACCTCATTGTTCTCTTCCCATTCCATTGATCACTAGGTCACACCCTTGGCGCAAACTTTTTTCATCTTTTATTTGTATTGCATTGTGGTATAATTGCAGGGGTAACTCTCCCTCAAGTACATAGGAGGTGAATGGAAAGTGCTTGATTCTTGAGTACAATTTAGATCCTTTATTCCCCTAAAACGAACCTTTGTATCACCATCTCTGATACATTTATAGATAAAGCGCAATGGGCTCATTTTTGTGAAATTACTTGGGTTTTCTGCTTGGGGAATTGATGTCAAGTTAGCATGGTTCTGTATAAGTTTATTTAATAATTTGGAACGAACGCTTTCAGTAAGCATGACTAATAACATCATTTATCCTGGGGAAATATCTGCATCTTGGTTAAAAACACTTATTTACTTTTCTGAGGCTGGAACTGAATTTAGAGTTTGATTATCCCCCATGTGAGTAGTTCTGTTTTGTATGCGTTTATGATGGAAACTCACCATAGAAAGGCTTGAAAGAAGAGTTTTGCTTTTTGAGAAGTTTTCATCCAATATCTTGCTAGATTATTCTTTTTAAAACATATCTTACCTCTTTCTCAAAAAAAAAAAAAAAAATTGTTTGGCTCAGAGAAGCAGGACCTACCCGTGTTGAGAAAAGCATCGAAAATACTGGGCTTGTCATAAACCACAGAAGCTGGACCTACCAGTGTAGCATGAATATTAAGTTGTTAATAAGACAGCTGGGGTGGCTACTTGTACTTGGACCTGATGAATCTGATTTGTTGGTCCTTGTGCAAAGGATGTTGGACAATTGAAACTGCTTCTCTTTGATATAAGTTTTGTTTTCTGTGGCAATTCAAAGTATCTCAATTGAGTTGGTTTTATATAATTATGTGTTTATTTGTAGGGATTATCAGCATGAAATATCTGATGATTTCGTATCAGTTATATTGTAACACCTTATTCCTTCTATACAAGGATGACTCGTATCAAGTGTTTTATGCGCTTCTTATTTGAAAAATTGCTAACTGTGTATCGACATATCTAATATTTCTATTGCCATTTCTAACTTTGGCAGAATCCAGAAAGAGGAGGCACTAAAATTTCGTGTTGCCAAGACCAGTGAAGTGGGTGAAATAGAAAAGGTAATGCACTTATAGGACATTACATTGTTGTTGGAATGCTTCATATGTTCCAAATGTAGTTACATAAAAGACATGGGTTTTCCATGCATTTGTTGAAATTTCCTGATATGGCTGCTTTTGATTTGTAGTTATACACCTATACTTTTAGTTTAAATAAATAAAGAATTTCTAGGAAGAGAATAAGAAGATAAAATACCCTTTACACTGTGTCTACAGTGTGCTTTATTCTAATTTTAAAATTGTTTTTTTGTAATATTTCCTTGTATTTGCCGCATTAACCTTGACAAGTCAGTGAAACCAGTTTGATTTTCTGCCTGGACTAAAAATTTTGAGGTTATGGCTCCTTTGCTTTTGTTTTCAGGAATTAGGAGCTGAGATCTCAGCTCTTGAGAAACAAAGGAATGAGATTGAAGCTCAACTGAAGCAGGTAAGCAGTTGGTGGAAGTCATCTCCTGTACCTTGTTTTTAAGTATTTTAATCATTTACCTATAAAAATAGAACGAAGCCCCTCCTTCATACAGTTTACAACTACACATACAAGTTGGACGTTTAAGATGTGTTATTGGAACATATGTGCCTACCTTTAAAATCTCTTTTTGTCATATGAACTTCAAGTTCTATCTTGACTTGAGGGTCTATTGGAAACAACATCTCTACCCTAACAAGGTGGGGTAAGACTGCGTACACACCACCCTCCTTAGACCCCACTTGTTGGATTTCATTGGGTATGCGTTTTCTTGGCCTTCAAGTTGTGTGAAATTTCATGCTTGTATTTTAAAGGAGAATGCTAGGCACTATACGTGTGCCTCTCCCTAATTCTGCAATAATTTTTCATGCTATGCCATTGAGCTAATCAAAGAATAAAAATTCATACAAGTATGATTACATCAATTGCCTTAATGATATGGGGCTGCATGACTGAGAGACAAGGTCTCAACTAGAAAAATTATCATCTAAGGAAAGCTTCTAACTTCTTGGAACTCAGAAAATGTTAACTAAGTAAGGTTCCTTCCCTTTTTTTAGCTTTACTGTTTTCTTTAGGGTACACCGAGAATCCTCAATGCCAAACTGATTTTGATTCAAACCCCTTCATTTTATTAAGCAATTTTATAATAAGATATTATTTCAGGGTGAAGCATTAACTATGTTTTTATTATAATCTGCTTTATCAATCATCCCTCTCTATCTCTCTTTGGAACAAAGGATAATAGAAGATAATGATGACATTTCACATTTCGCTCTCTTCTAAGTGTTTCCAGCATAGCAGGGCATATGTTTTAGTTAGTTTAAGAAGAGAAACTTTTAGTTTTCTTGCTCTGAAAATGGTGGTGGTAAATACTAAATACTCACTGGATGTGTAGGTTCTGGTGGCATAACCTAAATGTCAATGTGATAGTGATGTGGATAAGTGAAACACATAGTTTTTGAGGTTAAATCTTAATGCATTCTTCACTCAACTTTACTACCTAACAACTTACATGATTATTGACTTGCACTACCTGTTTCCGCACAATTTTTCCCATTATCTCTCAGTTATACCTGTCAAATTGAGATAATAAAGAAGGTATCCATGATAAGTCTTCATTAACTGAAAAGAGTTTGAAATAGTTCTAATTTTTTCCATTTAAATTGTGCTAATTTGCCATGTCACTGTCCTGACTAAACTGGGTTCTTTTAGGTCAATATCTCCTTGGCAGCAGCTAGTGCACGCCTTCATAATGCCCGAGAAGAGAGGGACCAATTCTATGAAGCTAATGATCAGATTGTTGCTCATTTAAAAACTAGAGTATGTCTTGTTTTCTTTTGACAATCAATTCTTCTTTTGCTTAGCTTCTTCTACCTCCAGTTCCGAAGTTGTATCCGATATGGATCTCTATTCTTCTCCTTTACATTTGGCCATGAGTTCTCTACATTGTCGTAGGAAGGCGAGCTATCTAAGACCATTGGCTCATGTAGAGTGGAAGAACACGTCGTTAGTTCATGGATCAAATTTTTGGAAGATGCTTGGGTTCTTCAGTCCTCCTATACAGAGACCAAAGACAAGGAGGCCAAGTATGTTACAGGATTTACCACATGATCATTCTTCCAAATTTCAGAAAAGAACCTTTTTACTTCACCTAATATTATAGTTTGTCTAAATGGTGACACTTGGAACTTGGTAGTTTTTCTTTTTGGTAATTGTTGCTGTCTTGTGTTCTTCTAGAGTTGAATTGGAAAAGCATGAGGATTATTTTGTGAACTTGGTCTTGCAACTTCTCTCTGCTTACGAGGTACTTGTTTGAGAAAGTATTTTATGCCGTCCTTTTTTCTGAAAAAATATTTTGAGTAACTCTTTATCTAATATGTGTTGCTTGCACAGAAAGAGTTGAGGCCTTCAATTGACCGTATTAGAAAATATGTGGAAAATTTGAAGAGTTTAGGTGAAGGGTAAGGCCTTTCTTTGGATTCATAAGCCTGCACATTTTTCTGCTCACGTTCTTAATTGTCTATTTTGTTTTCATATAGCAGCTCAGCAAAAGAAGCTGGTCCGTCTTCTGGTGAATCAAAAGCATTGAGCCCTAGGAAAAGTCTGGAGTTGGAGTACCTGGACTATGAAGCCAAGGTAAAAATTGACCACTCAAAACCAATCTGATGAACATCATGAAATTGGTATTCTTTTTGAGTCACGAGTTTTAATGTGCCTCCACCCTTTCTGTCCAAGACCTAAATTTAGTGGAGGTCTTGCTCCTTAGTTTGTGACTAGTGTTGAATATTATAACAAGTGGCTTCCTAGTTTCGAGCAGCTAGACTTTATATTCTATTTGATATTTTATGTTTGTGGTACCATCCTAATCTCTGAGGCTTGAAGCTGGTGATCTTCACCTTCCCCTCGTTTGATGAGTTGGAAACCTTCTTTTATCCTTCCAAATAACACTTAATCCTTTCTGCTTCTATGTTTCAATATCGAATTATTTAACGTTGAAAAGAACCCAGTACAGAGGCCAGTTGTTTGGTTTGGTCTCCCCTTTTACTTTCTTCCAACTGTCTTGCAATATCATGCCTGATTCCTAAGGTATATGTCTCATGGTAGTGCAGATTATAACCACCTTTAGCGTAGTCGACAACATGATGGAGCAGTTCTATGCTCAACACGGGAAAGTATCCAGGTTTGCTTGATGCTTTTACTGTTTCCGATAGCTTTTATTGGATACCAAGCTCCATCAAGTGATACATATACATGTTTTCTTTTCACTCAGGAAAGATGATCCAAAGATTAAAGAGCTGTTTGAGAACATTGAAAAATTACGAGAAGAATTTGAATCTATTGAGAGACCGGAACTGGAAATGGAGATCCCGGATGCCCCCACCCAAGAGGGAGATGCTTCATCTCATAATATTCCTGATGAAAATATATCAGATCCCGCAAAGAAGGCAACAGAAACCCCTGAAACTGGGACGAACGAGGAAAACAAATCTCCTTCTACCAAAGCAGAGAATGTGTCTAAAGCTGCACCCAATAAAGTGCCGGAAAATGTATCAAGTCCTGCAAGGAAGACAACAGAAGCCCCTGAAGCTGGCGCAAAGGAGGAAAAGAAACCAGCAGCTACGAGTGCCGAGCAAATGTATGAAGCAGAGTTGGCGAAATTGGAATCTGAGTCTGGAAACATTAACCAGGATTTCTCTGCAGAAGAGATTGGTGGCTGGGAATTTGATGAACTGGAAAATGAGTTAAATTCTGGGACTCGAGCAATCCCCGAAAAAAGATAGAAATACCTAACGATAAAACTTAGAAATATCCATGTCTAATAATGTCTGGATGTAGTTTCATGTATTTATTCTGTGTAAATTCGCAAACTTGCGGAACTGCATTTCTTATCAGAATCATGTAGAAACTTTGCTAGGATGATTGATTATATTCAAATTTAGTCCACTAGACCCGGTAAGCCAGAAAATATTAACTCACAGGTTCAGATTTTATTTGCGTTATTCTTAGATTTTACGTTATCACTCCTTTTTGATGACTTCTATTTAAAAATTATTAGCTTGTCTGCATTTTTTCTTTTGATCTGGTGTGTTATTTTATGCCGTTTAGTAAGCATGAATATTTTGCTGCATCATATTATACAGAAAATGTTCGAGTAGGAGTCAATATCAGAAACAACCTCTCTACACCACAAAGGCAGGGTAAGGTTTGTGTATATTTCATCCTCTTCAAACCCCACTCGTGACACTTTTTTGGATATGTTAGTTGTTGTAGTTGAGTAAGGATGAGTCATTTGGTAAGGAGACAATGCACCTTGTAGAAGTGGTAACTAGGAGTTTTCACCACGGAAGGATATGGTGTAGTGTAGTAGATGGGGCTCCTCGTCTCTTAACTAGAGATTTCGATTAAGAAAAATTCTTGGTAAAACGATTACATTCGACATTAGTATTAAAGTTTGATTATCTAAGGGATTGTTTCTAACATGATTTTTTTCATATACAAGGTTCAAATTCGAAAGTTCTGATTAAAATCACCTACCCCACCGCAACCATGTTGATAGCCAAGTAGTTAAGGTAAGTAGTATTGAACTTTCAACAATTATTTTATGTATCCTATTAATGAGACCTTTCTTTAAAGTTGTTTAATTGTGTTGGTTGTGCTACAATCGGATAGCACATCCAAATTATTGAAGTCAAAGTTTAACTTTAATACTCAGATATTATTTACCAATAAAAAATATATTCTTAACTTCCTTAAATAATAATTATATTTAATCAATTATGACGAGTGATATTAATAATCTAGCAAATAAGGTAGATTACCGTTATAATAGGTTTAAGTACATATTATTGTACTCTTGTAGGTCATACTTAACCTTAATATGTAAACAAAATCTATACGATGTGCAATATACTTATTAGGAATTGGGATATGATTTGGAAAAACAAAAAAATAATATTTTTAAGTTGAATTTGAAGTTAAAGTTCTATTTGGTATATCAAATGCACCCTAAAGTTGTCCAATAAGTCGAATATATACTTCAACTAATTAGGAGATATGTTACCTTCTAATTGGGCCTCTATTTTTTTTCTTTAAAAAATAGATTTTACAAAAGAAATAGGTCCCCCACAATTCTTAAAAACTTTTTTTTTCAAATTCTATAATTCAAATTTGAAGTTAAAATAATGGACAATTTTAGTATACACATATTTATTTGAAATAATATGTATTTGAGGATTATAAATAGCGTGTGATATGTTAGTAAAAGTTGTTTTGCATAACTATCATCAATATATATCATTAATGAGTTGGTTAAATTTCAACTCTAAAATTTAAGTGTAAAGAGATGAGCTAGTTATTTCATTGTCTCAGACATAGGGTATACTTTTAACTCTTATATGGGAATAAAAGACAGCATTAGGTGGGGGTCTGGAAATTATAAATTAAGATATTAATACCATCAACATTTAAGTTAGTAATAAATTTTTGCCATATAGTCTAGACTTGTCCCATTAATTTCTTGTTTTAAAATTTGTAAAAAAAAAAGAGGAATTACTTTTTGAATAGTATACTTTACGCCTTAACAAATATTTAATTTCATACTCAAATATTAACATGAGTGAATCTATCTCTGGCTATAATTACTTTATAAATTATTTAATTATATAAATAGGTGTTATATTGTTAATATATACGATTTAAATCTTCTCAAAGTTAAAAAAAATTTTTGACAACTAGAATTGAATGAGGGAATAGGAAATATATATGTATATATAAGTCTATTCTCTGACCTCCAATTGTGTTCATAAAGAGACATGAGACATCCAATTTGCACTTAGGTTCCACCAAGTAAACACAATTACCATCTCGTCTCAAAATAAATATCGTTTTAATTTATTTTATGATTTTTAAAAAAATTACAAAATATAACTTATTAAGTAATCCTTATTTGTTAGGCATTTTCTTGAGAATTGAACAGTATTAAAAATAGTTAATTAATACAATAATATATATATAAAGAGATGAAAACATTCTATAGGCACACAATAGTACTTAACCATTATGACATTTGAAACTACTAGTTACAAAAGTTCTACAACCATATAAATCTTATGTCTATAAAAAAAAATCATTCTTTATTTAACGTCCAGCTCAGTCAAATAAGTTCACATAAATTGAACCTTAGAGTCACTATACATATCTCCAGAGGTGTTCGTAGTTCGATTTGGATCGGTTATTGATTAAAACCAAAACCAAACTAATTTAGTCAGTTTTTTAAATTTCTAAAACCAAACCAAACCAAACGAAAAAAATAACCAACGGTTTGGTTATTGGCGGTTTGGTTCAGTTTGGTTCAATTTTTATGGTTTATTTGATTTGAAAGTATTAATTTTTTTGAGTATGTACATATCTCGACAGACACAAACACCAATTACATGAGCAATCTACAGAAAAATTAATGTCGGTTCAGTCAAACAATTAAGCAATATTATATGTATGACTATTTTATGTGAAGTACAGTAATATGTAAAGACTAAAATGGATTTTGATGGACTTGGATTTGAAATTGTTATACTTGGGCTGAAGTGTTGGGCATGAGAAAAATGATAAAGTTAAAAACTTTAGTTAATTAAAATTTAACAAAATAGTTTTAATTTATTTATGAATAATATATAAATAATTATAAAATTTATATATCTAGTTTATTGGTTCGATCTGGTTATTTTTGCGGTTATTTTTTAGTTAAACCAAAACCAAACCAAATAGTATCGGTTTTCAAAATTTAAAAACCAAATTTAACCAAACTAAACCAAATATCGGTTTTTATTAATCGGTTTAGTTTGGAATGCGGTTTGATTTGATTGTTAACCATAACCATGAACAGCCATACATATCTCATATAATCCTCCTCTCTTTATAAATGATTCTCAAAGCTCAACTACACTTCTTACTATATACCACCCCTTCCCCTCATAGAGTGAGTGAGAGAGAATAATACAATGGAAGATGCACAAATATATGGTCATTCAATATGTGACAACAACAACAATGGAGAAGAAGATTACATAGAATTAGAGGTAATTGGCTCATCAAATTCCACCATTTCTTTATTCCATTTCAAGAAAATTTCTCCATTACCTCAACATGAAGTAGCTAGATCATCAGAATTTGAATTCCAAATGTTGTCTAACTTTATTGATAGAAACACAACAGCTGATGAACTTTTCTATAATGGTAAACTTCTCCCTCTTGATCATATCCCTCTTCACAATAATCCAATTACCAACAAATTTCTTCATGTTGGCAAAAATATTGTTGATTTTGAACAATCTTTTAGCACCCCTTATTTACAATCTTGCAATCTTAGTCAAGAAAACTACTTTTTTAAGCACTCAACAAATCATGAAAGTTCAAAAAATTCAAGATTTCTTCATGTTAACAAAAAAATTGATGATTTTCAACAATCTTTTAGCACCCCTTTTTGTCAATTTTGTCATGTTAGTAGAAAACTCAATCAACAAGACTACTCAACAAAAGATGAAAGTTCAAAAACATCAAAATTTCTTCATGTTGCCAAAAAAGTTGATTTTCTTGAACAATCTTTTAGCACCCCTTGTAGTCAATCTTGTCATATTAGTACAAATATCAATCAAGAAGATCACTCAACAAAAGATGAAAGTTTAAAAACATCAAAATTTCTTCATGTTGCCAAAAAAAATGATGATTTTGATCAATCTTTAGACACCCCTTTTTGTCAATCTTGTCATATTAGAAGGGAACTCATGAATCAAGAAGAGTACTACTCAACAAATGATGAAAGTTCAAAACTTTTTCATGTTGGCAAAAGTTTTGATGATTTTGATCAATCTTTAAACACCCCTTTTTGTCAATCTTGTCATGTTAGTAGAAAACTCAACAATCAAGAAGAGTACTCCTACTCAACAGGTGATGATCAAAGTAGTTCAAAAACATCAAAAATTCTTCATGTTAGCAAAAGTTTTGATGATTCCAAACAATCTTTTAGCACCCCTTTTCTCCAATCTTGTCATGTTAGTGGTGAACTCAACAATCAAGAAGACTACTTTTTTGGCTACTCAACAGATTGTGAAATTAGGTCAAGAAAGTACTCAAAATGGCCAAAAGTGTCATTAACAAGAAAGCTAAGGCTTATCAAACAACTCTCATTTGATCATTCAAAAATCAAGTGTTTGATTAACAATAGTGTCAAATTAGTAGCCAAGAAAGATTTTTTTGGGAAAATTCATCATAAGAAATCATCATTCTCTGGAGCTATTAAGAAGTTGTTAACAAAAAAAACTTGTTCTTCAAAGAATTCGACACATGGAAATAATATTCAAGAAATGCATTTGTTAGTGAGAAACAAAGATCATGTTGTGTATACAGAAGTTGATCCAATTCAAGCTGCAATTGCTCATTGTAAAAATTCTCATCAAGTACAAAAGAAGTTTAATTCAAGAAAGAGTAATGTAAGTGATACTATTGTACTTGGAAGGTCATTGTCAACATCAAGGATTATCTTTGAAGAACAAGAAAGAATAGACCTATGTAGGGGTTAGAAGTTTTTTTTTTTTAGGGTAGGGTCAAAAATATGTTTAAAGTATCTCGATTTGTTCAAGTTTTTTCCTAAATTATCAGTTGTACGAGTTTTCTAGATACCTCAAACTATCACCAATTATTTTATCGAAACACATCTTAACTATCAATTGTTTCATTTTATTTTATTTTCTATTTGAAAAATGGTGATATTTCAGGTAGGGAAAAGAAACAACTCATAGTTGAAGTGTGTTTAATTTTGATAAGTAGTTTTTGATAGTTCAAATAAGAAATTCGTAGTCTTGTTAATCAAAAAAACGAAATACTTGAACTTTGTATTTTTTTTGTCAAACTTTTTTGAACTGTGAGTCGAGAGTCTATTGATAATAACCTCTCAATCTCACAAGTTGGAGTAAGTATGTGTATACTCTACCCTTTTTCATTGCATGTGTTCTATTATTTGTTGCTTCTCTTGTTTTTGCAAAACTACTTTCTTTTGTTTGATTTTTCTAAACGTTAATCATGGATATTATGTTGTTATTAATATGATCTTGGTCTGAGATAAATTCTAATAAAATATCAAATTGTTCGGGGAGTCCGGTATCAAAACAAACATTCTTTTAACACAACGTATGAAAATGGATCTTCTCTAAAAACCTACATCAAAACAGATATTTAACCAAAATGAACAAACTATCTCTTACGTACACCATTAACGTTCGCCTTCTCCAAATGTAAAAATAAAATAAAATAAAAATTAGAGTTTCCCCCATTTTTGGGCGAACAACAATTCATAAAAAAGGGACAAACTTATGAAAAAATTGTTTATAGCTTTTTATTTTCTTCTTTTTGAAAATTATTCACGTAATAGATATTTTCTACTTCTATCTTTGTGAGATAGAAAATTATTTCTGATAAATTTCTGATACAACAACGCATTACTAAAACAGGTTAAAAAGGAAGATAACAACTACTAAAACACTATATATGTTTAATAAAAAATAATCTATATTAGGAGCTAGTTGAATAGTTAAATGAAGACGTAATACATAAACAAGCAATTAAGCTTAATTTTAACTAACATTAATATTGTTTAATTTTTTAGCGTGCATAAATAAATAAATACCTAACAAACGAAAGATCATTTCTTGAATGCGTAACAAAATCATTATACACAATAAAATGTTATATCTACTTTCTGAGACCATTTATGATTATAATAAATCAACAAGTAGGAGATAATTAAGAGGAATTTAATGAATAACTGTCTGCTCAAAATTAAATTAAATCATCTGTACACGTTCTAAATTAATGTAAAATTTAATAAGCCACGTGAATCAAGGGTGCTCAAATAAATATTCTTTTTGGAAAAAGATCAAAATACATGTTTTTTGGTATAAATATATGAGTTTGTTTACTATAAAAAATATTACTTTCTTAATAAAATATTCTTTTGAAAAATAAGTGATGGACTAGAGAAGAGGGGTATGAATCTGATAGAAAAGAGGGGTAGGGGTGGAATCGTAGAGGGTTTAGGTCAGTGACAAAATCAGAAATTTCACGAAGGTTATTTTAAAATTATATAATAAATTTTTTTTAAAAAAAAAATTGGTGTTAGTAAAATTCAAACACACAAATTCGAAGCGTTTGAAACTGATAGAATACAACAAATTGTGTATATTACTTGAAGATCAAAACGTTATATTAGTAAAAGAAGATAAAAGATGAATGAGAGAAGGTAAAGTAACTAATAACATATATTTATTATTGAAAAAAAAATTATTCATTTGTATTAAACTAGACTTGATAAAATATTTAAATTTTAATTTTTCAAGAATATGAGAAAAGAAAATCACAAACAGAGATTTTATTCATGTGAAATTATATAAAAAGTCAATCAAAAGAATAATAATAGTTATACATTTTTAGGCGAATCCCCATAAATATTTATTTTTTATTTTACATTAAAAAATACTAACATTAATGATTTTCTAATTATTATTATTCATCAATTTTATTATTATTAATGTTTTTTACTTTGATTAATATTTTCATCATTTTAAAGTTATTTTTCATCCTTTATAATATTAATTTGTTTTGAAAATTATTTTTTGAATTTATTGAAATATAACCTCTTATCTTCAAAAGTTTGAATACATTCACTGGGCACACTTTATTTATAAAAAAATATTAAATATGTTATTGTTATATTTCTCGATGCAAATTTATAATAAAGTTTATTATTGTTACCTTTCTTCTTTTTTATTTTTTTTAAGATTTCCAATATAGAAGCTTTAACTAAACTCCAATATAAATATAAGTTGAATTGATTCTTCCGGTTCAATTTCACCGGCCGGCGGCTAAAGTTTACCGGTTCAGCCCCCAAAACCCTAGAGCTCTGTAAATTGCTGATCATGGCGGCGTTGCCATATGCTGATATCGATTCGAGCTTAAAAGCTCTAGCCGGTCGAGCCGAAGGATTTGGCAGATTTGCAATCGGCGGTCTAAATGGTCCGGTCTATTCCGTCACAACATTGTCCGGTTTGTTCCTCTTCCTCCTGCTCCTTCCATTGTTTCATTTCCCTATTGATTGAATGTGTATTGTATAATATTGTGTTTTGGGGATTATTGCAAAAGTGGAGTGTATTTGTAACGACTCAGTTCGCTAGTGATATTGTCCGTCTTGGCCTAAGGTCAACATGGTTTTTAAAAGGCATCACTAGTGTGTAAGTATTGCTTACTTGTATATCCAACATATTTTCCGTGTTTGTGTTTTGTTGATGTAAGACTTGTTATCTTAAGTTGAGGATGTCACGGTATTTTTACGGGGTAGAGAGGTTGTTTTCGATAGAAGCTTGAATGGAAGTAAGAGAGTTAAGAGTCAACAAAATATTAATGCACAAAACAAGTGTAGCAACAAATATTAATACACATTGGAGAGAAAAACAATGGGATACTTAAATCATATTACTAGAAGTATGAGAAAGCTTGACTATCCACTAGCCTTCTACTTGACATCTATGTTTTCCTATCTAGGGTCGTGTCCTCAGTCAGTCGAAATTGTGTTATAGCTTGTCTAATCTCCCCGTCCCGTTCTTGTTTGACCTACCTAACCTTTCGTAACTTCTGCTATAGATAAGCGCATCATCTTACCTCCTCTTCATATGTACGAACGATCTAAGTTTGCTTCCCTCATCTTATCAGCAATGGAGGTCATTCCCACCTTATATATCTCACCTAGTATGCACACACATTCATCTAAAAATGTGATTTTTGAAGGAAAAAAAGTACTAGCATTTAAAGTTAACATGAAAAAGTGTATTTGGATATTGGTATTGCATTTGGACATGCATTTAAGTTGAGCACTTGTGACTGGGAAGTATAGTTCACTTGAAAAACTAGTTATAACTACGTTTTCAAAAAATCTGGTGAAATGTATAAAACGTATATTCTTGAAAAGGGAAAAAAAATTATGGACAAATGGCTCCTAATGTATATATAGATACATATAGAAGAAACCTTTTTTTTTGCGATGCAGCCTCAAAAGTTCTGGTATTTAATGTGCTTGAAATTGGAACAGCTTAAAAAAATCAGAAGATATGGTTAGCAACAAAAGGAGCATGTATTGTATTGTTATAGTTATAGTTATGGTAGTGTTCTGTATTTTGATTTAATGAAGTCTGTTTTTTATTTATATGGATTGTCTAAACAATTTTATAATGTGCTCCAACAGAGTTAATGTTCTAGAAAAGGTTAAAGAAGTTGGATTGAAATCGCTCACTTCAGATAATTTTCCGCATGAATTTGTATAGGAACTATTATTCCACAAATCGCTCATCATTCGTTTCAGTTGAGAGTCTATCGGAAACAACTTCCCAATCTGTTCAAGGTAGGGATAAAGTATGCGTACACACCCTCCCTAGACCCACTTGTGGGATTACACTGGATTTTTTGTTGTTGTTTGTTGTAGATTAACTTGGCCAGATGAAAATGTCATCTGAATAATAGGTAAAAGTTAATGGTGAGAACAGATCGGTTTGGATAAGTTTACCCTCTGCACTCCTCTCGAACAGAAGTAGTTGGGCAGTCCAGCGAGAAACCAATTACCAAAAGCCTTGTACAATATCCGGTTTGGTTGCAATAGGGGTGGTTCGTTTCTGTATATCTCTGCCTAACAAAGAAGTACGAATCGTATTTTACATTCTATCTAATGGTATGTTGTCTTTCTATTCACTTCTTGATTCTCCGAAGAAAGAAAAGATGACTTCAATTTAGTGGACGTAGAACTTAGTAATCTTAATAAAGAAGAAACAAAAAATTAGAGCTTAAATACGTTGGTGTTTATTTTGCATAAAAATGGCCTGCTGTTAAGAACTTAATTTGCGCATCCAAAGGATTGAGACATGTCAGTTTGAAGTTAAAATGTCATGTGTTACTGATCTTAGAGTAGTACGTAGCTACCGAAAGTTTTCCAGTGTGTTGCTAAACACCATATACTTTCTTCTTTGTAGATGATGGTCCGGGATCACTCCGTGATGGATGCCGTAAGAAAGAACCACTATGGATTGTTTTTGAAGTTTCAGGCACCATTCCTCTCACGTCTTACCTACGTGTGTCATCCCATAAAACTATTGATGGTCGGGGCCAAAGGATAAAACTCACTGGCAAAGGCTTACAACTGAAGGATTGTGAGCACATAATCGTATGCAATTTGGAGTTTGAAGGTGGCAGAGGTCATGATGTTGACGGCATTCAAATAAAACCAAATTCTAGGCACATTTGGATAGACCGCTGTTCTCTTCGTGATTATGATGATGGGCTAATCGATATTACCAGACAAAGCACAGATATAACTATTTCTAGGTACTGGATGGTTGTTTCTCAGATTCTGTATAGCGGTACTTCTATAGCAGACTAATGATTCTCATGAATTTCTGCAGATGTTATTTTGCTCAGCATGATAAGACAATGCTTATCGGAGCAGACCCGTCTCATGTTGGTGATAGATGTATCAGAGTGACCATCCACCATTGCTTTTTCGATGGGACGAGGCAGAGGCAACCTCGTGTTAGATTTGGTAAAGTTCATCTGTACAACAATTACACTAGAAATTGGGGTATATATGCTATTTGTGCTAGCGTAGAATCACAGGTAAATTTCTTTTTTCCTCGATGTAGTTTGATGCGTCATGCATGTTGATTATTTATAACCAAATATATTGTGTTTGTTACTGTTTATTCCAGATATATTCTCAATGCAACATATATGAAGCTACACAGAAGAAAAAAGCTTTTGAATACTACACGGAGAAGGTAATGCAATGCCTTTTTAATTTGCACAGCATCACTATATTTGATTTTTTTGTTTAGATGGTTTTCTTAGGGCCCATTTGGCCATGCGATATGAAATCATGAGATGAAGTTGAAGTTTTGTTTGGACATGCGATTTGGTCTTTTTATGTTTGTATGTTTTCTCATAAACATAAAACCCCTAAGCATTAAAACTATTAAAATTGTCTCAATTATTTATACAATCTTACTAAATAAGCAAAAGTTTATAAAATCCAATAACACACTATCACAAAAGTATTCCTAAAGAATATAATATTTATTTATCAAGCTTTAATTCAATAAGAAAAAAATTAAACATATATAAGTTCTGGTGTACAGTGTACTAATCTTTAATACGGTCCTCTCACATTGAACTTGCATTTCTCGTTCATATGAGTGAGAAGACGAACCAATATTGTTACTTTGAGCCATTTGTTGGTCAATTTGGTTGGTAAATAAATTTGATAAAAAGTTAATGAATTTGACAAATATAAATGGTAAAGTAGAAATTGATTTAAAGTAATAATAAATTCTATGTTAGTGAAAACAATTATTATATGAGATGTAAATGGTTTAAAAAAGCAATGATATGAGTTATAAATTTTATTTACATATGAAATAAATGGTTAATAAATATAAAAATTGGTTGCTTTTACAAAATATAAACTTGTGAGTCAATTTTTTGTATTTAAAAAATCTCAAATTATGATTTTTTGAAAATTTTGGGATTTCATCTCATGATATGAAATGCGTGAATCGCATGTCCAAACGCTAATTTCATCTCATGATTGCATGTCCAACCTACTTAGTGATTTTTCAACACTAGTTGATAGAAGGTTCACTTATAGCGACACATCGGAAGTAGATTTTTCTTACTATTTTGCTTTCTAATAGTTTTCTAGTTGTTCGATAAGTATATCTGCCTGTGAGTACTTCAGGAACTTACACTCTATTGTTAGAGCCTGTAGCATGCTCAAGATTTGATACTTTAACTTAGCTTCTGGGAAATCTTTATGTCCAAGTCGAGTAAGGCAAGTACACTCAATATTCCAGTTCTAGTTCTTGGAGGAGTTGATTGACTTCTGAATAGAGAAGGAAGATATTTTATTAGGTAAAGTAACAACCCAGGTCGTGAAAGAATCATCATATAACCCCGGAAGATAGTTTGTTACGAGTTGTTCTAACAAAAATAACAAAAATAAACTTGTCTGAAACTACCTTATACGTAGCATGGATCGGATTACTAATGTGAGGTGGATCCAAAGAAAGGTGGTTCTAGTTATAATCCCGAAACATCATGTATATATTTCTTCCCATATGATCTAGCCATGGTTGAGTGGCAGGTAGGAGGTGGGAGCAAGTTGGCCCGGACACAATGGTTATAAAAAAAATATACATATGGTTGAGATGTTGACCTTTTACTTGTACAAACGATTAGGATACGATTTTACATCTTGGTTGAATTCTTTACTGCATCACTCCCTGTGGGATCGACCCCAACTCTTAGTTGGGTTTAGGAGTTGTGTTTTTAATGTGTCCAAAAAAAAAAAAATTGTACTTTATTCTGTTTCTCTTATCAACTTATTTGCCTCCCTATCTTTCACTTGGTAGGGGGTAAGGCTACGCACACATCGCCTGTCCTAGACTCAACCAAGATTACACTGGGCATGTTGTTGTATCGTTATTACGAAGGGTTTATGTATCGTTTCCTTCTCATCTTTTTTGGTTATTTTAGGCAGCAGATAAGGAGGAAGCAAGAAGTGGTTTAATCAGATCTGAAGGGGACATGTTTCTGAATGGAGCTCAAGGGAGTTTGTTAACTGGTGTTGGTGGTGAATGTGTTTTTCATCCAAGTGAATTTTACCCTGTCTGGACACTGGAACCAGCTTCAGACTCCCTCAAAGCTATTCTCCACATTTGCACTGGTTGGCAATCTGTTCCCCGTCCACAGGAAGAGTGTGCTCGTCAATTAAAATCCGCACGCTAGTTACCTCCGGAGACAGATCTAGTGCTCGTTACGAGTTTATCTGAACCTAGTAACTTTGGCCCAAACCTTGTGTGTATTTAAACAGTTCACTAAATAAGTACAAATAATATATCTTGAAACCCGGAAAAATGAGTTCATAGCGCCTTTTAAGTTTTTAATCAAAAAAATATGACAAGTGGGGCCCTTTTATTTTTCTTTACTTTTTTATTTTTAATATTAATAAAAGGACTAAACTAAGTAATATTTTCGTAGTTGTCTGGACAACCACTGAAGTTGTTTGGACAACTTTTAAAGTTGGTTGGACAATTGTTGAAGTTATCGAACGATTAAAGAAGTTGTTCCGACAACTATGACAGTTGTCGGACGATTAAAGAAGTTGTTCCGACAACTACGACAGTTGTTGGACTAAAGTGTAAAAGTTAAAAGTTTGGGACTATTGCGAAAATATCTTATAATCTAATCTTTTTTTTTTGTCACTTCTACCTAATTTTTAAAACTTGAAGACTTTTACTTGATTGACAAACTACTTTATCCCTTTTAATAGACCTTCCCCTATATCAAAATAGGTTTGGATAAAATTCCAATCTCAATCCCACAATGTTCAAATCTTGGATCTACCTCGGGTTTTCTTCTACCGACTGGCTCAATGTTCAAATCTTGGATCTACCTCGGGTTTTCTTCTACCGACTGGCTCAATGTTCAAATCTTAGATCCACCTGGGGTTTTCTTCTACCGACTGGCTGGGTAGATATGAATGCCTTCGGGCATTTATGAAGTTAGCAAGTTATTATTTTTGTAAGAATCGCTCTTTGATATAATAAACTTCAAAATTCAAACCAAATTCTGTGTGCTTAATGTTTTCATGTGAAACGTATATCCTATGTAAAAATTTTAAACGATGAACTAATTCAATAATCAAGAATGCAATTTTTATTTGAAGATTTCATCACAGATTTCACCAAAAAATTTAAAATTTATTTGATGAGCAACAAACTCAGCAGGTTACACAGCATTTCAATTTCATAGAGATATAACAATTCATAATGATCGTAGCTGCAACAGCGACAGTACTTCGCCAAACTTAACAACACATTTGAATTCATTCCACAGACGCTAAGACATAGAAATTACTAATAACAAATAAGACGTTCAACATAAAGTCATATTCCCAACACATTGATCATGTATCAAATGTCACAGACGAAACAAAGCAAAACAAAACTTCTATTGCTGATAAGTTCCAACAAATAATTTTGATCCAAAACAAAAATCTCAGCCAAAGTATATCCTATCCTACACTTTGATAGCATATTTCCTAATGGGGAAGTACATTTCCTTCTTCTTCTCTCTCTCTGTCTTCAAGGATGACTGCATCGATTAGAAAAAAATAAGTCATCAAATTGTTGGCTTAGATTTCAAGTCGGATTAACAAACTTCATGCACTGTGTTAGAAAAACTGACTGGAACCCATAGTGAGAACATGCAAGGTAGCTAGTCTAAAGTTACTAACAATGGAATGGTATAGATTAAAGATACCTGGTGCTTAGTCAAACGTTTACGGATTGCTCTGGTTTTCTTGGGGCGAAGATCAAGAGGCAAGTACTTCTTGTTCTTGTAAACCTCCCTAAGGGCAGACTTTTGCTTCTGTGAGATGACAGTCAAAACCTGTGCAATTGACAACCTTACCACCTTGCTGTATCCACAAAATTTAGTAACGTCAATAAAAGTATAATAGATGGTAACAGAAAAAGCATCAGTACACCACTCAATTGAATGCTTCTACTAATGTAATTTACTGGTCACATCTTCCCATTCCAACAAACCCCGAAAAGGAACAATCGTGTACATAGGATAATCATCAATAGCAAGTTTGACCATAAAACAAGACAATGTTCAACTATATGCAAAATGTAAGAAGTTCGGTAAGCAGATATGTCAACAGATTTACAACAACCGGCCAGTAAACTTCTCAATTATATTCATATATCTACAGCCACCATGGCAGTCAAGATGAAAGGTACCAAACTTAACCCCTCTCTTGGTACAATGTAGCTTCAATAAACAAAGCCTCAAAGAAACCCATCAGCTGCTTATGTCAAAAACTAATCAATTAATATTTGTAGTTATGGCTACAACTTAGCATTTGAAGATATGAACACCTTCTGGAGAAGACTTGACAAACACAAACAGGCTACAGTTTATGTTCTTTGAAACTTTATATCCTAAGGTTCTTATAGAGATGTAACGTAGTAAACAATAACCATTCTATTACATTGGGTACTAGTCAATATCTTATTGTAATTCTCACTTTAGATGCTCTTTTCCTTGTAATTTGTAGCCCCACACCCCAACCCCTTCAAAAAGGACAACAGATACAAAGTAACTTCAAAGTTTTACAAGGATGATAACAAATAGCAAGACTGATTATCACAAGACAGCCTTCATTTAGCTTTGCAAAATGTAAGTAGTTCGGTAAGCAGATATGTCAACAGATTTACAACAACCGGCCAGTAAACTCCTCAATTGTATTCCTATAGCTACAGCCTCCATGGCAGTCAAGATGATGGGTATCATACTAAACACTCCTCTTGGTACATGTAGCTTCTATCAACAAAGAGAACATTCCCTCAAAGAAACTCATCTACAACTCATATTAAACATTAGATAATTACATATTTGTTTTTACGGTTTGAAGCTAGCACAAGAAGATATTCTGGAGAAAGACTTGAAACAACAGTCTACTCAGGGATGGCAATGGGGTGGGCAAATCTTTGAGACTTCATACTACAGAGTACTTTTAGGAATGGTAACATAGTAAACAATCACAACTCCACGCTACTAGATACTTGTCATCACTTCCAGTAATTCTTACTTTATATCACCTTCCCACACCCTAAACACCATACAAATGAAATCTTAGGGGTGTCAAAGGACAATCACCAATAGCAACCCTGACTATAAACAAGAAAACCTTCAGCATGTTTTACTGATGAAATGTAAGATGTTCGGTAAGCAGATATGTCAACAGATTTACAACAACCGGCCAGTAAACTTCTCAATTATTTACATGTGGCTACAGCCACCATGGCAGTCAAGATGAAGGACACCAAACTTAATCCTCCTCTTGGTACATGTAGCTTCTATAAACAAAGAAATCCTTCAAAGGAACCCATCAACCGCCTAGGTTTTAGATCAGTCACTATTTTGTTGTTATGGCCTCAGTTTTGCATTACAAGATATATAAAGAAAAAATGAAAAAAAAAATAGCTACTACAGTGATGGGAATGGAGTGGGTGGATCTTTGAAAATTTAAGATTCAAATTATAGAAAAATGTATTTACAAAACTTCTAAAAACCAACTAAAATGATGGGAAAAAAGGTACAAAATAGCATTACACAATATATAAAAACTGTTACTAGCAACATAAAGGCACATGGTGCATAGTTAAACTACACAGTTTATGCTTAAGCACTACTCCTTACTCCATAAATGCATATAGCCTAAACGAAATCATATTAACCAACAACAACGCACTATATGTAATACCACCTTACCACTACCACTAGCTCGAGGAGGTAAAAAGGTTGTTTCCAATAGACAAAACAGTTTATAAGGGGAATACAATACTAAATTCATATTAACCAAAAAAATACAACTACTCAATACCGAATAGACAAAAGTTTACTATAAAACACTAACAAAAGAAAAAAAAATCTCTTACATTTTGGATAGCTTGTTAGGAGCACCACCAGTGACCTTTGCAACACGGAGAAGAGCAAGCTCCGCCTTCAGATCCTTCAACTGAGCCAAAAGGTCTGTCTTCGACTTGTTCCTCAACTCATGAACCTTTATTCTCGCTGCATTTCCACCACAATAACATTAATCTCAAACAACAAATACAAATTGGAAAACATCAAAAAGAAAAATTACTTTCA
Organism: Solanum sitiens; assembly: GCA_016801875.1. Taxonomy (NCBI): domain Eukaryota; kingdom Viridiplantae; phylum Streptophyta; class Magnoliopsida; order Solanales; family Solanaceae; genus Solanum; species Solanum sitiens. Next base: position 439,883 of record JABWTJ010000333.1, read on the forward strand.
TAAATACTTTAATACGACGAATATGAATCTAAACAGAGAGAAAAAATGAGTTTTGAGTATACACACCCATGGCTGCTGCTCCTTTGAGGTTACTGCTCAGACGGCGATGAAGATTAGGGTTTTTTCAAGCACACTGAGCTGATCCATGGATATATATAGTGTAGTTTTGATTGAGATTCTTTTTTTGGGCTGAACTTCCATTCTTGAAATAAAATAAAAAGTGAGGCCCATTATGATTTAAGTGAAGGCCCATTTCTATATGTTGCAAATGGACGGGTTGGCTTGAATTTGGTTGGGTTGAGATCCGGTGAGTTAATTAATGGACGGATCAACCCGCCCTATAGTTACTTGGGCTAAAATGAAGGTCAAAACTTTTTTTTTCTGATTTCCCACCCCGCGAAGGTCAAAACTTGATCCACTTAATTCTTACTAAGTTATAATTATTTTTTAAAATTTTGTTTTAGTATCTAATAAAAATATTATTTAATATTATAATGACTATATATAATATATCAAATAAAAAATATTTTTTTCAAAAATATTTCGACAAGATTTTCCTTGATCAATTTGGACTAGATATCAATTCAAATTTTGGACGGATTGAACTGAGTTAAGCTGAATGAATAAATAAATGGTTAATGAGATATTGTATGATATTAAGGCAAACAACACAAATTCAACTAATTTAGAAGAAAATTACTTTCCTTGGCGTGAGTTTTTAATATTACGAAACTTGTGAGAATTTGGATTTTTTGGGAAAATGTATTTGGCGCAACCAAAATACATATATCTCATACACATGTATATGATGCGTTTAGATATATATATTGTGGATACATGTATCTGGCGCGTTGAGATATATATATATCACACATACATAAAGGCAAAATTAGGTTTAATTTATTTAAGATACATTGTAACTAAGTGGATTTGTATGTATCTGACAAATTTGCTTACTGTTTGCATCTCTCCTTTCTCACACGACTCTCTTTTTTCCTCTCTCCTATGTCAGTGGCGGAGCCAGAATTTTCAATAAGGGGGTTCAAAATTCAAAGGAGTAAACATATGAACTAGTCGAAAGGGGTTCGGCATCTATTATATACATCTAAAAAATAATTTTAACCATGCATATATAATAATATTTTCTGCCGAATGAAGTTCGGATGAACCCCCTAAAGACATGCTAGCTCCGCCCCTGCCTTATGTAGCTGGCATATATCAGCTTCACGTTTCTAGTGTGATTCATATGTATCAAAAATAGATAGACTATCTCGCTCTTCTCCCCTCCTATGTCATTTGCCCCTCTCTTTCTCTCGCCTGCATCTCTCATTTCTCACTCGCCTCTCTCCTTGCCTCTCTGCCTATGTAACTTGCATATATCATAGTTGTATATTTAGTGTAATTCGTATGTATCAAGAATACGTAGACTACCTCGCTCTATTTCCCTCTTATCTCACTTGCGTCCTCTCTCCTTCCCTCGCTTGCTTTTCTCCCTATTTTAATATATTTGGTAGTAAAAATACATGTATCTAAGAGAATTTGACTTGAAATCTTATACTCCCTCAATTTCAAAAAGAATGTTCCTATTTCCTTTTTAGTTTGTTTAAAAAGAATGACCCCTTTCCTTTTTTGGTAACACTTTAACTTTAACTTTCCACGTGCCATGTTTAAAACCACAAGATTAAAGGAAATTTTGGTATATTTGACGTAACTTTAATTTAGAATCATAAAATTAAAAAGTCTTCTTGCTTTTCTTAAACTCCGTTCCAAGTCAAACTAGGTCATCCTTTGGGAGTATGAAATTATTAATGAGTGAAATGATATACAATATTTATAACCATATGAAGAATTTAGTAAATATGACAAAAATATTTATCTAATTATGTAATTTTCCATGTTATGGAATTATTTTCCCACCTATACCCATTTCTACTTCCAAGAATCCACTACACATTAAAAAAGTCGTTCCAACTTTAGTTCAAATATAAAAGGTGAAGTACAATCTCACAAGCTTGTACCTATTTAACACGAATAATATTAACACATACTTATTTTATTAAAGATAAAAGACTAGTTGGTTTAAAAAGTAGGATATTTTTACAATGATATACAAAATTATGAAATAAAATTTATATTTATACAGTATTATTTCACCTTCAAAACATAACAACCACAATCTTTCCATAATATATACAATGTCTACATACCAAATATATATATATACACATCCCACAAAAACTATAGATTTTGAGATCTTTTCTTTTTTCATTCACTTTGGTTGTTGAGTTTTCGAGATTACAAATATGATAATTAAAAAAAGTTTTGACGCAATTGTTTTTTTTTACTGAATTTTATTGTAAATCATTCGTTTAAGCCATAAAAATATTGGAAATACCCTTTGATGGATTGAAATTTGACTAAGAGGACCGAGCTTAACTTTGTGATAATAGTAAAGAGTCATGAAGGGTTGAGAAATAAGTTATTTCAAGAGTAATAATTTTGGAATTAATTATTCCAGAATTGTTATTTCAGCCTCAACATGGAATAAAAATAACATTATAATCTCGAGATAACTAATTTTGAGATAAGTTATCACGAGTAATTTTATCTCAACTAAACATAAAATAAGTTCGTTCAAAAATTTGTCCACAAATTAGCTATTCCTTATTTCTTATACCTAATAAGCCTATTGAGTTTGAATGAATTAGATGAGTTAATTTTGTTAATAAATGAGTGGAGATGAACTAATTAATAACAACAAGCCTAAAATGAACCGTCCAACTCAAGTTTAGACATATTGAAACCTAAAATTGCCTAATTTTGTTGGCACTGGTGAAATTGGGACAATATTGGTGTTATGGGAAGCAAAATTAAAACTATATTAGTTTGGGTGAGTTGGACGATGACTATAATATATTTATATTGAGAAAACACATAAAAAATTTCTCTGAACTTGGTCGGACAACTTATTTTAACACTTAAACATAGCGTGCATTTAAATATCCCCTTGACATCTTTGAAATGAATTAAAAATCATACTGAGATTATTATATCACTCTTACTTGCCACATCATAGTCATGGAAGTGCCACAACATAATCATATTAGCACTACGTTATTAGTTTTTTTTGTTAATTAATTATTTTCACAAATTTTCTTTATCACTTCTTAAAATTAATTTACACTAAATAATAAATTACAAATGCATTTTCTAAAATTAAAATTTAAAATATGAATCTATTTTTATTTCCGCCATACCCAACCCCCTTTTTATTTCCCCCCATACTTAGCCCCCTCCCCCCCCTTCACTTCTTCTTCTTCACCATTTCTAGCTCGTGTCATTTTTTGCTCTTCATATTTTTCAGCGAGCTCCACCACATCTCCTATTTCTCTTCCTTTCGTCATCTTATTTGGTGAAGCACAAGTTTTTTTTAGCTCCCATGAAAATAGGCAAAATTTATATATGTGAAATTGACGTAAATAATAAGATATTGGTGTTGGATTTTGTGGATACTAAAGAAAAAATTACATATATTGGTACATTTTAATAAATAATTACTGATTTTAGCAATATTTTTTATTTATTACCATTTATAGCAATACTATGTTAAATCTGCAATATGAATTAAAAGTGAATTATATATGCAATATATTTGAATTATATATGAATTATAATTATTTTTTAAAATATATTAGGTTTGTTTGGTAAAAAATTGACACATGGTATTAAAAGTGTATTAAAATGTGATAAATGAATTATCTATCATTAAAATTTGTATTATCTGTGAATAAAAAATTGTTCTTTGTAATATGAATTAAACTTGTATTATAAATGAATTAAAAGTGATCAAGTGAAAAAAATTATTATTGCTATGACTGGTAAATATTTTTTTTATTATAGTATATTTATGTAAGTTTCCCATTACTAAAAAGAGATGGTAAAATTGAAGTAGTTGATAGAGTTGAATATGAAGATGGAGAAAAAAAATGATGTTTCAATAGAGAAGAAGCTTATTGGGGAAGACAATAAAATAAAGAGAAAAAATAATTAAAAAATTTGTCGGTCCATAAGAATTTTCATACAATTTAATAAAAGTTAATATATTACAAAAATAATATTTAAAATATTAATTATATATTGTCCTATAAAAAATGACATGTATATGATTTTACAATATTTTTTCTTTTTTTAATTCATTCACACGCTATTCGGTGAATGTACTCATTCTCTTTGCCACATCATCCCTTAGGAATGCATTTAATTCGCTTTCAAAATGTTAAAGGGATATTTAAATGCCTGTGTAGTTTAAGTTTTATATAAAGTAAATTATCCGATCAAGTTCAAAGGACTTATGTATTTTTTCTTATATATTTGATGTAATTTTATAAATTGAATTTGAGAAAGATATACATAAACTCAGTTGGATTATGAGTTATTATACACAGGGGCGGAGCCACCTTGGTACGAGGGCGTTCATCCGAACCCTATTCGACGGAAAATTATATTATTTATACATGGTTAAACTAATATTTTATGTATATATAGTAGATGTCGAACCCCCTTCGGCTACTCTGTCTACGAATTTTGAACCCCCTTATTGAAAATGTTGGCTCCGCCACTGGAGGCAGTGTATAATGACCCCCCTCAGCGATTTTTTGTTTACTATTTATACATGGTTGAAATTATTTTTTAGGTTTGTATAATAGATGTCGAACCCCCTCCCACTAGTTCGTATGTTTACTTCCCAAATTTTCAAATCCCTCATTAAAAATTTTGACTCTACCACTGATTATACACCCGTAATTGATGCATTTTGAGTAGATTATTAATCTCAGAGAACATAAAAAAAAGAAGTCTTGAAGCACCATATCTTGACGTTGTCATTTAAATGGTTTGGGACGAATTAAGGAAATACTTAATTAGATATCACACATATTTTCTCACAAAATGGAATGTACAACATATATATATATATATATATATATATTACTTAATCTTATGTCAAAATATTTGAATTTGATCTTTTTAAGACCATAATTTCAGTTTAAATTATTTGAAGTTAGGTCTTATCAATGCAATTACTTCATAAAAAAATGTGTTTGAAGTAGGTTTGATAAATCATTATATATCTTAATTAATCTCCATAGATTCTGGAATTGATATTAGCAAATCATACTAACTTTATATTTGATGTTTAGTTTTCACAGAGTCACATATCAAATAAAAATATTTGAATGAGACATAATTTTTCAAATATTAATCGTTCACATTTACAATTGATCTCGAAACGAATAAACTTACAAACAAAAAAACATATCATCAAATTAAAATTAAATAACGATTTTAAAAGCAGAATTTGACTGTGTGTAAGTTGACTATCCAAAAAAGAAAAGGAAAATCTCGTGTGTTTGGTTGAATATCATCAAAATTCATAACAATTTTTCTTAAATATATGTATTTAATATCAAGTCACATGCCATCGTCGTTATATATCTTAATTAATAAGTTAAAACTATATATTTAATTTGTGTACATCACTTTTGTATTTTATTAAATTCATGAAATTATAATAAGAATACATCTAGAATAATCACTATTCTTTATTACTAGTTCTACCTATTCATGAGAGGGCAAAAATAACGTCATAGCCTTTTAATTTGTTAAATATTTCAATTAATTAGTGGCATTCGTATACCTAATTATTTGACCCAAACAAATATTTTAATAATTTTAAAGTATGTGTTGCAATAATATCATTTTTGCTACTATTTAATATCATTGGTTTGATCACTTAGATGGAATTCTTTTATTTATTATGCCCTCTATCTCAAATTATCTATTGAGTTTTTTTATATATATTATCCTTTTTAACAATATTATTTAGGACAATTTTAAAATTATCCCATTTTAACTTGAGATATTTATTTTTTTAAAATTAAATTTTGCTCTATTGAGGTGTTCTTAATCTTGTAGAAGAATTGATATTAAGGATAAAATTAATGTTATCTTGTATTTCTCTAATGACAAATAATATTGTGATAATTACTTTTTGAAATAACGATAGGTAATTTGTGATGAAAAGGAATATCATTAAGTAATTAGTTTGCTTTTCAAATCTGTAGGTGGTCTCATATATGAATATAAATATAATATAATATAATAATAATAATAATAATAATAAATATATATATTATGAGATATGCTTCATTTATATCCGGAGAATTGATGAAGTGATACTTGAACTAATTTACAAGAATTATACTTTTTCTTCGAAAAAAATTAAACCAAGAATAAATATATTTCATAATAACACATCATTTGTTATTTTATTTTTTAAAAAATCAAACGAAAAAAAAGTTGATGTTGACAACATTAAAAAGGAATTCACTATTGTGGAGAACATTTTATCTTTAATTAGACGTAGGATACATTAACAATTCTCTGTCAATTTTGTTCATGTACGAAATTTGACTAAGCGTGTTATAAAATTGTAACTATGAAAAAAAAAATTTGTTTTGATACATGAGAGATCTACAAAAACTATTTTATTTTAGTCATTTCGTAAGTGTCCAAGAGATCTTAGGTTCCTTGTTGATACTTATGGACTCTCCATTTAAAATTGAAAGATATATAAGTATTGAAGATTCATATATACTACGATATTAATTAGGTAAAAAATAAGATGAATCGTCCTCACCCATTTCTAATATTTTAGATAAATTACCACTAGAGAAAATTGAAGTGTTACTATAGTCTATAATTAATCAACAAATGGAAAAAGTGATTGAGTTAGCAATAATAGATTGAAACTTGGCATATATGGGTACAAGTAGGACAATATGACATGAATGCAAATTATGTCATCATTAATATAAGGGATGTCATAGATGGGATGTAATTTTTTTATGCTTAATTAGATATTTCAATTTTAAATTTTTTGCGATGTAAATTTATATTAGTTAGGCTTAATAAACTTACCACAATTCAAATTCAGAATACATATGGTTTATTTTGCCCCAACAAATTTCATAATTTATTGTTTATATAAGTTATACCATTATCATCGAGCTTAACAATGTCTCTAACTTGTAAAGTTATATTATATCTCATATAACACTTTACTCTTCTCTTTCGACGTGATATTCGTTTAATGTGATATGTGAACTATTCTACTAAAGCTTGCCAACCTAAGCACGTATCGAATCGCCTTTCTTTGCGAAATACAACATAATTTTGAGCTTTGGAAATGATTCATGACAATTATTGCTTATTTTGACTCAACACACCTTATAGATTTATCCATTAATCATTACTGCGCCCAACAACCCCTGTTTATTTTATCTTACATAAACAAATTTTAACGTAAAATTTATTTAATATATGTCACTTTATATTATTTTTCAGAAACTTACTAGATATATATCAATGTGTCTTTCGTCATAAGTCACATAATTATGAATATCAAATGATTAAATATAAAAATATATATATTATCATCATCTAAATCGACTTCATTAATTAATTAGTTAGTTGTAGGCATGGTGAGGTGATGTATGTTGCAATTAAACCAGCCATATGCAACATTGCAACTAGTAAACTCAACTTGATAAGCTTCTTTGTTTGAAGAAGCTGGACAATTAATGTAGGACGTACTTTTTGTTATTTCTATCGAATATGAAATTCGATTAAATTTAATAGTGACATCATTCCTAATAAAATTATTTTTTTCATTCGGAGATTCAAACTCAAGATATCTAATTGAAAATAAAATTAAATCATAATCATATCATTACGATCATATCGATTTAAAAGGATGTACTTTAATTAGAGAGATAAGGACTTTGGCTCAATATTTATGATATATAATAGACTAGTCTATTTAGACAGCTTGCCTTTTTATTCAAAAGTAGTTTTCCTCACTATTTTTCTTCTTTGAAAATTGTTATAAAAATAAATAAATCTAGGTCTACTTCCTCCGTCCATATTTGCTAGGCAGATATATTAAAAATAGATGTCAAAAATTAATTGTCAATTTTAATAATCAAGAAATAATTAGTCACTTTTTTTCAAATTTGCCCTTAATGATAGTGTAGTTCAATTGAAAAGTTATGTAGAGTTTTGATATTATATTAGTCAAATTACACCTTGTATTAAATTTTCTTTAAGGATATGCATAACCTTAACATGACAAACAATTATGAACGGAGAGAGTACTTTATAATGAATCGAGATAAATATTATTTTTGTATCCAATAAAGTCTTACGGTAATCGAATAATTCTTTTCGAATAACTCAAGAAAGAACGGACGATAATTCAATAGTTATATAAGAAAAAAAAATTATCTACGAACTTAATACTCATATACCTCGTTCATATTTATTTTTTTATAGAAATAGTCATTAGTTATTTACTTTTTGACCATTTTTATAAATAATATAATCATGGAGTTTTGCTGGTATAATTCAAAACATTATAGTGGTTATGTTTTTTTTAATAAAAAAAAATAATTTTTAATTCTTGACCTTTAAGCTCTCACTACATAAATTATATTCAAAAGTAAAGAGCGCTCTCTATTTAGAAAATCATTTCAAAATCCAACACTCAAAGTATATTTTTTTCACTGTCTTTTCGACTATCGTCTGATATAAGACGAATAAATATGAATTTTTTCTTTTATTCAATAAATTTTATATATGACCGAATAATATAAAGAAAGGATTAATTACTTTATAACAAAGTTTTATTTTATACTGAATGTCTCTTCTGTCACATAAACAAAATTCTATAAATGAGAAAAGTAAAAGTATTTAACATGTGGACCATTTTAAATAGCTAGATAATCAATTACTGGGTGAACAAATTAAATTCGTTGACAATGACATTATGTTAATTAACTAAAAAAATAATCATGACAAAGTCAATATACATTTTTGGTCTTGCATCAAATATGTATATATTTTAAATAATTTTTAAAAGTAAATATGTAGAGATTGTGTGTAACAATATTTAGTCAGATATACTTTTAAAGCAGGTATAGTCATAAATTTTATGAAGGGTGTTCAGAAATTATATACGAGTATATTTTTTCTTTTGGATGAATGAGTGCACTAGAAATTTTAAAAATTAAACTACGTAATATACATGAAAATTTGTGAAAAAAAGTACAAAATATATATGAAAAAAAATTTAAAACGAGGAAATTTTTTTTAAAAAAAAAGAAGCTTAAAGCTACTGCTAGCAAAATTTGAGCTCACAAACGCTTAAATGCTTGGCTCTTTCAAGACACCTTAAACCACTAGGCTACAACACCTTGTTGTGTTAAGGGTGTTCAAAATAAATTATTTAACCACTTTGTATATTATTTTACTTGTATATACGATATAATTTGCCGATGAAGGGTGTCCAAAATATAGCTACACCCCTGTTTAAAGACTAAAATTAAATTTTATCAATAATCAACGAATCACAAATGCTGTTAATCTTAGTTTTATAATAAAAATGTTGCTTTATATGACATCTGAATGAAAAATATGTTTAGTCCGATATCATTTTAAAGACTAAAATTAAATCTTATCAATAATCAAAGAATAAAAAACATTATTAACCTTAGTTCTGTCATTTTGTTTATTCAGATGTCATCTAAAAGCAAATTAAATTTTATTAATTATTTGGTATTATTTGTTTTTATGGTTATTAGGGTCCACGATACTTATTGAATGAAAAAGAATTAGGGTTAATGGGCCATTTTGATTCCCCTTTTTTCTTTATCCTCCCTCGATTTGGTTCACAAAAAGATGAACACAAACATCTTATTCAATAATAATTTCTAGAGTTTTTCCTTATCCGAACTGGACCTGCTTAACGTGTGACAATTATATATATATATATATTTTATTTTATTTTATTTTATTTTTATTTTTATTTTTGCTTTATAGTATATATGTATTTTACTCATGAACACAATTTTCATGATAACTATGTCATTATCTTTTTTTTTTTGCATTACTATGACATCAACCTCAAGCTATCGAATATAAATTATTATCTTTTTGATTTTTTATTTTATATTTGATAATTGCATCAAAGTTCGATTATTTCAAATTTGTGTTGAGTAGGATATTTCATTTAAGAGGTAAGAATTACTAAAAAAAATATCATATCGAGGCTCAAATTTGAGACCTTTTATTAAAAAAAGAGCGACTTTATCTATCGCGGTCACATATAAACTATTAAATTTTGTTTCATACACCATAAGTGGTGCATAACATGATTAATATATTGCTCCAATGGTCAAATAATTTGATTTTAATTTTTAGCTATTTAAAAATCAAATTAACAAAATGCCGTCCACTAATTAATTAATCCTCATAAATAGAACCTTTGCTAAAATTCTTTTTTTAATCCAACTGTCAAAAATGTCTCTTTTGTTTAAATAATTTTTGTGTATGGACGGTGTAAACGTATTATATTATATAATAAGGTCACTAAAGGTAACAGCAAATATACAAATTGCTTTAATATTGGTTGATAATAATCTGGAATAAATGGTAAGTAACCGATTAATATATATCACATCGTAAATTTTTTGTTATATTATCAATTAATATATATAGTCAAATTTTTTTGTATCAAATATTTTTTTACAACAATTACAACTTAATGACGAAGTTTTTCTAGAGTTTCAATATGTTAGTTTATTGGCATTAAATAAAAGTTTAAGGCTATTAAAGTCTTTCCAAAGTTTTACAAAATAAACTTATTTATTATTATCTCTGTTCTTAATAGTTTGTCCATTTTTTTTTTTTCCTAATTACTTGTTCATTTTGACAAATCATGAAAGGATAATTTTTTTTATCTATTATATCCTCAATTAAATGATTAATTATTTTTGAAACATGTAGAACTTTTCATCCACTTTATAATTAATAGGGGTAAAATGATAAACTCATTATGTCATTAATTATTTTCTTAAAAAATGTATCAATTCAAAAGTAGACAAGTAATTAAAAACAGAAGGAGTAGTTAGCAAAGTTGTCTTTTATGCTTCGTTAATTGGACTCGTTAAGAGGGAAAAAACTTACCCGCATCGGATGTGTACACCAAGTCAATACAATTTCATTATTATGTGATTTAATGAAGTAACATAAACAATAAACTTAAACACATAGCATACATGTATTGACTTAGTGTAAACCCGATACGGATAAATTTTACCCCGTCAACTCTAAGAAAAAGCCTATGCTTTTATCACTTAATTACAAAGCATATCTCTATAATTTCACCGAAGTTGGATATTGGATGGGTACCATTATTTTTATCCGTTAATTTTTATTTGTTCAATAATATAAAGATACATTTTATTTTTACTTGTTAATATTAGGGAAAATGCATAAGTTAACCCCCCCCCCCCTTAACCTATGCCTGAAATCTTAGAGACACACTTACACTATATCTATTACCCCCTGAACTTATCTTATAAATAATTTTTTACCCCTTTTTGACTTACGTGGCACTACTTTGAAAAAAAAGTCAACACACGCAGGGCACACAAGATAGTGCCACTTAGGACGAAAAGGGATAAAATATTATTTATAAAATAAGTTCAGGGGGATAATAGGACCTTAGTATAATATAAGTGTGTCTCTGAGATTTCGGGCATAGGTTGAGGGCCATTATCCCTTAATATTAAAATGTCAAGTGTGGACAATTATTTTCTTATATTTTATTTTAAATATTAATTACTTGTTCTCTAAATTACGTTTCAACATATAATATTAAATATTAATTAATAAAAGTAACATGATTAAATAGTCATTTTAATCAATATTTTCTTGATGAATAAATATGACAAATCAAATTGAAAAAAGGAATATATACTTCAAAGTTATACTGAGAAAGTAATTTGTGGAAATAAATAAATAATAAGGAGAACCAGTATTAAATCAATATTAACACAATTATATAAATTATAATATGATTTTCATATTTGCTAAACCTAAAATTTACTCATTAATCAGAATTAATTCCAAAAGTTATGAAGTTCTCTTTGTTTTCAATAGTATCAACTAGTTTTAATTCAATATCAATCAAATTTCTAAGCACTAGCATGTCCTTTTTCACCGATTAACTCATAAAAAGAAATATAGTCAATCCATGCATTTTTCGTGGGATAAGAAAAAAAAATAATTATTTTCCTTATCTAAGTGACAACCTAGAAAGCCTAAACAGTAAAGAGTACAGGAAATAAGGCTATCACCTCTTCATAGCAACCAAATATGACACAATTTAAAGATGTTTTAAAAATTTTAAAAATAATTCTATTTTTTTTTGGAAAGATTGAAAAAATGACTAACTATGTCAAAAAATGAATTAGCTCGATCTGACTTATAAAATATCAAAACATGTATGGTTAGCCCGGATGGAGTGGACTAGCCTATATTGATAGCTCTACTAAACAGTACAGCAAATAAGGCTATCACCTATTCATAGCAACCAAATATGACACAATTTAAAAATGTTTTAAAATTTTAAAAAATCAGTCAATTTTCTTTTTTGGAGGATTGAAAAAATGACTAACCACGTCAAAAATGGATTAGCCCAACCTGACCTGTAAAATATCAAAGCATATATGGATCAATCCGGATGAAATGGGCTAGCCCATATTGACAGTTCTACTAAACAGTGCAGGAAATAAGGCTATCACCTATTCTTAGCAACCAAATATGACACAATTTAAAGATTTTTAAAAAACTTAAAAAATAAGTCAATTTTTTTTTGGAGGATTGAAAAAATGACTAACTATGCTATAGAAAAAATAACTAGTTAGATGGGTTATTCTTGTATTGCTTTGACTGAAAATATATTTATTGGTATATGAAGATAATGACTACCTTTGACTATTTCATTTTGGTACATTTGAAAAATGTTAATTTTGTCCAAGTGATATTTAAAGTTATGCTGACATATTCCTTTTTGGAGTCTATCAAATAATAGAATGCATATGATATAAATATATATAATATATTTATTGTAAGCAAGTTGGAAAATATAGAATTTTAATTATGTAATAATGTCTTTAATTTTAGTTACACAAGAAGGGAGGGGAAATAGTACTTGAACAATTTTAGTAAAAAATTGTTTCGGTGAGGGATTTTTCGACAACAAAAAAGGCTTTTTCTTCAATTGAGGTGATAGACCACCTTATGGCCGATGTGATTACCAGCCAAAGGACAAAAAGACGGGATTTAATGCGACTCTATCAATACCAATCTCCTCTGGAGTAAGGAAAAACAACTCTGCCTGGTATCGATGATAATTAACATATTTTTAATCAAATATTATACTCAACGTAACAGTGAAGTCTGAATAAAATAAAATATATACAATTTTTATTTATAGTTCTATAGCGTTAAACATAATGTTTAATTCAAAAAATGAAATTTATTAGGAACAGAATTTCAAGAAGAAAAATGAAATGATAACTAATTAAATATCAACATATAGAGTAAAATGAAGCAAACTCTTAATTGGATGATATCTATAGTATATAATAATTTACAAAAAAAAAAAATATTAATCAAAATTGATCGTTCATGAAAAGGTTATTGGTAAATATATAAAATTATAAAACAAAATCTTAATTTGGTTTAAAAAATGTTAGACGAGCGATCAACATAAATTTTATCATTCTCGAGATCAGAAATTGGAGAAGTTTTTAAACCCCTGTAGTTTTATGTTTAAGAGGTTCAAAATTTTTATATATACAAAAATTTAAAAATTAACTTATATCTACCATTAAATTTTTACCAATGGAGTTTGAGTGACCCTTCAGTACCTTAAATCCGTCTCTACTTGTAGCATTTTCATCAATTCAAAAATAAATATCTAGAATATTTTGTCTATCTTATTATCGGCATGATAACATTAAAAATAAATATATATCTTTATGAAAAATTATGGAAAAAAGATAAATATACCCTTAAACTATCGTAAATAATATGTAGATACGTTCCTTTATATTTTTGGGATATTGATGCCCCTGCCGTTCAAAACCAGAGCATGTATACCCTTTATACTAACAGACATACACATGTCATAGTCTTATCATAGATAAGATTGCGTCATGTGTTCTTATTTAGTCTTTTGTTAGATCAAAGCGAATATATGCTCTAATTTTTGGACAATAAGGACATCAATGTCCCAAAAGTATGACGGAGAAAATCTGCACCATTTATGTCAGTTCAGAAATATATTTATCATTATCCCGAAAGTTATTAACTACTACTATATGTTTGTTATATGAATATATAGTTGTGTGTAAAAAAAAGTCAAGAAAGTAATGCAAAAGACTAGTTGATTGACCATTAATTTGTAGCCAAACTATCATCTCTTCTAGAGATAGTGCATGCATAATTAATATCTTATCCTAAATCTAGTCAACAAATATATATATGAAAAGAAATTAAAATTTGGATATTACTTTATTGATGCATATCAAATATAATAATTCCAAACTGATCCATGCATTGCATTGATGATTCAATTTCTGACTTTGTAAAGTCAAAATTCAGGAAAAGAAACAATGCAATTTCAAAAAATTATTAGTAATACTTCTAAACTAAAAAATTAATTTATTAAAAAATAATGAACAAATAAAATGAATGATAAAATCGTCCAACGCTGAAAAAGTAATCCAATAACTATTAATTGAAAGTTGTGACCGTGTACATATAATGTGAAATAATATAATATAATATAATATAATATATTTATTAAATTGTTAGGTCTACTAGATAGGTGGGGTGGGATTAAATTAAAGTGCAAGTGTAGTTTGTTTGACTTGTTGCAAAAGTATAATTTTAATTTTTTAGTAATGAATATTCACAAAAATTAGTCCGTGATTTAATTACACATTTATCATATTTATATTCTATATTTAATAGTAATATATTTTTACAAATAGTCCAACTATATCACATTTCCTACATAGAGGGGTTAAAAACATTCATCTTAATTACTCAAACATTAAATATATTAAATCATATATTATATGAATTAAAATCAAAATTTACCAAATAACAAAGTGACCAAAAAGTGATATTCTCCATGTATACTAAATCATGTCTTAAAACTAAAACTAATAAGTACAAAGTTTTAACTAAATAATCGCCCTTTACATAAAATAGTCTGATACTTTTATATTTTAAAACAAGTTTGAACGCGTCATGTATATAAGTTTTATTTTGTTTTTGTCAGGTATTTTATATTCGTTTTGAGGTTCAACGAATTTGATCTTGTATAAAAAAGTCTTATATTGATAATTCGCGAGACTCAAATTAAAAATTAGAGATTACTTACTATGTCATCACAACCTTAGTATTTATAAGTTTTAACATTAAATTTATGTAAATATTGTTAAATGATATTTCCATAAATAATTTGCATCTTTGCTATAATGCTTACGACATATGACATGCACATTCATTGACTAATTACCAACAAAAATAATAATAAAGAAACAAATATTGATGAATTTTTTTTTTACCAAAATTGTGGACACATTTTTTTTAGGAAAAAAAATAATCAAGAAGAATGGCACGAGAATTTGGGATCCATATCAATAAATATAGTTGATTATTTAAAACGTAACTATTGGTTAATTAATCATATTGATTAGTATAATCTACTAGACTATTATCTAGATATTAGTAGTCTATTGCTCGAATTATTTATTTATCATATTTGATACTCTTTCAGAAAAAATATTTTTAAAAAATTTGAATAATATAAATTAAAAATCAATTATGACATTGAAAATCTCAATTCCTTCATATCAATGGATTATATATTATTTTAATTTTTCCTTAACAAAATCAGGATATATATATATATATATATATATATATAATTCTACGAAATAAATATAATTGAACATTTTTATCACATGTATATAAACATATGTTTATTTGTGTGGTTCTAAGGGTTTGAAAAAGAGATGAGGCAAATGGGGCCTAAAAATTAAAGTGGAATCTATAGAATTTTGATTTTTTAATTAAAAAGAAAAAATCTATTAAAATGTGAATAACAAGACAATGAGATTTTTTCTAATTTTTTTTGACTGAAGTTTGATATTTATTTTTAAAAAGCTTAGTATAACTTATCAATTCATAATACAAATAAACATTAATCATTTTTTCTTTAATATTTTGATATCAATAGTTTTATCTAATTAAAACAAGGGAAAAATATATTAAAGAATATGGTGAAAGTAATGATTATTGGAGCAAGGTAAAGATCGTTGGCTATGTTGTTGGCCTTTTATTCTAGAAAAAATAGGTAAACTAGCCTTAATTAATAATTTCGATGAGCGAATATTTAAATATTAACTAAATTCTTGCTATATCTTACAAAAAATAATAAAATTATCTATTTTTTTTTTGAAATTCTTGCAAAAATTTAGCACATCATTTAGAACTAAGTCTATCAAATGCAAGAAGAACCACCAATGGTTTCTCCTCTAGAAAAACTACTCCATATTTAATGTTTTTTTTACTAAAAATAAAATAAATAACTTAAAAGTTTTGATTAATCAGAAGTCTAAGTGTTTTTGTTTGACTGAACACTGAATTTAAGGAGGAGAAAGAAAATTTCTAAATCTTATGTTTTTAAATTAAAAACGTATATAATCATTTAAATCTTATGATATTAAACTTATCATATACTCCCTCCGTCCGGCATTGTTTGTTCTGGTTTCTATTTTTAAAGTCAAATTATAAAAACTTTAACTAATATTTTAAGATGTATTTTTTCATCATATTAATATGAAAAAAATTGTAATTTATAGTACTTTTCATATAGTTTTAGAATTTGTTTAAAATACCGAATTAATGTGATCTATTTACCTTTGAAAATTAGTCAAATTAAATTTTGATAAACGCAACATGACAAACAATTTCAGACGGAGGGAGTAAGAAATTTTAAAAAATTATTATAGATAATAGAAACACACAGTTGTATAACGTACTTTTTGAACCACTTGTAAATAAAAAAAACAATATTTTATTTTTGGAAATATTTAAAAGCAGTCCAACTAGTGCAAAAACTATAAATAATAAAAAGTAGAAAAAAGACAATTATACCCTTACAACCCAAATTTGCCGTCTTTAGAATATAGATACATATGCTGACCTGGCTTTCCTTTTTATAAACTAAATAGGAATACAATATTTTTTTTAATTATTATAAATACCTTACTGTCTCTTCACAATTTTTTCTCATACTTCTTCTTCTTCTACTAAATAAAACTCTAATTTTCTTTTTCCTTTAGGATTTTCTATCTATATATTAAATATATATTATATATATATATATCGATAGAAATAGAATTTAGATATTATCTCTTAAAATAATATCCAAATATATATTACTTACCAAATATTTGATTCATATAATATAAATAAAATCATTGTTATTCTTCCTTTGCTGAATTAATTCATCATGGTGAGTTTTATTTATTTATTTCTGTTCTTTAATTTTATTGTTGAATTTTAATGTATGTTTTTTTTTTAATTTTTTTGGACAGGCTAATGAATATGAAACTGTTAGATATGAAGAGGTAAGTTAAAATCTTTATTTGTTATTTTTTATAAATTTTTATAAGATTTTTTTTATTTTATGTTTTAATATTTTTAAAAATTTAACAGGAATTTATATTGAATTCAAGAGGAATGAAATTATTTACATGTAATTGGATCCCAAAAGATTGTGAACCAAAAGCTTTGATTTTCCTTTGTCATGGATATGCCATGGAGTGCAGTATATCAATGAAAGGTAATGAATTTTTTATATTAAATCGAGGATTTATCTGAAACAGTCTTAGGATAAACGTGCAATTGTGTACACTCCATATTTTCAGACTCGAAATTATATGGAGTATGTTATTATTGTTGTATATATGAATCGAGGATTTATCAGAAATCGTCTGTAGTACTATGTACACTCTATTTTTTTCAGATTTTTTTTTTTGTATATTCGGATTATTGAGATTAATATTTGATTTTTTTTAAAAATAGATGCTGGAATGCGATTGGCGAAATCAGGATTTGGAGTTTATGGAATTGATTATGAAGGACATGGAAAATCAGATGGACTTCAAGGATATGTTAATAGCTTTGATGCTCTTGTTGATGATTGTTTTGATCATTATTCCAAAATTTCTGGTAAATATTTTTTATTTCGTATTTGATTAATTTATATTCGTGTCGAAAAGTTTGACTTTTTAGGAGAGATATATTTCCTATGATCAATAGACAAGATTCAAATTGAATTTGAAATCTTTGGTAAAAATATAGTACTTTACTATTTCATTGTGGTTTTTGGTAATCCTATTATATTGACACGTAGTTTACTATAACAAGTTAAAATATGCTGATATGTAAAGAATCTTGAAATATATAAAAAAAAATTATTAAAATCCCAATAAGTCATGTGTTTATTTATTTTCATTCTTATTTTTTGGAATTTGTTTTTATTTTTGATAAATTTTGAATTTGACTTTTTATTTTTCGAATAAATACAGAAAGGAAGGAAAATAAGAAAAAGATGAGAATATTAATGGGAGAATCGATGGGAGGAGCTGTGGCTCTACTTTTACACAGAAAAAAACCTGAATTTTGGGATGGTGCTGTTTTAATTGCTCCAATGTGTAAGGTACGTATTTATTTACGAGTTCGATCGAATCTAAAAATTTTAATTTAATTTTAATTTTATGTTAAATAATCATCTTGATATATATAAAAAGAAATTATTCAAAATTCATCAAGTTGATTTTTTTTTAAAAAAAATTTAGAATCGTAAATTCAAAATTCTGAATAAATCAGTAGACTATCTCAAGATTCCTATAATCCATTTTTTATTTTCCAATTTTGTGTTTTTTTATTTAATCCATTTTTTATTTTTCAACTTGTGCTTTTTTAATAAATAAAAAAAATATTTGTTGGTGTTTTGACCAAATTAATTAGAACGTGCAAGCAGGCTTGTTTAACGGAAAAGCAAATTGTTTTACTCAGTATTTTGGTCAAAATTGATTAATATTTTATTATTTGGTCCCTTGTTAAGAAATGGTCATAGTTACATCATAAAAAGGTTTTTTTTTGGGGGGGTGGGGGGTGGGTTTAGGTGGGGTGGGGGTAATAACACTTTATTTTATACAATATCATAATGAAATTAAATCACCGAAAATGTATAATAAAAATTCATATATCTGAGTCTAACTTGTTTATGATCGTTTATTTTTAATGAAATTGAAGAATATATTTTTACTTGAATTTGAATGTTGCAACGTGGATATTGTTGCAACCATTTAGACACTTTACTAATTTTATATGAAAACGACTTGATGTATATAATTTATCAAATTAGTACCAAAAACTTCAAAATTATTAATGATGATTTTATTTTTCACTAATATGATTATTTTGTTTTTTTCTAAAAATGATCGTGGTATCTTAGTTCTGTTTTATATGCATTGAACTAATTTACGTCACTTTTCACTATTAATAGTTATTAGGTAATTCTATTCATTGATTCTGATTTTCAATTGACACTTTACTAACTCCATGAAAACAAACTTGATTTGCATAATAGTTGAATGAGTATTAATCCTTCAATTATTGTTAGTATTCTTATTATTTAATATTTTGGTTATAAATTGACATTTTACTAACTTTATGGAAACAAGCTTGATAATATCTACAATTATTGAAATTAGTTTAAAGTTTGTTTGGTTTTGTTAGGTTTGTTCTCCTATGGAAAATTTTGTGAAAAATATCGCAATGCGAATTATATAATCTTTTTTCTCTCAAATAGCAAAAAATATTTACTATATGATGTGTGAATTAAACACACGTCATTATATATGAATTATGACATAGATAATAATTCGATATTTATTTAGCCAAGAAAGAGTATACGATAAGTTTATTATACACTCAGTTTTAAGTTACTATACCTCACTAATCATCGAAAGATATTTCGATTATAAAAGAAGGTAAAAAAGGAAACACATTATGCGAGCACACATTTCAAAGTGAATTCTCTTGTTAGTTATGTATGAATTAGACGCACGTTACTGATCTGAACTTTGTTATTGTATTATGCAAACAACAATCTGAATAAATTTTTTCACATTTTTTTTCTTGAAAATTGTGTGCTAAGTAAGTTTTTATTGATTTTTCAAATTATTTTTTTTCAAACAGATTGCAGATAATCTGAGGCCACATCCAATGGTGATAAGTGTTTTGACCAAACTTTGCAACTTTATCCCAACTTGGAGAATAGTTCCAACTCAAGATATTGTTGATTCAGCATTTAGAGACCCTGAAGTTAGAAAAGAGGTACTAACTATACACTATTTCTTTTTTACGCGATACAATTAGTTTATGAAAATATAATCAGTTTTATTTTGTTGAAATTGAAAAATGACTCATTTAAATGGTTAAGTTTCACATATAGTCACTTTTCAGTCCTTGTAATTGAAAATTAGTAATTGCCATAATCTGTCCTAGCTTTAGTTAACAAAGTTATCTAGTACCAGTAACGGAGTCAAGATTTTCAATAAGGGGGTTCAAAATTTGAAAAAATAGACACACAAAGTAGTAGTTGAAGGGGGTTCAACGTCTACTATGTATACCTAAAAATTCGTTCTAACCATGTATAAATGACAAAATTTCCGCACTATAATGACGGGTACCTGTTGCTGGTGGGAGGATGCGCGAGATTTGATCCGAACACCGCGTCATAAAAAAAAGTCATAGCCCTAGAATTTCACATTCATGAAACTCCATCATAATGTCATGGAGGTTCACCTCCTAAATTTGAAATTTCACGACAATGACTATTTTTCAAAGACAAGACCGAAAAGTGGTCAGTAACTGCTATTTCATCTAAGCTCATCCGAATCGCGCATTTTTGCAATATGAAGTAATACGACTAGTATGAATTCATATAACTGACCTCAACTTGTTTGTGACCGCAGATTAGAAACAACCCTCATTGCTACAAGGGAAAGCCCAGGCTACAAACAGCTCACCAACTAATGACAGTCAGCATGGATTTAGAACAAAGACTTGAAGAAGTGACATTTCCATTTTTCATTGTTCATGGTGAAGAAGACACTGTCACTGATCCATCTGTAAGCAAACTTCTCCACG
Source organism: Solanum sitiens (assembly GCA_016801875.1). NCBI lineage: Eukaryota > Viridiplantae > Streptophyta > Magnoliopsida > Solanales > Solanaceae > Solanum > Solanum sitiens. The sequence continues at coordinate 461,093 of JABWTJ010000333.1, forward strand.
AAAAGGCATCGAGCATCGACAAGAGCTTCAAGTTGTACCCCGGGATGTGGCATTCCCTCTCCTACGGTGAATTCCCCGAGAACAGAGACATCGTGTTCTCGGACATTGTAGTGTGGCTCAAGGAGAAAATAAGCATGGGTAACTCAAGGCTAGAGAGGCAACAAAAGCTAGCAAATGATCAAATTTTACCAAAGATGAGCAGTTAGTTAAATGGATTGTGGTAGTAGTAAGTATTTGATGTCTTGTAAAACAAAGAAAAAAGAAGAAGAGTGTGTTGAGTTTACAAACTTCACAAAAAATGTGTTTATAAAAATGAATTTGCTAACTTTCCAAGCATGAAAATATATTTATTAGATACGTGAGTTTTAAGTTAAAACATATCATGATATTTCTCTGACTATATTAAAATCATGTCAATAAGAATTCATAAAATAGTAAGGAGATGAAATATATGATTCTTAAAAAAGAAGAAAATATTCATGTAGTAACTTGATAACCATGTTCGTACTTTGTGCACACCTTGAATAGCTTTGTTTAACAAACCTTTACACTTTGTTTGGATCATTGTTACCCATTATTTCATAATGTATTGTATTGTAATCTATTGTATTGTATGGTAGATACAATATTTGGATAGACTCTATTGTTTGTTGTTGTTTAGTAACATTTAATTATTTGGTTTGATTGTATCGGTTTGACTAGATTTAAATAATTAAGGTAAAGGGTAAAATAGTACAGTATTTTAAAATATTATGTAAAGATATAACTGAAAAAAGAAATGAAGTAACAATGGAAACACATCAAATCAGTTGTACCATAAAATAAGGGTTTTTATTGTTACGTAACAATGGAATTTACCAATACAGTACATTTTAAGTAACAATCAAAACAAACATTGTAAGTATAGTAACGATACAATACAAACAATGGGTAACAATGATCCAAACATAGTGTTAGAATCATAAAGCAAGTCAAAGTTCATAATCGACCCTAAAATGGGTTAGTTTTGATATATTTTTTCAGCCATAAGTTGTGTACATGAATTAATTTTACCTACCAAGTTCAGAATATTTCAAGACAATAATCAACTCAATTGACTACAAATACAATCTAATAGGCAAAAATTGCAACAACATTAGACATAAGTTCCAGGGACAGACACCATGTCTGATGAGCAACAAAAGTTCTTTCGAACAATTTAACGAGGACAAAAATTCAAGGTTAGACACTTTTAGGGACATCGCACGTCTTTTCCCCACACTTGTGAAGACTACGAAAACTCATCAGTAGAAGAGACGTTCACAAATTTAAAGCAAGTATACAATCTCTGCATCGTGACTACATTTTTTAATGGACACAAACTGGAAATACATAATTCAGTTAACGGGCAATTTGCTAAAAAAAAGTCAGTTGAAAAGACTAGGCTACGCTACAGCATAATTACAACAGAGAAGCTGGGCGATAATTCACTCTGCTTCGTTTCTTCAAATACTTATATAGTGAGCAACAGCTTGGAGCGCATGCTGGTCTCTTTTCTTGCATCTACAAAAACTCAAATCAAATGGAACATCCATAGCTCTCTACAGCATGCCTTCTTATGCCACGTGAGTGTCCCTTGGCTTGGATACGACTAAAATCATTTTAAAAAATAATCAATTTTGAGTGGTTTGATCAATTACCATAGAAGAATAAAACATGACACAATTTCATAACACATACTAGTCTCTTTGTGCTTCTAGGAAAATGACATGTTAATGTGCCAAATAGAGAAACAAGCCATCACAGAGATGTGCTCGAGTATCTGTTAACGAAGGGCATACTGATGCACTACTTGATTGACAACACAAATAAATTGATTGATCACAAAGGCAAAACTTGATCAGGTTTCCAAGCCATAACTTATAAAAAGAAAGCTTCTAAAAACCTAAACTCCCTCCTTGTTTTCCTTTTCGATATGTGTGGTGTTCAGAGCAAGCTTGTGTACACCTCTTCAAATCTACTGAACAGCTTGTTTAATTCACAAATACAGCTTGCCAAGACAATCATGCCTACCAAGGTCGGGGGCAGACGAGCTCACACCAAGTGTTGTAAATTTGAGATTTGAAAACTAAATTGTCGAATCTCTCTAAATCTTCTTTTCTTTTAGTAGACAATCGACAATATTAACTATGAGTAAAAAACCTTGAAGGTGCAGCTTAAGGGTTGAAGAGTTGGAATAACAACTTGGGGAAGAAGGTCCAAATTCTAGTACACTGGTGAATTCTTATAATCTGTCTGAAAAAATTAACACATGATTAGAGGTGTCAAAAATGAACCCAAACATATATAACCAGCCCAACCCGCCCAGAATTTTAAGGGTTGGGCTCAAGATAATTTTGAATTGGGTTCAATCTCAACCCATTCTAGCTTAACCCATTGGAGGAGAATTCTCAATTGAGCCCAATTCAATCTCCAATTTCAACCCGTTTTAAATTTTTTATTTAGGTATGTTCCTATATTTAAAGGTATAAAGTATTATCTATTTAACATCTTTTGGGATTTATCTATCAATTTGTTACTTCTTTAACAAAAAATTCTTGAGCGGAAATTCAAATTGTGATTATAAAAGTTAATTATCAATATGTTAAATTATTGAAATTAATCGGGTCAAATTGGACGGGTCAAGACCCAACCCGTTTTTTAGCCCATTTGAGCCCAACCCATTTGAGCCCAAAGTAAACTTGGGCGGGTCAAGACCCAACCCGATTTCTACTCAATCCATTATAATATTTTCAATTTCAACCCAACCCGCCCATTTGACACCCCTACACATGATGATAGAAGGTAACAAGTACTTGGTGGATTAGTCAAAGCACATGAAACTTGGACACAATGGTTATTCCCAAAATATCAAATATGATTGACATGCAAAAGCTATATATGTAAAGACAGGAATCTACCTTCATCTCAACATGTTCTCAAATAATTTTGTTTCTTATTTCTTCAAGCTTTTTCAGAATCTCGCCTGGTGTCCTATCCAACTCATCTGCAATTTTGCGCTGCATATCCATGGGCAAGGTTGGGAATTGTTCACACAAGTCTCCATCTATTACATCCTGCAAAATGGTCCCAACATCTCACTGTTATCTTCAAACATGAACTAAGGATTGCATAATCAAAGCTGATTTTAACTATATGAAATAGAAAGAGCATAGACTATCAGCAACACCCTGTAATCTAGTTGTAATTAGTCAAAACTGAAACCTGTAGCAGTTTCACTAGAACTCCGAATTCAACAATAAAAAATGCAACCAACAACAAAAACCAGCCTGGTAGACATAGAGACAGAATGTGACAACTTGGAACTCCCTTTTGTTCAAAAGCATGTACAACAGTTCCAAAAAAGTGAAATCAAGAATAATAGGAACATACACAAGGCCACTAAATTGCTCATTGTCAAAAAATATAAGGCGTATCCATGCATGAAAAAGTTACACTTATCAGGATATAGCCTGGATGATGCAACCACTTACAATCCATATAGTACAAGCGCATTTGTCGTTCCTAAACTGCTCAAGGATTTGATGATCCAACTTTTTATTCTAGATGAACTAGATATTTTAATATGTGAAACATTTTAATTGTGACCTAGGGAAGATCAAGTCACCTTCATACCAACCAAGTTTCGTTAAGTAGCTGAAGACAATTTAGCTTCAGCATCAAAGTTAGTTTCCCATGTAAAATCATTTGTATTCATTTACTACACTAGTGCATCTCTTAGAGAGCACTTTTCACATTGGAACATCAAGGAAAATAGCTGATTGAGCAAGTACAACCCTACCTTAACAGGGAAGTAGGCAGATCTGTAGGCCATGTGATCCCTGCCACATAACGGTGGGAACTCCTGCCTCAAATGCATCTCCAAATGTGAGAAGAAGTCAACATCATCCCTCGAGGTAAATGGAAGCATTGCCCCAACACTCCCCATCACAGTCCCGTAGATTATACATTCGCCCCCTCCTGGAATAAGTGACGCCTTTTGCAAACAAGAGACCACATCACCAACATGAAATTGTACTATTTCCTCGAGCTTATTTGGGGCTCCATTCAGCTTCCCCTGCTCCCATTTTATTTTTCCACCAGTGGGATCTTCTTCAATCTCATCTGAAACATCCTGAGATAATCGCGCAAAGTAGATATTCCCAAACTTATCAGCTCCTGCCACAGTGTCAAAATCTACATGCTGTGCTGCAGTTAGCCATCTTGGGACCGTGTCATCAGCAAATATGTACAGTTGATTTTCATCACGCCTATACTTACAGTAGTGGAATGACTGTAAGAAGTGAAAAAAAGGAGCAGATTAGTTGAAACCAGAACTTCATAAATATGACAACAAAGAAGACTTTTACAGAAAATACGAAGAAATGTTCCTTTAAAAATTATCAGTCCATGTTCTATGGATTTGAAAGGCCAATTTAATCACTCTGGTAGTAAATTAGTATTATCCTAAGAAAAACCATAGTAATTATGGTCGTAATTAGCAAGTTGACAAACAACATACAATCATGCAACCAAGATTCGTTTTTCTATTCCAAGACGGAAGAAATAAAAAAAAAATTCAAATAGTAATTCTATGTTGCAACTTCAATTTATGATTTAAAAAAAACTTCACTCACTTAGCAGAAGGATATTAATATCAGAGTTATTTGAATCTATGAACTTCATTAGTTTGATGAGGTTACTCAATGTAATGCAAAGCTATATATCATTTCATACTTCGTAACATTTCTTCCAACCATTTTTATTGCCTCAATTTTTAATAATACTCATACAAAAACTTCCGCATGCAATATCTCAGTATAACTCAATTCCCAATGCATAGTCATTAGATTTCCCCACCTAGTCACTAGATTCAAAACTGTCTTTAGACTAGAAGGCAGAGCACAACTTCTCTGTCACAATTAACATCAAATAAATAGTATTCAGACAGAATTTAAATTACTACATTAAATCCTCTTACGTATAAAGTAGAATATTTTATAATAGCCATACCTCTTGCATGTCACCAACATAAATCCGATCACGATAGGTGTGGATAGCTGTGATCGAGTTGGGGAATAACTTGTTCTCACATTTTCGGAGCAGCCGTTTCTTCCCCAAATCATACAACCTAAGGACAGACCCAATACCAGCCAGCAGTCTACCTTGGAACTGACATAGTGCATGAGGCACACCATCTACCTGTGTCTTATGCAAAAGTTCTAGGACCTTCCCATCCTCTTTAAATTTGTATATATGAATGTATGCTGCTTCAAACGATTTTTTGGGCCAAAACTGGAGGCCCTTGGCAGTACCAACAGCCAACAGAGCTCCATGCTCCTTGTCATGGAAATTAACAGTGCATATGCTAAATGCAGCCTCATTATCCTGAAGCTCTAGCAGACAAGTGGTTTGCGTTGTCCTTGGATCAAGGACTCTGATGCAGGAAACCCATCTTCCTGACTCCGACTTAGGATAACCATATTGCTCATCAGATAGTGGATCACTATCATCCTCATCTTCACCATTCTCCATTTGTTCTGCATTTCCATTTTCACCATTCCCAGCTGCCTCAAAGCACTCTTTTTTGGCAGCTTCACGTTCTTCTGCAGTATATGCTCCCTGGTCACTCTCAATCATTATCACCATCTTTTTCTTGGGTTGAAGAACAAACCTTCTTGGTGTATACCTCAAGGGTATAGCTGTTTCATTGAAAGTCTCGCCCAATCTCTCTATCGTGAAGACTCTCAACGCATCCCCTGCAACCGCTACCACACCTTCTGCACATTGATCAGATGAAAACGAGGCTGCAAATTCAAGACTCTCATATGATAAAGGTGTCAAAAGAAAATGCCCTTGGTGTATGTAACCTAACCATGGTCTACTTGATAGGCAGAGCATAGCACGCCGTCCTCTCACAACAATGGAGAAGAGCTTAGGGGCTCTAAGCCCCAAGAAACGTGAACGTGCATCTGAAAGCTGCCCACCATTCATATCCACCACAGTCCTGAATAAAACACCATTTTGTAAACCAGCATTAAGAAAAAGGCTGGCAGGGTGATCTGCACCATCCTCTCCACCAACAGAGGCCTGAACTTCAAGAAAAAGGAGAGACTCTGGCGGTGAAGATACACTTTGCAGGCTCAGAACCTGCATACAGTCATCAGGGTCCAAAGACAAGATACGGATAGTGTTATCATATGATCCAACTGCAAGGAAACGGGACCTTTGTCTTCCCTCAGGAACAGGGGCAATGTCCAGACAAGCTACATCACCTGACATCTCATGCTTCTCAACTTCCATCAACTGGCCAGTCATATCAACTTCAAAATATATAAGCTCCCCTCCACTTAGTGCAATTACCACTTGAAGTCTATTAGATCCAACCTTGACAATAGTTCTCTTTCCAGGAGTTCTCCATTCATTAATACGGCCATCTTCTCTAATATGCCTTATTCCGCTGGGATGAACTTGCATAAGCGAATCATCACCAATCAATGAAACAGAAAGAGATGGAGTAGTATCAAGAAACCCACTGTCACTAACTTCTTCAACTGTCTCACCAATAGAAAGCACAAGAGTTGCATTCGCAAAAGAGACAACAATGTAGGCATCAAACTCATCATTAACATTCTTTTTCACAGTCCAGACAGCACTTGGAACACCAGGAAGCTGGGAGACAGCCATTTCACTAACAGCTAAACCAGGCCGAAGTATGCGCAACGAAGACCGAGGACCCCTCCCACAAAGTGAAAATATTTGTGGAGTTTCTTCCTCAAAAAGATTTACGATTTTCATGTCCATGATTGGCATCAAGCTCTCAATCTGATCAATCCTAACAAGATTCTTTAGCTTTCTTGGCTGGAAAAATACAGGCTGAAAGCCTTCTTCAGTTTCCATTAACGTTGATGATGAAGCTTCAACATCTGGATCATCTCCTATAGCCTGAAACTGATACAATGCATGATTCCCAAACTCAGACGAAGCAAAGAGGAACCCTGATTTCAACACACACAGAGAAGAAGTGACCGGAATCGTATCAAAATACTTGATCTTTAACTCGTTAACCCTGTCATTGTCGTGGTCCAATGTCACCTTAAAGATATCTCCATATTCAGTTTGCAAAAGAAAGAAAAACATTGTCTTCTGCTTATGCATAGCAGCCGAAACAATCAAAACTCCACGTTCTGCTGGCAAATCTACCCTCCTGGGAATAACAGCCCTAACATCAGGGTGTCCCTGATTCTTATATATCACAAAATTCTCCGCACAAACAAGCACACCACTAGGACCATCCCCACCTCCAGGAACAGTCACAAGTAAATTAGCACCATTATCGACTTGTTCAGACCACTTCCTCGAAACATGATTAAGTCCTAAATCTAATTCATAAAATGTCAAATGCTTTTGTGCCTCATTTGCAGCTTGGCCTGTCGGATCCTGATCTGCCTCCGAATAATCCAATTCAATAGCAGCAAATATCGGGTTATCAAATCCACAGTCAACCCCACATATGGAAAACGTAATCGTATGGCTCTTATGAGCTTCTAAAGGCGACGAAATCGTTAACCTAGCTGCAGTATCTCTATTCAACACATACACAAGCTTCTGCTTCTCGCAAGCACCAATCATCACAGCCCTACCTTTTGGGTCAATAGCTAAATACTGACCCGGAACTATCCTCCTACAACCCGATTTACCAAAAGTCTCCTGATGTACTTTATCAAAACAGTTCTTCTCTTTATTATAATCCAATATCACTATTCTACCTGAATCCGACCCAACTACAATGTAATCCTTTTGAGCACCGGTTAACCGAAATTGTGCTAAGGAACGTATAGCCCCGAAAATTTCAACAGATAATAGAGTTTGAAGCTTACCATTATCATCAGGACGAAGGAGGTCAAGAACTTTTCCACGAGCGACGACGATTTCTTGTACTTTTCCGCCGGAAAAGCTGCCGTTGATAGCACAGATAATTCCGGTGGGTTGCTGCAGAGTGAGACTGTAGAGATACATACTGCTAAAACCCTAGTTTGTGAGATTTAGGGTTTTGAGTGAGAAGAAGAAGAAAGTAGAAGTGAGATTCAGAAATGAAATTTTTTGGCCTAAACCCTAGGCGAGGGTTGTAAGAAATGGAGCTCCGATTTTTATTTTGGGCCGGGTTGACCCAAGAGGCGGTTCGTGAGAGTGGACCATGATAAGCGAAAATTTTACTTATTTGGTTGTTCGACTAAAATATTTATGTTTGTTGTGCGTTAGCTAATACGTATATGTATTACATGTCGATTATTTTATTTATCACTTTTATTTTGTGGATGACTAATTATGTTTAAAAAAGTATTTTCATTGTTACCTTTTTAAACTTTTGATCGCTTTTTTGTTTGATTAAATTGTTTGAACTCGAATTATGTGAATAATTTTTTGAATTTCCATATAAATGAGCATAATAGAAATATTAGTTATAATTTGATAGAAAATAAGTTTGTAGAGGTAAAATATGCTATGAAAAAAGATGTAGTATTGACCTTTCAGGGTGGTCCAGTGATTTTAGCTTGGGACTTCCATATTGGAGGCCTCAAGTTTGAAATCCCTTGTCAGCGAAAACAAGGAACTTGCCTTCTGAGTCGAGCTCATCGCACTTGCCTAGTGTTGTTTACCTCTTTTATGTGGTTTGTGAGATATTATATAGAAGCGGGAGTTTTACCCTGTACGCACCCAAATAACAGCAACGGTAGATTTCCTTATTAATTTTTTTTATTACACTAAGAAATATTGTAGAGAATAAATTAGTATAAAAACAATGAAGGTGAGGTGAAATTAGATGGGATTGTGGTACTATGATGGTAGATTAAAATGTTAGTGTTACACTATATTATATACCAATGTAAAATATGAGTCTTAATAGAACAATTATAAAACCAATAATGTTATGTGAGAAAAATATGATAGGTTGTTAAAATTCTAACACATGAAAAGATGAGTGTCGTAGAGATACAAATGCTAAGATGGTGTGCGTTATTTTGTTTTTTTCGTTTCAAAATAAGTGTTTAATTTGGATACCTTAGAAATTCATGGTAAAAAATAATACGTTTTTTCAACTATATGCTTATAATTTATACTCAATTTATTTTAAAAGTGTTTAAATTTTCCAGAGACATTTATTAAATAAACTTTTTTTTATAAACTAGTATTGGATTTTATTTTTTTTAATGGTCATGATTTTTGGAAGTAACATTTGTTATGTCAAAAGATTTAATTAAGAAGCACACATGGAAGATAAAATTAAAGTCAGCTAAATGCTTCTTTGAATTATGTAAAAAATCCAAATTCATACACTTAAATTAAATATTTCTTTGAATTATAAATGCTTCTTTTAGAGACAATGATTAACTTATATAAGACAAATGCACAAGTAACCAACTTCATTAAGCCATTAACAACTCCAAAGCCTGGACCAACTCATAAACCAGTAATTGTACCTTTTCATATATTATTAAATATATTCATATTCGATATTTACGTTAAATTAATAAATTTATCACTTAACTATCAGAAATATAATATGAATTATGATTTGATATAAACACTCGGGATGGATTGTTTTTTTTTTATTTCAATTACTAGTCCCTTCTTTACTAGCAATTGAAACAATTTTTTAACACTAATACAAATTCCTCTGAATTTTATAACAAGTATACTATGATTAATTATAAACATTAATAGGGTAGGTTCAACAAAACTAATGCCTTTAAACTTTTTAAATTAATTTTGTGTTTTGTAACTAAACCATTTCATCAGCTCCACTTAATAGGAAATAAACCTATATATACGTAATTAGCCTAAACTCTTTTCTCATCAACAAAACATTCTGCTAATTAATTCTTAATTTGCTTCATCTCATCAATCATCATAGCAACAAGAAAAATGGTCAAATTTACTCAATTTTGGTCTAAAACATTCAAGGCCACATTTTGCATTTTGCTATTAGCCCTCTCATTTGGCTATGCTAATTCAGCAAGAATTCTTGACGAAGTGAGTTCAGATGAACCCATTGTGGCTCCTGTGGTGGTGGGCTCGGTATCCTCATTGCCAAGTGGCCACTTTCCAGCCACAGCCACCACTCCTGATTCGAACATTACACCTATAGATGATGATTCTCCTGAGGTAGCCCCTACTGTTCCAATAGCTCCTTCAGCTGATTTGCCAGCTGGACCTGAGCCTGATGTAGCTCCTGCTGCTCCAGTGGCAACAGACACTGAAGCAGCAACACCTGTAGCCTCTGCTGCTCCTGTGGCAACAGACACTGGAGCAACAACACCTGTTACCAACGTGGCACCAGGAGTTGGTTCCTCTGGTGCCACAGTGGCAAATCCTGTATTGGACCACTCTAAGTTTTCGTTCTTCATGCATGACATCCTTGGTGGCACACACCCTTCGGGGAGAGTAGTCACAGGGATCGTAGCTAGCACTAACGCTAACAACTTACCTTTCACCAAGGCCAACAACAACGTCTTCCCACTAGACGGTGGAGTTCCCCTCAACAACATCAACGACATTGTCAACAACAACAACTACCCTTTCCTAGCAGGCCTAAACGGACAACAACAACCCAACACCGTCCTACAAAACACAGGCAACAACGACATTGTCAACACCGGTGACAACCAACCTTTTGTCACAGCAGGACAACTTCCTACTGGTATTACCCTTCAACAACTGATGTTTGGATCCATAACTGTCGTGGACAACGAAATAACAGAAGGACATGAGTTGGGATCATCAATTCTTGGTAGAGCACAGGGGTTTTACCTAACAAGCTCGTCCGATGGGACGAGCCATACACTAGCATTAACAGCTCTGTTCCATGGACATGAAGTTGATGACACTATTAGCTTTTTTGGGATCCATAGGACCGCGACGCCAATATCACACATTGCAATCATTGGAGGTACTGGAAAATATGAAAATGCCAAAGGATATGCAACAATTGAGACTATGCCTCATGTTGATCAACATACAACTGATGGTGTTGAAACAATTACACACTTCACTGTGTACATTACCCCTTAAAACTAAGTGTTTTTCATTTAATTTTCACTATGTTTGGTTTTCTTTATGTTTTTAATTTGTGATTCTTCACTTGATGTACTTTATTGTAATGGCATGGTTAAACATTCTGATTAATGTTATTATATATGAATGATATTTTCTTTTTTTAGAAATTAACTCTCGAGAAGTGAAATATAATGAATATTTTGAAATGAAAAGAGTATAATACTATGTATAGTGATCATAATTAATTTTATAAATTAAGGGACAAATTGGTGTAGATTATATCCGTAATTGACTTTTAATCTTCTTAAAGAGAGCAAAATATTGACGCCTTAGCCTGAACATTTATTTATGTCATTTTATTTTTTGATAATAATTTATGATAATTCAGCGACAGAAAGCTAATATTGTATATTCACCAAACTTCAATCACACTTTTAGTTGCCAAAGTTTTTGGACTTGTAGCATATTGGGCACCACTAGCCCTAAGAAACTAACTAAAATTGGACAAATAGTTTAGTTGTGACAACAAATTAAAACACTATTTACAAAAAAAGTTAGTATGTGATAAGTAATCACATATTTCCAAACAACATCATGCATGAACAAGTTACGAGAAATGATTAACAAATGCGGGTATATTTGATCAATTAGACATACACGTCTTTGATAATAAAACACACGCGTCGAAATATGATTGGTTTGTAAAATGTGAGTAGATAATTTACTACAATAGTAGAATGACACATATAAAGGTATTGTTTATTTTTGGGTTATTGATGATGATTGATCACATGGTGGGGTAGATAATATTCACATATACAAAATCAACTCTAATCTCCTCTCCACCATTTATTATTTATCTCTCACATGGGTCTCCATACTCACTCTACTTCTATTTTTTTCTATTTTTTTCTACACTATTATAAAGTCTAATTTTAATTTATTTATTCACTCACTCACTATATGTCTAAGATAGATGAAAGAGGAAACGAAATAAATATTATGTAATATTTTTCAATATTGATGTAGATATAGCTTGTGTTGGACTAATATTAAAGAATCGACGAGACGAATATTTTCTAATATTTTGAAATATTAATTTAGGTATAGCTTGTGTTGGTGATCGTTAAGAATAGATATAGTAAATTTAATTCATATCATGAGTAACGGTTTCATATATCCACATGGTGTATATACATGTATATTGTGTATTTTCTATGCTTCATATATAATTGCTTACTAATATGTTAACCCTAATTTAGGTGCATCACCTAATAGAAAAGTGCTTAATTTACAAAATGCCAAAAGAAGAGTGCATGGAGGCACTATCCAAGCATGCAAACTCTTTTAAATTTTATTAGGGTTTTCAGTTCGCGATACTAATTATGTATAATATTTTTATACGATCAGATTAAAATAGAGTAAATAGCCTATTATATCTAGTTAAATAATTACTATGGTATAATTCATTAATTGGCTTATGCATGCATGCGAATTTCCGTTTGAAGGTTGTAAAACACATACTCATATTATCAATCGCGCTGACCCCACTAACTATAGATTCACATGAGTCATCTCTAATATGTATGACTAGTCTCATCGTCGGGAATCAAATTTTTCATTAAAAAGATCATTAATATATATATAAAAAAAAGTATATACAAAAAATTCAAGAGAACTAATCATTACCATATATATTTACATAAAAAAAAACGTTTTGTATATACCATATAATTTTAAAGGAAATCCAGATGAGCCCCTTGAGTCTTTGTGTCCACCTCATGTATACTAGTATAAATAGTAGCTACATACTACTCATAATTTTGTATTTGTTTTCAGAAAACTCATTGAATATGTAACTTCAGAGGACTAGAATCTAGAATTTATAAATTTCAAATTCCAAACCTTACAATGATACACCATATATATATTAGAGGAACGGATTTATAACCTATATTATCGTGCACATGAACTCATGTTCTTTTTGATAAACTATATATTTTATATAACTTTAAATCGTAAATCCACTTCTGATCATCGTACCGTCATCCGTCCGTTTATATGTTACAGTGTGGAAGGGAGTTAGAGAAAGAGAACAAAGAGTTCTTTGAGTCATTCTAAGAATCACAAAGCAAAGATCATATGACAAAGGAAGAGTTGAGTGCTATGATACAGAAAATGATATTAGATTCCAAATAATAATAATAATAATAATAATAATAATAATAATAATAATAATAATAATGTACACCATAACGATCTAACCTTTGAGTTCTCATAAAATGTGTCAAATATTTTTACACTATTAGGGGTCGTTTGGTACAAAGATCAATAATGCAGGGATTAGTAATGCAGGGATTGGTAATGCAGGGATTAGTAATGCAGGGATTAGTAATGCAGGGATTATTATTATCAAGTGTTTGGTTCATTATTTTTTAACTAGTTTTGTGTGTGGTTTAAAGCTCTACAAAATAAATCCTTTCCAATTATACCCTTGAGTTGTTATGGGATTTTTGTATTTCATGTAATTGGGTCAAGGTAGATAATTGACGAATAATATTATTTTTTCATAGCATTTTTAACTAGATAGGAGAATAAAACTTTATTATCATATTCACTACGTTCTCACTTAAATTATTTGAGAGTAAATAATTGTCATCTATAAATTGGAGTAAATATCTCAAAAGGTCACACAACTATAATAATATATAGAGAAAATTTATTGAACTTTGTTTTGTATTAATATATTTTTAAAAAAACTCTTTATCATAAAATAAAATAAAAATAAATAATAGATATAGCAAAATTAATTAAACTATTTTTATACTCGAGATATTTTATTTATATGTATATGCTCTTGTTTTAGACTACTTGTGTAATGTTTAAGAAACTTCCGTTAAGAGACAATATTTAACTTATGAATTGTTCTTAAATTCATACATCAACATTAGCATATTAGTCGGATTATCATATTTTATATTAATAATAAGTAGATTAAATAACTCATGTTTTAAAAACAAAAAGTTATATCTAAATAATAAAATTTGCAAATTTATTTATTTAAATAAATTTATTAGTATAAATATAAAATCAAGAAAATAAACAAAATGATTAAAAGGATTTAAGGGGGTATTTTTGTCTTTATCTAGATTAGTCCCATTGTATTAAATTAATACCACCAAATGGAAGGTATTAGTTATACACCCTCTAATACCATGTAGGGTGTATAACTAATCTATGGATTGATCTAAAATTCCTACCAAACATAGAATTAAATAATACCACACTTAATACTTGGACTATTTTCCCTAATACTCCCTATCAAACGACCCCTTAGTGTATTTTTAAGCCGGTCCAATATATTGGGGCTTTGTAATATTATTTATTACCAACAATTACTTGTAACCATATGAAAACTTTAATCTGTCTTGTCACAATCAGTATAATCTGACGTGTTTTAACTTCTTCTTTTTTTCCACTACAAATTATTTATAAAAAATAAATAATATTATTTTAATTTATATTTATGGCCAAACACAATTATCGTTATTATCAAATATCAGTTTTTACGTTAAAATTGTTTACTTCGCATAATCTGATGTGTTTTAACTTTTTTTCCCACTCTAATTACTTACAAAAAGTAAAAACTAATTTATATTTATGGCCAAACACAAATATTATTGTTCACTTTAAAAATAAAAATTTCAAATTTCATTATAAAATATGACCATAATCATGCAGAAACAAAGTTCAAAATACCCAAACAAAATCAAGAAAAAAGGTACGTACTTATAAAACCTAATTAATAAGAAACAAGAATCGAAATCAAATAATCATCTCGATAATATCCACTAATTAAAATCCTAGTCAATCCTCACACAACACCCAAATAAAACAATTTTACATTCTTTCTTAGAAAAGACTTATCTTTCTAAAATTAAAAGAAGATTTCACTTGTATATAATTTGCACATTAGTTGAGCAATAATTAGATTTCAATTGTATCTTTAAGGAATTTTTTTAAAAAAAACAAATCCTCATAAATTTATAATTCACCCCGCCTTCACATTATTTTTGAAAAATATTTTAAGACTCACCTCACAAGTAACGCCCACTTCGTTTGGTGTAGAGTTAAACCTATCCCGCCCTATTATTTTAATATATATTAGTTGAGCTATAATTATATTTCCATTGTATTTAGATTTTTGTAAAAAGAAAATCAAATTCGCATAGAATCACAATTCACCCCGCCTTCACATTATTTTTGAAAAATATTTTAAGACTCACCTCACGAGTCACGCCCACCTCATTTGGGGTAGAGTTAAACCTATCCCGCCCTATTATTTTTAATATATATTAGTTGAGCTATAATCATATTTCCATTGTATTTCTAGATTTTTTAAAAAAGAAAGTTAAATCCTCATAGAACCACAATTCACCCCACCTTCACATTATTTTTTAAAAACGTTTTAGAACTCGCCTCACACCCACCTCGTTTTGTGTAGCCTTAAACCTACCCCGCCCTCATCTCTACGGAACATGTACGTTTTTTTTAAAAGTCTATCGATAGGGACGTAAGGTAAATAGTCCCCACTTTATTTTAGGCTTCATTTAATGCTATAAAAATAAAACATTGAATATTCATAAGTCACACAGGCCACAAGACAGCTACACAGCCAAATTTATAAAAATTTAGCAGACAATACGACATATATATATATATATATATATATATATATATATATATATATATATATATATGACATTTTAAATTTTTTAATGTTTATACTTTAAAGATGATGTATATAGATATTTTTTTAGGCTAGAAACAGGTATCTCTTTGTTGATGTATTTACTTCATTTCGAGTGTAATTTTTTGAATTTCAATGTTTATGATTTAAAGATGATATATATATATATACTTTTTTCGAGGTTAGAAATATGTACCTCTTTGTCAATATATCTACTTTATTCCGATATTTTTAAATTTTAATGTTTATGCTTTAAAGGTGATATATATAGATACTTTTCTCGAGGCTAGAAATAGGTATCTCTTTGTCGATGTATCTACTTCATTTCGAATGTAATTTTTTGAATTTCAATGTTTATGTTTTAAAGGTTATATATATAGATACTTTTTTCAAGGTTAGAAACAAGTATATATTCATCAATGTATTTACTTGATTCCATTTTTTTCAACGTTTATTCTTTAAAGGTGATATATGTATACTTTTTTTGAGGCTAGAAACAGTTACCTCTTCGTCGATGTATCTACTTCATTTCTATTTTTTCAAATTTTAATGTTTATGCTTTAAAGTTGATATATATATACATATACTTTTTTTCGAGGCTAAAAGCATGTATCTCTTCGTCGATGTATCTGCTTCATTCCAACTGTAATATTTTGAATTTCAATGTTTATACTTTAAAGGTGATATATATAGATACTTTTTTCGAGACTGGAAGCAGGTACCTCTTCGTCAATATATCTACTAATTCGTTTCGAATGTAATATTTTGAAATTTCATTTACATATAACATAAGCCAAAATCTATCCAATACATTGGATACTCCTTGAATCAATCCACCAACAATTTAATTTGTTTTTAAGGTTTTGGTGATTTATTTGGTCTTGTCAACACCAACTTGTGACACATACAAATAAATTTGGTCAAGTGGGATGTTTGGAGCATAACCGACAAGTATATAGCGTACACTACGAAAGGGACAGTACAATGTAAAGAAATATATTTGGACGAAAATTATTTAAGTCCATATAAAAAGATTTCTCATCTCATTAATTATTGACGTGTGATGTTTCATTTATTCGAGAGAAGTATTGAAAATACCTTTAAATTCAGTGTGAACTATTAGTTTTATTCTCAAATTATTGACAAACTTAAAAACGCTTGTTTACTTGAACTTATAATTGAACTTTAAACTTACCCCCATCTTGCAACATGAGTGAAATACACCCCTAAATTCTTGTTAAGTTTAGGATGTTTTCAACACATTTCTCGAGTTTATATTAAGAGCTTCATGCTCCTATAAGAATTTGTGATCACTTGATATGTCTTGTTGCAAATCGGGGATTATCTAAGTTTAGTTAGTCAAGTAAAGCTTTAGTTTTTAAGGCTGTCAACAATTACTTTCAGAACTAATTTGCGTCAATTTAAGGGTGCTTTCAATACTTATCTCGATTTTTATTCTTCAACACACCATCTCACGCTCAGGGATAAAAAATCTGAAGCGTGCATAATTTTTCATTAATTTGAGAGCCCAACATATTGAGTCTTGCTTTGATACCATAGCCATGTAATAAAGAAAACGATGTTCTGACCTAACTCAATCCAAAAGCTAACATCTCTTTAATCATCAATGTAAAACTTTTTTCATTCTTCAACACATACTAGTACGACAAGCAACATATGCCTACATTTTTCAATAAAGCTAAGTAGGGACCACATTTGTTCGTGCGAGCCTATCTCTCGCATGCATTTAAAAGATAATTACAAGTAATTATTCATAATATGTAATATATTATTAATAGATCGTAATATATATAATATAAAAATACTTTACACATTTTATGAGAACTTAAAGGTTAGATCGCTATCGCGTACATGGTTATAATATATGTTATTATATATTATTATTATTATTCCTTGTCTGATTATTTGGAAGGACCTGGTTCTTTGGAATCTAATATCATTTTCTCTATCATAGCACTTGTCTCTTCTTCTGTCATACGATCTTTGGTATTTTGTGATTCTTTGTATTCCTCGAAAAATTCTTTGTTTTCTTTCTCTAGCTCTTTCCACACTGCAAAATTATGTAATCAGAGTCGAATTCAAGATTCATAATATAAATTATATCAGAAGTGGACCTAAAATTTTTATAAGATGTCTACATCATTAATATGAGAGTTGATTCTTATTTTTTTTTAGATAAATAACTTTGTATTTAAGCAAATGTGATTATTAAGCTTTTCGAGTGTATGATAATATTAAATCAATTTTAGAAAATATGTACATAAATAATTCAGTTTAGCGGAAAGAAAATAAGTTCACGTGCAGTGTAACATAAGTTAGTTATTGATCCGCCCCTTTGGTATAATGAGATTCAGCATTTTAAGTAATTTGTGAATTCTAGATTCTAGTACTTTGAAATTATCATGTTCTAAATTCACATTTTTTATGTCTCGGTTTATATAACTCACTTTCCTTTTTATTCAGTCTCAAAGGAATGACGCATTTCTATATTAATTACTCCCTCCGTTCCATTTTATGTGGCACCATTTTCTTTTTGGTCAGTCCCAAAAAGAATGTCACATTTCCTTATATGGTAAGTATTTAAAGGTACAATTCATCTTTTATCCTTGTTGGTCCCACTTAATTTTAAACATAGTACTCTAATACATTAATAAGGAGAGAGAAAAGTGAGTTAACATTTGCAATTTGGTAAACATTTCAAAATCTTTATTATTTCTTAAACTCCGTGCCCGATTAAATGTTGTAAATGTAAAATAATCATTTATCCTAAATGAAATGATTTATAGCCACACAAATATTTACTTCCTCCGTTCAATAATAGTTGTCCACTATACTAATTTGGGATATCAAACAATACTTATCGACTTTAAGAAATCAATGAATAATTTTAAGCTTAGCTCTTAATTTACCTTATTATTTATTAATATAGTCATTTTCCTATTACATTTTTCAAGCCATTGTTTTAATTATATTTAAAGGGTGATATAGTAAAATTAATCTTCTCTATTTATAGTTTCTTAAGAAGTGTGCAAAGTTAGTAGTAGACAACTATTGTTGTACAGAGCGAGCATCACTTATTTTAAACCACAAGTTTTGGAAGTCATTTTTTAAATTCTGTGTCAAGTCAAACAAACTCATAAAAAAATTTGACGGATTAGGGAGCAATTTGTACATATTAAATGAATTTTCTTAAAACAAATACATATTTTGAGTAGTCCTTCGGCTAGTTTATGTATTTACTTCTTCTGTTCTTCATATATTGAACTTCTAAGTGAAATTTTTGACTCTGCCATATCGATCTGATCATACCGATAAGATCAGTCGTACACATTGAGGATGACTCAATCATGTATGAATCTAAAGTCAGTGAATTCAACGCGATTGATTGCATTGTGTGTGTGTTTTAAAACCTTCAAACGGAAATTTGCATGCATGCATAAGCTAATTAATGAATACCATAGTAATTATTTAACTAGTTAAAATAGTAGGCTATTTACTTTATTTTAATCTGATCGTGTAAATATATTATATATCGTTAGTATATAGAACTTAAACTCTAATAAAATTTAAAAGAGTAAAACTAACCAGTAGCAGTGATAACAGGTTTGATGTTTGCATGCTTGGATAGTGCCTCCATGCACTCTTCTTTTGTCATTTTGTAAATCAAACACTTCTCTATCAGGTGTTGCACCTAAATTAGGTTTAACAGGTTAGTAACCATTTATTTTGTAGTTTTTATCGAGAATCGTGATAAAATAAATAAGAATTTATCGAATTTAAGACCTAATAATTAAGAGTGAGAAAAATCCTAATAGGAATCACGCTACACGATACACATTCACATTAGTTGACAGGGGCAGATCTAGAAGTATATATAAGGGTTTATTTGATGAGCCCTAAAATTACCGAAAATATTGAACAATGAACTCAAAACTCAAACAAGGTGATGAGTTCAGTGGTCAGAATCCGAGAGATGAATTCATAAAGTTAAAATCTTGAAATCAGTTATGTTAGTTGGGCCCCAAAGCATATACTGAACGTTGAATAAATGAGAATTAGAAAAAAAATATATATTTAATTTGATATGATAAGTTTTTTGAACTATACATGCATCACAAAATAGATTTTAAAAAATTGTTTTTTCATCAGATATTCGTATTAGAGCCCAACTAATTCATACTCACCTTAACTAGGTCTCCAATGGAAGGAAACACTCCCTACACAAATTTTTTCAAATAAAAAAACTTTGTTTAAGAGAGAAACAACCGACTACACTAATTTTTTTTTAAATGATCATCAGTCACAAAATAAATAATAAGTGGATCACAGATATTTTAGTTTACGTACCATGTGAATATACGAAGCTGATGAATGATCGTTACTCATGATATAGATTTACTATATCTAATCTTGATGATCACCAACACAAGCTATATACCTAGATCAATATTTCAATATATTATAGAACACTCGTCTCGTTGATTCTTCCGCTCGTTTCATTTTATTTTGGACTATATAATAGTGTATAAGAAAATTAGAAGAAGCAACTACTGTAGAGTGGGGTTAGGAGTACCACGTGAGAGATAAATGATAAATGGTTGAGAGGAGATTAGAGTAGATTTTGTATATGACTATTTCTGCCCCCTCCATGTGATAAGTGGGACCATTAATTGCCTCTATTAGATTATCATCATCATCAATAACCCAAAAATGGACATCATCTATGTGTCATTCTATTATTGTAGTAAATTATCTACTCATATATTATAAGCCAATTGGATTACGATACGTGTGTCTGATTGATCAATATATGTATTTTGGTTTTCATTATTTTAGTACATTTGATATAAGTCATATTTCTAAAAACTAGTGCATGCATGATGTTGTAAGTTGTTTGGAAATATGTGATTACTTATCACCAAAAACAAGAACCTTATTTATATGACCCACAACAATTGCAACCTTATGTGTAACAAACGCGTTGTTTTTCTCTTAATCAGAAGTTTTAAGTTTGGATTTTGAGTTTGTAAATTTTTTGAGTCCCTCAAAATGGGGTCCTACGTGCGCGGTGAAAATCTAAAGTAGTCGAACTCCAATATACGCAACAGTGACGGAACGAGAATATTTTATTAAGGAGTGTCAAAATATAAAGTAAAATATATAAGCACTGGTATCCGAGAGAGAACACACAATCTCAAACAATTTTTAGTACTCCTTAACTACTACACTAAGCCTTCAACTTGTGTTAAGAGGTGTCAACACTTGTATATATATATATATTAAATCAAATTTTAACATATATATAATGTAATTTTTCGACGAAGGGGTGTCGCTTGACACCCCTTGCCTTAGGGTAGCTCCATCCCTGAATGCAGGTACTAGACATCGATAGGAAATTAAAAAAAAAGAGTATATTTTCTTTTCACTATTCAAATATATGGATCATCAAAAAATTTCCGAAAGCTAATCATATATTCAATATTTTAAAATTCATTGATCGATGTTGGGTAGGTTTTTGTCCGATCTATGATGTATATGATCTTAGTCTACACATCACTTGTTGCGTTCTTATAACCATTAACTTGATCACAACCCTTTTGGTACCCAAAGCATACTAGAAGACTATTTTTTCATTTGAAACTTCTAACTCTAATTATCAACTTAGGACTATATATATCATCCCCCTTGTTTTAAAATATTTGTCATATTATCGTCGAAGCTAAGTTAGATTAAATTGGTTCAAATATTTTAAAATTAATATTTAGATATATAAAAACTATATAAAAACTGTATATGTTATTATTTTTTTCATATATGAGAAAAATATATATATTAAACAAAATTGATAGAGTTTTATTCTCGAGAAGCGAAATTTCACACGTTTTCCTATCAATTGGGTTTTCAAGTAATAAGAAAGATGATTACCATTGTATTTCCTTGAGAGGTCCACAACTCAAACTTATTTGTTTGATTTGAGAGTACATATTATAGAGCTTTTAAAGCTTCGTTTCTTGTTTTTAATCGATATTTACTTTACATTATTTATAAATAATATATTTTTGTGTGTGGTGCGCGCACGTATACATTCATAAGAATTATCGTAGAAGGGTTGTCTTCACCATTCACCATTAATTTACATTAGCTAGTTATAAATAATATATTTATATGGGTGTGATGCAAGCATATACATTTCATAAGAATCGCGATAGAAAGATAAAAATCACCGTAAAAAAGTATTTCCACCTCTAATTGCAAGTTAAATATAAACATATCTTTTAACTAATTCTCAAAGTGATTATATATATGAGGTGTATTGCTATCACTCAAGAAAGGTCATGTCTTGTAGGGGTAGATTGGTCATTTCAATAATCTTACTCTAGCCTACTCTTGGTTCACTTTTGATAAAGTGAGTTAGCACAAGATTCCCTTTTGAGTATCTTATGGATCATTGTTGGCTGAGCAAATAATCATATGGCTCAAAGCATGCCCTATAATGATAAGGATTTTGCTTTTCAATGTTAGCTCAGCGGTAGAAATTAGAATTTTTTTAATTATGAATTTGGAATATAAGAAGTAAATATAAGAAGAAGGTGAAAATGTCAACTTCTAGCACATATATACGTATATTAAAATAATTTTTTATTATATATGAATAGTATAATTTTTTGCTCCTAATTGCTCTGATCATATATATGTATTAAAAATTCACTAAACTATCAATAAGTCTTTGATTATGAACTAGTTACTATCATTTATACGGCTTTGTACGTATCGAGATTTATAAATTTCAAATCTTTTGTCCGTCTCTGAGGTAAATGTTCTTCCACATCTATGTTGGATTGTAGAGTACAATCTATATATAGAGTTCACATAAATTTAGTAACTTTAGCACGCCACAAACCCCACATATATATAATTATTACTACTTGTTTACTCTCTTATACTAGCTTCATTTTCGATTCTAGTTTTAATGTTGTTCTTTAATTAGTTTTCTTTGTTTTAATTATCATATTAGTTGTTGCATGCTACTTTTCCTCCTCCATTTTTGTTTTAGTATGGTTTCTTGTAATATAATATGTACTTTACATACTCGAGTTCCGACATGTGTAACTTGAGCCAAGAATTTGTCGAAAATAGCTAGTCTTTCTACTATACACATACACAATATATATATCAGTACTCTTTTCATATCTCACTTGTAGAATTACACTAAATATGTTATTATTATTATCGGGATCCATTTTTTTCTTTCATCATGAGGAATATACAAAGAGAGGTGATGTGAAGATTGGGTAAGAGGATATAGGGAATAAATTATATGTGGTTCTTGCATGATTAGTTTGTACAATATATCCCTTAGAAATTTAACATTTGAGTATCAACCATATATATATGTCTTCAAAAGCATTATGAAGTACAAGAAGAAAACACATAATCACAAACCCTAGCTTATATTCCACATTTTCTGCCAAGTCAGCCACAAAGTGGTCATAATTGCAATATGACTATTTTATTTATAGCTTTAACACATGTCACATGTGGCTTGGCAAAAATTGTGATAAGGAAAATTATTTCTTGTGAGCATGAATTTCTCAAAAAAAAAAAAATTAAGTTATATATATATTTATTAGTAGAAAAAAAATTAAGTTGTATACATTATTAGTAAGCTTTTGGACATGCGATATCATATTACGATATGAAATTATGATATTAAATTAGCGTTTGAATATGCGATTTCATGTTTATTTTATATCATGAGATGAAATGTCATATTCTCCAAAAATCATAATCTGAAAATTCCATATCAAGATTTTTTTTTTCAAATACAAAATTAACTCATAAGTTTATATTTTGTTAAAATAACCGCACATTTATATTTACTAGCCATTTATTTCATACACATGTAAATAAAATTTATAATCATATCATAACTTTTTAAAATTTAGTATTCTCAACAACATAAAAGTTATTACTTCTTTAAATCAATTCCTACTTTATCGTTTATATTCTTCAAATTCGTTATTTTTATCAAATTCATTACTACTACTTAAATGTTTAATTTTAAAAAAAAATAGTTTTTCATCTATATTGAGTGAACAAGATTGACCACAATGACTAATTATTTGACTTTATAATCTTTGTTTATTTGGTAAAATTGAATAAATAATTGAGACTATTTTAATAGTTTTACAACTTATGAGATTATTATGTTTATGAAAAAAATATACAACACACAAACCTCAAATCACGTGTCCAAATAAAACTTCTATTTTATCTAATGATTTCATATTATAATTTCATATAATGAATAAAAATACATATTAAGAAGTCGGAGGAGTTCAATATACAATATAATACATATAAAAATCGATTTTACGTACATAATTAATTATCTAGCAAAAGACTATCAATTAACGTCCATTTTACAAAGGTAGCTTTATTGCTCGATCGAGTAGAAGAATCTTTACATTACTATGTTTGTTCAATGTGGAGAAAAATAAAAGTTTGAGAAAAATACATACTCCTCTCTGTTCCAATTTATATGGTATTTTTCGTTTTTCAAGAGTCAAACAGTTTAAGTTAACTAACGATTTACGCATGGAATCTTAAGATTTTTTGAAATGAAATATATATTTATAAACTACGTAAAATGTACTATAAGTCACAATAATTAACAATTTAAAAGATGTATAAAAAAATTTACGGTAAAAAAAAATTTGTTTGAATCTCGAAATCCAAAAAGGCGACGGAGAGAGAAATATTTTTTGAAAAAATTAAGTGTGGCTGCGGGATTCGAGCCAAGGTCTCCACGGCCACAACGTGGAATTCTTACCACTAAACTACAGCCACTTCATGTTCATACTTTTGGTACAATTGTATATCATTTAATAGACATCATTTTTACTAATAAAAAAAGCTTCTATTAAAAATTGTAGGTAGGGTTGTTCATCTTTTGATTAAAAAAATAAATTAAATCGTAATTTAAACTAAACCAATTTGAAAGAACGATATCTAGTGTGATTTAATTTAAATATTGAAAATTGATACTATTTGATTTGGTTTTACTAAAAAAGTAGTTCGCAGAAATAATCAAACTGAACCGAATTGAGAAATGATATAAATTTATAATTATTTTTAATTATTTATAAGTAAAATATGAATATTTTGTGAAAATTTAATCAACTTAAGACTTTAACTATATCATTTAATGAGTAACTTTCACATATAGTAAACATAAATATTCAATTTGTATTTTATAGTTATAGTTTGCATAATTGCGCTCCATATCAAACATGAGATATGTATATTTTCGCTATATATATACAAAAGAAAACAGTTATATAATTTCACTATATATATACAAAAGAAAGCAGTTGTATAATCTGTTTTGGTATACATATACAAAAGATCAATTGTACAATATGTGTATGTATAAAACGAGAAAGTGAGAAAGACAAAAGAAAATTGGGCCGAAGAAGATCATATTTGTATAATCATAAGTGCATAGGACGAAAATGTATGCATTTGTACATATAATTTTCTCTTGCTTTATACAAACACAAACATAATGTATACATTTGTATTTGTATAAAGTGAGAGAGGCAAGTGAGAGAGGCGAGTGAGCGAGCTAGAACTAGGAGAGTGGCGAGCGAGATCTGAGAGAGGGGAGACAGGGGAACGAAAATATATGTATATATACAGTTTTCTCTCGCTTTATACAACACAAACACATTTAATACATTTGCGTTTTTGTATAAAGTGAGAGAGACGAGTGAGTGAGCGAGCGAGCGAGATCTAGGATAGGGGAACAAAAATATATGTATATATATATATAATTTCTCTCGCTTTATACAAACGAAAACGCATTTTATACATTTGTGTTTTATAAAAATCGAGAGAGGCAAGGGAGAGAACGAGAGTGGCGAATGAGATTCACCCGGCGAGAGACGAAATAGCAATAGTTTGCTATGGGGTACAATTAAATAAAACTATATTTATAGAAATTAATTTGAATCAACAGTTTTCTATTATATACAATTTTCCCCTTTTTAAAGCCCAGCTATTAAAATTCTAAGTCCAAGTCTAGCAACATGATATTATTCATTACTAAGTCACATCATGTTGCTTTGTTTTTCAAAAATATTAACAAATGTCAAACATATGTCAAATTCTAAAAATAATCTGTATTTTTAGAGGATCCGACACAAATCGAATATTATTTCTCACTAGATCATGCTAAATGGGATGATTAAGGCCTGAGAGTTGTAGCCCAAAAGTATTGATACATGGCCTGATTGATTTATATTGATGCAAATAAATTTCTGGCCTTTATGTGATCCATTCTGTAGTGTAAAATAGAAATTCCATATTTTTTTCCCTCCTTTGGCAAAATTGATATAATAAATTACTCATTAAAATCATTTCAGCTTATTAAATATTAATAATAGAGTCACACAAGTTAAATCAATTTACTCATAAAGTTATTATTATACTATGAAATAAACAATTAAAGGGATAATTATATAAATATCTACTTTAAATTTAATTTTGTAACACTATAGTTTATATATAGTTAAAAAAAAAAAGAACAAACCAATCAATCGAGTTATAATTTCCATCTAAGTAATAATCAGGTTCAAATAATTAAATAATTAAAATAAGAAAGATAAACATAACATCATAAACGACAAATGAAGTTAACACTAAGAAGTCAAATTTGCACAGAGCTTTATATATGAAATTATCCTCTTGAGTTAATTTAGTATGGAGATTGATGTTGTTGTTGCATTGGAGCAGAGTGGATGAAATGAAAGCTCACATTTGAAATCTTATGTGATAAGTATGTGTCACCAAACCTTAAAAGGTGAATTTCAAAAAGTGGTGCATGGTCAAATTAACATTTATATGCTGCAAAGTATTGGCCAATCAAGAATTTGTCAAAAGATATTGAACGTACGTAACTGAAATAAGGATATTGAAATGGATGCATAGGTATACTAGGAGAAATAGGATCAGAAACAAAGTTATTCGAGACAAGGTGACGGTGGCCTCCACACTCGGATCTTTCTCCCAGTTTCTTTGTAAAATTCTAGTCAAGCCCTATGGTTGACAATATGAGGGAGGGCGAGACTGAATTGGTTCAAACATGTGAAGAGAAAATGTGCAAATATCCAAATAAGGAGGTGTGAGACTATAGCGGCCTGAGTATATGGAAGGTTGAGGTAACTCGAAGGAGTTTTGGACATAAGTGATTAAACACGACATGAAGGTCGAGGATCATATTAAGTTAGAACATTAGTAGGTATTCAAGCATGTCTAGTTCCCTTATTAATATCAATTGTTTCTATTGCTTCATTTATCATGAAGTATTAATTATTTGTTGTTGCTACTTGCTACTTGTTCTCTTCTTATTTATTTTCAATATGACTTTTTCGTTTTTGTATTTTTTTTTTCTACACTTGATTTTATGTTTATTCAAGTAGAATGTCTATAAAAAACAAACTCTTTATCTTTACAAAGTAGAAATAAACTACATACACATATTACTTTTGACCTAACTTATTCCATTATATATTGAATACATTATTATTATAGTTAATTAATTTAATTTGAATGACTTTATGTGTATATAAAACAAATACAAGTAACTTTTTTTTTGGAGAATTTAATATACTACTTATATGACTATATTTCTTCAAAAGAAAATTAACAAATTAAAGCACTTTGAAATTCAACATAGTTGGAGAATAATCTAATATCAACCAAATAAAATATGTTTTTAAGGCAACAAACAACAGTCAAAGTTTACTTGCAACTTGCCTACATTTGTTGAGACAAGTAAGTAGGATATATAATATAATATAAAATAGCATCTACAAGTTGATACATTAATAATTAATAACCATACCTAAACGTGATTCTATGTAAATGATATCTATATTTTATTAATACAAAAATATAGTAGAGATTTGGTCTAAGATGTGAAGTTTATGTGCTTAAGATTATACTTTCTTATAAAATTATTGAGTAATATATATATATATATATATATATATATATATATATAAAATTGTACTAAAGATAGTAAGTTTGATCGAAACTGTTTGACGAAACTGTAATGAAAGGGCTAAATTTGTTTCGATCGGTGAATAATGTCTTTGTTCAACAACAACAATTGTGGTAAATTGACTAGTAATCTTTCATTCTGAATGAAATTTAATGTGTTTGAGCCTTAAATCAAATCGTCCAACTTTATCTTTAATATGAAACTTTTAGATATAAATTCAGATGATGTAATCGAACTCCAAGACGAATACTGAATGCTAATTTGAAAATGCTTTAATCCTCAATCTAAAACTTTTAAACTACTCAATATGAAACTTTTAGATAGAAATGCAGATATAATCGAACTCCAAGGTAAATACTGAATGCTAATTTGGAAACGCTTTGATCCTCAATCTAAAACTTTTAAAGTACTGAACTCCAAATTTAATCGAGCTTCAAAACTAACGACAAACAATCAATATATAAAATTTCAAAAATACTAATCTAAAATTAAAATCGAGCTGCAAAACGAATACAGAACAACAAACGCAAGAAATAAATAAAGTTATCTAACAAAATAAAACTACATATAAAATAGTTGTATAAGACCCTCTTTGTGAACATTTTGAACTTTCAAAATCTTTGTCAATGTCCACCCCTACCCCCCAACCCCACCCACCCCAACCTCCACCCCTAAATTGGTGACCCAAATCAACCATATTCCAATTTCCACACACAAAATCCCCAAATCCCATGTCTTTCTTTCTCAAACAAATCCTCCTCTTTTCTCTTCCCCTAATTTTCCTCTTTTGTCTCCTCCTTCCACTTCACCATTTCCATAGCCATACACATACTCAAACTCATTTTCCTCACAACCCCACTTTCTCAAACCCCTTTTCACCACCACCAAGAATAGCTTACTTCATTACTGGTACTAAAAATGATGGATCAAGAATCTTTAGGTTACTTCAAGCAGTGTATCATCCAAGAAACTACTATTTACTTCATCTTGATCAATTTGCTTCACAAAAACAGAGACTTCAGCTTGCTTTGAAAGTGGGTTCTGTTGATGTGTTTGTTGCAGCTGAAAATGTTAATGTTATTGAGAAAGCTGATGCTGTTAATGAAGAAGGGTCTTCTCCTTTGGGTCTTGTGCTTCATGGTGCTGCTGTTTTGTTGAAGTGGAAAATGGATTGGGATTGGTTTGTTAATCTTGATGCCTCTGATTATCCCCTCATTCCACAAGATGGTGAGTTACTTTTTCATTTTTTTGTTGCTTTATATTGATTTTGATAGATTGGGTTTAGTCTAGTTTATTTAGTTCAAGCTGAAACTAGTGATTTTTATTGAAGCTAACAGTTCCAAAGGGGGTGGGGGGATGGGATGATCTTTTTACTGTTTGGTTTGGAGATTTTTGAGCTGAATTGGAACTTGCTGAAGTTCAAATTAGTTATTTGTTGTAAGTTTGATTAGGCAGAGCCCGTAACGGAGTCAAGATTTTTACTAAAGAAGTGAACACATGAAGAAGTTAAAGGGGTTCAACATCTAGTATATATATATATATACACATAAAAAGATAGTTTTTAACCATGTATATACAATGTAATTTTTTGCCGAAAGGGGTTCGAACCCCTCGGCACCTACCTACCTCCGCATAGGTTGGCAAATTTCATGAGCAGTTTGAAGTTCATGTAAAGATGGTCAAGCTTGTTGAATCCATCTGATTTTATTGTCTGTCAAGGGAATAACATTAATCAATCAACTAAAGCCTCGATCCGAATTTAGTTGGTTCGGCTATGTGAATTCTCTTTACCCATTTGCTCTACGTTCAAACTTATTTCAATCCACTACTAAATATTATGACTGATAAGGCGAGTTGGAGGCTTTTGTAGATCTCCCACTACTTCGACACGGGTAGACAAATCTCTGATCAGAAGAAAGAGACTCCTAATAAGCATTGAGTCTAATGTAAGTGTGGCCTGGTGATCAATGAAATGAGATTAAAACCATAGGAGACCAAGGATCAATTCCAGCTCAGACAAAAAAAATACTCGGTGATTTCTTTCTTTCCACCTGCCTAAGTCTTGGTACACAGAGTTAATAGCTATACTGATAGGAGATAGCAATTAGTACCTATTGGAATAGTAGAGGTGCACACAAGTTGGCGAAATTCCATCTTTATCAAAAGAAAAATTCAAAGGCCAAGGATGCCATTAAGTATGTAGTGCATTTCTTATATGTGGCGACTGCTCTCAAACTCATTAGTTGTACTTTAAGGGAGTGAACGAAATGCAAATAGAAGAAGCATAGCCACCATTAATTATATAACTATTTCTAGTTGATGAAGAATAGTTGATTGTCGAGGTTGTGGATTCCATATGAGGTTAAGTTGCATTATTGATCTCAAGGGAGTGTAATGGGAAAATTCAAGGGAGTAAATGAAAAAAGAAAAGTATACCTTATATCTTTCTCAAACATGAACGGAAAAAAAATCTATCCCATTAAGGTATATTCCATTTGGAGCAACATGGTTAGTGATGATTCATATAGCCGACCCTGACTTGCCTAGGATTGACACATGGTTGTTCTTGTTGTTGTTTGTAAGGCATCCCCGCATATCCATTTTTGTCTAGTGGTGATTGCTGTAAGGCTAATAATTTGCTGCTACATACCATATTCAGCATTTTGCATCATTTGCATATGGAAAAATGAAGCTAATTTACTAGCACTAGCCACAACTAAGGATGTCATAAGTTGCTCACCATAACTCAAGCGTGGGCCTCAATCATACATTGACCAGGATAAAGTTAGTTTTACAATAATGTATACCTGCAACAAAGAAGAAGAGTAGAGTGTTGATCCTAGTGAATGGAAGAGTCATCTACTGGTCCTATCACTAAGCAAGGTGCCTCAAGTGTTAAAATGCCATTCATCTCGTCCTAATGTAGTCATTAGTCTGTCTGCATATTCTTGATTACATAGAGAGTCAGTAGCTTTTTAGGATCATTGATACTTTCTTGTCAATTTATAATAACTAGCTAGTCAAACTCTAATTCCTCAAGCTTGTTTTTTTCTTTGAAATTCCTCAAACTTGTTTTAACTCTTAACAATATTCAGAGAATTGAATATTTTCGCATAGTTTATTTTATTCTGGTTTGCCCCTTCTCATGGGATGTGGATTGGAACTCGTGAAGTTTTGTCTCTTAGAAGCCAACCACTATATCATGCTTGGGGATTCATTGTTCTTTTGTTCTCCTTCCCAAAGTTCTCATTGAACTTTAAACTGAGGTGCCTCCTAGTCCTATGAACTTTAGCTTATTTACTTCAAAGTTTGCTCAAGTTCATGAACAACGCCGATATGATGCCTAAACACACTGAGAAGGAGCAAAGAGTAGAACAATTACATCAGAACCTCAAAAAAGAAAAGTTAAATAAATATAAATAATAAAAAGATTTTTAAAAAAAAAAAGGTAGAAAAAACACATCAACCATAAACACTTGATTGAATGGTGAAGGTGCAACAGTGAACTTGGAGATCCAAAGATATGACCCTTTGTTTCATTAAGATCAACTATTCCTGGAGGAAAAATGGGTTAGCGTTCCGACCACTACTTAAACACCGAAGATAGATTTCAACAGAATGTTCTTCACAATGTATTTGATTACATGAATTTCTGCTGTCCTCTTTGTTCGTTTATAAAGGCTCACCTTGCTCTTTACTCTTCCTAGATGTAACATATATTTGAGCTGATGTATACTAAGTGTATTTGTTGCAGATTTTCTCCACATCCTCTCTTTTGTTCCGAGAAATTTGAATTTCATAGAATATAATATGAACATCAGCCCAGAGGAGTAAGTACCATCATTCCTTCTGCTCCTTCAAATTAGTTGTTGTTTTACAATTATTAATATTTTTTTGAGAAAGGTAACGTGTTGTTTTACAATTATAAAAGTTGCTTATGTTGTATTTTTGTTTTCAGATATCAAAAGGCCCTGGAAGTTATCGTTGACTCTAGACTCTACATTCTCTTAAGAGGAAAAATGTTTGTGGGTGACCGAAAACGGGTACTTCCTAGTGCTTTTAAACTTTTTATGGGTAAGTTTCTTGCCAGGTGATTTCTTGTTTCCTTCATTTTTTACGCCTTTAGTTAAGGCTAAAATGTTTTCTGATAATTTGTTTGGATTCTGAGATCTTGCTTGCTTTGTCAGGTTCTCAACATGTAATTCTAAACAGGAAATTTGTTGAGTACTCGATCCAGGGATGGGAAAATTTGCCAAGATTGCTCCTGCTGTACTTCACGAACACTAGATCGTCTCATAAAGGATATTTTCAGACTCTTGCTTGCAATACTATGGAGTTTTCAGATGCTGTCATTAACTCCAACTTGCGATTCATTAACTCGGACAACACTGCTCGAGATCCTTCAGACTTCAGAGCTCCAAGTTCTGATAGAATACTTAAAAGGGAGGTTGCATTTGTTGGAAACGTATCTGCGGATTCACCCTTATTGGACATGATTGATGTTCACATTCTTCACCGTGGTCACGGTATGGTCTCACCAGGAGGGTGGTGTTTAGGTAGCTCAAATTGGTTCAGTGATCCTTGCGGTGAATGGAGTGATCCTAGTGTCCTAAGACCGGGGCCAGCTGCAAAAGGACTCGAAAATTTCCTCATGAAATTGATCAAAGACATGTCAATCAAGTCGAGCAGATGTGACCATCAATGACCACTTATGGATCCTGCTAACTCCCTTCTTTCTTTCCTCTTACCGGTATCAAAGGATATGACAACTATCGGAAATCAGTGCTTGGAGATCAGAGTTACCTAGTACCTATGCTACTCGGAGGTGACAAATATCCACTGAAAATGTTGAGGTGTGCGCAAGCTGTCTCAAACACCAGAGTCATCGAAAAAGAAAAACTAGGGATTCTTCTCAGGTATGTACTGTAGTTGGTACCCGATGGAATAGTCCAGGGGCGTACAAGCTTGTTATAGAAAAAATGTGTGCTAGTGTGGTGCAGGTAATGTATTTTCACCCAGCAGTGTGTAGAATATCGCGAATCGAACGATTCTTGTATCCATGTTCTAAAATTGTTGCCACTGTTAAAGTTAAATGTCTATGTATGTTAGAAATGCTCTATCAAATTTGAAAAAAATTCATATTCATAAACTTACCAAAAAACATTAAGAAGGAGAAAAAGCCAAAGTCCTAATTATATGTCCTTTTTCTTAGTTATGTATAGCAATTTTGACCAATATTTTATTGCTTGTTTGGCTAAACTTTTGTGAAATTTAAAAAACACATTTGGAGATTTGAAGTATCTGTCCAAAAATAAAAGATGCTTTTGAGCAACATCAAGAATAATTTATTTGATGTTGGGATAAGTTACAAATTAAGAGTAAAAAATTAGTTCTTTCAGGTCTTATTCATATAAAACAAAATATAATTATCAAAATTATCTGTCATTAATTTAGGCCATGTCTACCCAATAATATATCTGGTATACTTTTATAAGTGAGGTTTGGGGAGAGAGATGGTACGTACATCTTGCAGGATAGAAAAGTTGCTTTCGATAGATCCTCGGATTAAAAGAAAAGTTTTCGAAATAAAATTGAAAAAATGATATGACATTCTTTTTAAAAAAAGCAAGATACAAAGGAAATGAAGCAACACAGAGTAATTCAATTATTATTTTTAGATACTATAAGTACGAAAGTGTTCAACTTCTTACTGACTCTATCCTAATTCTTGACCTCCAAATCTTTCTATTTAGGTTCATCTTCTTAGTATAATTATCAAATTAGTTCATCAAATTATCATTATTAGCCTTCTCTATCTTTTCTAACTCTGGTTACAACCAAACTCTTACATCTCCTCCCCCTTTTCCTCGTACCTCATATAACTTCGTTCTTAATCCGATCGGTCATAGTATACCTATACTTCTATATTTGCACTCTTATCTATATCATCTTCATCTTTTGAACGTGAATATTCCTTATTGACCAACACGTTGCACCATACAATAATATTAATCTAGCCAATATTGTTCCCTTTATTGTTTAACTACATTTATACTGATGAAGACCTTAATAATATTAAAGTCTTTGATAGAAAATTCAAAACTATTTTTCTATTTATATAAACTAATCATACTATGAACCTTTAAATTAACTTTTTCTTCCAAACACAATCGTCCAAAACTGAAAAACATTTTAAAAGTCAATTAGTCAATTATAATTTATTTATTAAACTTATATTAAAAAAAAAGAAAATCACCAAATGAATTAGTCAAACATAACAATTTTTCTAATGTAAAATTAACACTCTCTGTGTTTCAATATATGTGATACTTTTCGTTTTTTTAGAGTCAAACAGTTTAAGTTTGATCAGAATTTTACGCATGGAATTTTTAATTTTTTTGAAATGAAATTTATTTTATTAGTAAACTACGTAAAAAGTACTATAAGTCATAATAATAAAATAATTCAAAATGTTTAAAAGATTTATAAAAAATTTACTCTCAAAGATAGACATATTTGAATCTCGAAATTAAAAAAGTATCACATAAAATGAAATAGAGAGAGCACTAATTTATCATGTTAAAGCAATTTGATAAAATAAAATAAATATATTTATTTATTTGATGTGAACACTCGATACTATAAAAAAAAACGACTTTTAACCAAAAACTAATAAAAAGACGAAAAAGGGCATTGATTACTTTAGAGGGAACATATCCTTTAGCATTTGCGCTGGACACAACACAACAAAGCACACAATACATTAATCAAATCATGTGCATATACCACTTGCACCCACCCATCAAAAAAAGAAAAGAAAAAGACTTATCAAACTTTAATCTTTATATATTACTTTTTTTCTTCTTCTATAGATACTCAATATAGAATAAAAAAAAAGAATTTCATTAGACAATAATGACTATAACGTAATATAATAATATATCTAATGTAATTTTTATATTTTTTAAAAAAATGGTGTGTTAGATAATCTTATTTTTATCTTGTGATGGTGAAAGTAAATGTATTATATTAAAAAAACCTCTCAATAAAAAGTTATCGGTTAATAATAATTTTGCGATTCAAATATAATCTTTTTTAAATATGTTTTGTTTGTTTGATAGTAGTGATATTTGAATTGTGATTTTAGTAGTATGAAGTTATTTCTTAAAATACAATATATATTTTTTATCAAGTGGACAGAGTACGATTCTTGAGCAATTGGAGGTTCTCGTTCATCTCTGAAAGTTTTTCCTCTTCCATTAACATATCTGATTTGAATAGGATGAATCAACCTCGGAAAAAATAAGCCCCATTTTTTATTGAATTTTACTTCGTTGCGCCCCGAATCAATAAAAAAGCTTATTGATTTGATTTATCCCTTTTCGTTTATCTGGGCAACAGGGAGGTTGTGAGTTACTGGGCTATGAATTTTTTCTTTGATCGATTCTCAAAATTAAAACAAAAATCAAGTCCAGACCCACAATCATGAATTGTATAGAGATGTATCCAAAAACTATTGTGGATTTTGTATAATTTTTTTTTAGCATTAAACTGATTATATTTTAAAGTAATTCATGATTTCAATAGATTTTTACATATAAATTTATGTTCTTTAACAAAAATACTAAAATAAGATGAACCAATATCGTAAATATTGATCCAACCTTGAATAATACATATCTCCTACGAAAGTTAAATAGCAAAATACCATTACGTAAGAAGTTAATTTCAGTCATTCTAAATTAATGTATTCTTTACTTCTCTTTTATTTGATGAAATTTATACCTACAAATCTTTTATTTTTGCTCTACATAATAACTATTCAATTATAATATTATAAACCTAACTTTACAAATAAAGACTACAACAAACAATAAATATCAATACAATATTATTACGTAAGAAAATTCAATTATTCTAAATCAAGATATCGTTCACCTCTTTTTTATTCGAGAAAATTTGTATTTACAAGTCTTTTATTTCCGCTCTTTAATACTAATAACTATTCAAACGTAATATTTTAAACCTAACTCTACCAATAATGACTATGATGAAGAATAAATACCTTTTGATTCTTAATCAAATGATTTCTTTTTTTGGTTTTTGATTTTCACTCGGTGTCTAAGTTCACATTAAAGCTCTGATTAAATTTGAATCGCTAGTTGATTTAACCGCATCAATTGCAAAGAAAGTGACGACCTATTCTCTAGTTGCAGCAGGGGGAACAGTTAGCACATACATCAAGTAAGGGCTCGTAGGCTACTCATGCCAAATGAACATCCTATTTTTTTTTAGGGGGAAGAGAAGAGCTCTAGGTCAAGCCTCTTATTCGCTCGAACAGTTGAGCGGCCACCGGCCAACAACTTCCGTGCGGAAGCTCGCTCGATTTGCAGATTGGTCCGACTCGTAATTCACTTCTGACCCCGTGTTCGATAGCCCGAGATCTCTGCTTGAACGTAATCATTCTTGTTTTGCATCGTTTTGAGGGCTGTTTTAGATGGATGCACCACAAGACCTCTCGCGGATGCTTACCTAAGCTACGAAACTCAATTGTTGGGCTTTCTTGTCTTCACTGATCAACATTTAGTTTGGCCTAAGATTTTCTAAGTCCGACGTCACTTACCTTTCGTCATCGTGGGTCCATAACCATTTTACTACCTATTAAAAAGGGGTGGATGAGCGGTAATGGCTGGGGAAGGGGGCAAGTACATCCTTTTGTTCTCAGTTCGTGTTCTTTTTTGCTCTTTTTCGGACTTCTTCTCATTCTTCTTTGGCACCTACGGTAGAGATCGGAGGTATTTGGCCCCCAAAAGGGATTGCACGACGCTTGTATTGCTCTCCCACAACCCCGTTTTCATGGTTTAGGCAGCTCCCATTTCGCCCGCCGCTACTACGAGAATCGCTTTTGCTTTCTTTTCCTCTAGCTACTAAGATCTTTCAGTTCTCAGCAAGACCCATTTGGAGATGACGCTCCCAACATAATTTTTTTCATACTCAGGTCTGAAACTCGAGCTATTGCGCCACAAATGTTTGGTTAATCTAATGCTATAAATTCAAGTAAAAATAAAATAAAATTTAGTAATTAGGTTCTATTTTAATTTTTTTAAATCCAAACGTGGAATATTTTTTTTTTATTTTTTGAGGAAAAAAAAATCGAACTTCAAAAACTTGAAAATTGTACAGAGACAGCCACTTTTCCCTTCTAAGTTAAAAACTTAAAAAGCTCCGACGACCGTTGTCTCCTTTATACGTCGTCGTTTTCAACCTCCATATATAAACAAAACGCACAACAAAGGGGATTTTTTCTGTACCCAGTCAACTCTCTCTCCGCCATTTTTGACCCGGCTCAAGCTTTTCAGTTTTCTCTAAGCTCATTTCTGCTATTTCCACTAAATTCAAGTTTCAATTCCTGCTTTTGCACTTCCAATTTTCAGTTCAATTTTCAAAACATTTTGGATCTGAATTCGAATTTTTCATTTTGTGTTTTTTTCCTTCAAAAACCCTAAATTGCGATGCCGATTTAGGGTTAAGGGTTTTATGATGGTATTGAAGGAGATTCTGTTGTTGATTTAGGGTATAGGGTAAAAAAAAGGGTTTTTGATTTTACAGTTAGTTGAAATATGATGGTACAAAGGGGGTTATTTGGGTGGTCCCCACCGCATATACAGCCGTTAACGCCGGTGTCGGAAGTATCGGAGCCACCGGAATCTCCTTCTCCTTATACGGATACAGGAGGTGATGCTATGCAGGTTGAGTTAGAGGAGGAGATGGATGCTGATACGGAGGAGATGGAACCTCCGCCAACAGCTGCACCGTTTTCGATGCTGTTTGCTTGTGCGGACCGGTTAGATTGGGTGCTTATGATATTAGGATCAGTTGCTGCAGCTGCACATGGGACTGCTTTGGTGGTTTACTTGCATTATTTTGCTAAGATTATTCAGTTGCTTAGTCATGGTTCTGAATCCGCTGATGATCTATTTGACCGGTTCACTGAGGTAAGCTACAACTGGATTTTGTTATTTGTAGTATTCTTAAAGAATTTTTGTTCCATAGATTTACTGAAGTGACTAGAGCTGAATTGTTCATTGACTGTAGCTATAGTTTTTAGAGATTTGTGTGTTCGGATAGTGTTAGAAAACCTCAAATTATGGCGAAATGAAATGTGTTAAAAATGAAGCAAATGAACATTGAATAGTTGTAGTTGCAGTAGTAATCTCTTAATCTGAATTACTTGTGGTATGTTGCCTTTACTGTCCTAGTGATTGTTGTTTAATGAATAATGCTAAAAGACTTTTTTTTTGTATTAGACTGGAAATGTTTTTCACCGAGTTATAGAAGATAGGGTACATAGTGTTACAGGATCAGGGACGCTGACTGGCTATTGTATTTGTTTCCCCCAGTGTTGTCAGTGTGTTGTTCATCCATCAGTAATTAATCATTGAGATGTATATTATAGATAGTAAGAGGTGATCTGATTTGGAAAGCTGTTGTTTGACGGACTCCGACTTCTGTCACTGAATTTGTACTCCTTCAAGACAGTAGTGGAGAAATAGGCAACAGGTAGATATTGGTGCTTTTCAATTACAGGTGGTGGTTATTATATGAATTAGTAGTTTCAGCCTGTTATTGTTGTAGTTCGTTGTGCTTTGTGACTTGGTAAGTGCACTCCAGCTGAGGTATCTTATCAGTTTCCCTTCTGTGTTTGTAAGAGTTGCATAGGATTAGTTGGTTTCTTGGTGCTAAATACTCGGCCTTTCAAGCTATTGAAATCAGCAGGCTTTTCAAGTTAGGCTATTGATCCCACTTTAAAAGCAAGTCATGTGTAACTGTAAATCCTCCATTAGATGCCTGTGAATGGATATAAGCTTCCATACGGTCCCCACACCTGGCTGGTATAAAGTGACCTTGTTTAGCATAAACCACTCTTTTGGCCATTCCCACATTTCTTAGAATTTACTTTTTTATGTTGCAGCAGGCCACAAAAGACATTTGCCTCTGGATTTTTTCTTGAGAGTTTGATGAAAACGAGCCAATTCTAGGTTGGAAGTGTTCCACTTAATGTTATGTGCATTAATCTAAAAGGAATTGTGTTTCTGTTGCATTTCAAACTTTCAAATACAGAAAGAAGGCTGGACAACTATTGGATCTTGCAAAAAGTTGAATGTGGGGCATCAAGTTCCTAATT
Source organism: Solanum sitiens (assembly GCA_016801875.1). Classification (NCBI taxonomy): domain Eukaryota; kingdom Viridiplantae; phylum Streptophyta; class Magnoliopsida; order Solanales; family Solanaceae; genus Solanum; species Solanum sitiens. The sequence goes on from JABWTJ010000333.1 coordinate 500,192, forward strand.
GTATTCCTGGACTGAGCTTTGGTGTGCCAATCATTTTCAAACAATTAGTGTGCTGTAGAGTTCCATTAAATCATTTGGAAACGGATGAATTTGAGCTTTCTCATGTATTTGTTATTAGTAACTGCAAAAGTCAACTAAAGTAACCGAATTTGCATCTCTCAAAAGAATCCCTTTGTACATGATATCTTCATCTCTGGCGTGTCAAAGTAAGAGTAATATGTGCATCTCTGTCTATAAATGCCCATGTGCATTTGTTTGGAAAGGAGAAGTTTGGTAAATCGGGAGGTAATGTTTTTGCTGAAGTAGATGTTCTTAGAGACAGGTCGTACCATGTGGTGGTGAAGTACTGCTCTTACTGAACTGTATAAAACCAAATTACACACCATGAATTATAGTAACATCGACTAGGGAGATACTCTCTGTCCAGAAGAATGGCGTGGTTTGAAGTAGGTCAATATAGGGGTGCGTCCTAATGGTCAATGAAGTTGGAGTATATGTCTCTAGTATAAATTCCAGTGGAGGAAAAAAATACTAGGTGATTTCTTCTCATATGCCTCAGCCTTTGTGGGTGGTGGGAGTTAACATACAACAGCAGCAACAACAACATTCCCAGTGAAATCCCACTAGTGGGGTCTGGGGAGGGTAGAATGTACGCATACCCTATCACTACCCTACCTGGAGGTAGAGAAGTTGTTTTTGAAGACCCTTGGCTGAAGTGAAGAAGGAGACAATGACAGAAATATAGTGAGTAACAAGGAAATGGTGCAAAGTCTACCTGAAGGTAGCAAAGACAACAACAAAATAATGTGATGATCGAAATCCGATAAACAATATACTAGGATAAATTATTGAAAATAAAAATAAACAATGCTAAATATCAAAAACAAGAACTACAATAGTAGTACTAGTACAATGGCGAACACTTACCCCCTTAAGCAAGACAACACTACACTACCTACTAACCTGCTATCTTTATACGTGGCCTCTACATCTTCCTATTTAAGGTCATGTCCCAAGTGACATGAAGTTGCATCATATCTTGTCTTATCACCTCTCGCCAATACTTTCTTGGCCTACCTTTGCCTCTTCTCGTACCCTCTATAACCAACTTCTCGCACCTCCTCACTACTGTGTCTCTCCTCTTCATATGTCCAAACTATCTAAGTTGTGCTTTCCTCATCTTATCCATCACGGAGGCCCCTCCTACCTTATCCCGAATATCCTCATTTCTAATCTTATAACCTAGTATGACCACCCACACATCCACCTCAAAAACCTCATCTCTACAACATGTATCTTCTAGACATGGAAATTTTTGTCTGGCTAGCACTCCGCTCCATACAACAATGTCGGTCTAATCACCACTATGTAGAACTTACCTTCTATGTTGCTCGGACTCTTTAAAAATGTCCACGGGTGCATGTCAGATTTCTCAAAAGTAGTGTATTTTGGAGAATCTGACACGGGTGCGGCATCAAAAGTGAAGAGTCTGCGCCTTTGAGTTTCGATGGTACCTTTTTATCACACAACCGGAATCTTTAGTCTCCAAAGTGTGTCTCCACATGTCTAACTTAGCATTAACTCCATTACACGTCTCATCAATCAGTATTATCTCATTCGCAAATAATCGAGGTGCGCACAAGATGACCTGAACACCACCATCTTAAAAAAAGTACAAGGATCAGCTCATCTAATTCTGTGAGCAAAGCGACATAGGCATCTTGTACATGTTCATTGACCCCAACTTGGTGTATATCATGATTGATTTTTCTAAAAGATAAAATACATTTGGAAACTACAGAAAGGAGTACAAGAAATCAGTATTTTTTATTTTTAAAATAGGTAATGTTATTTTTATCGCTAACATGAGAATCTTTTGCATTAATGGTTTTTTAGCATTCTGTATGTTTACAAGTTTATTTGCATTCCTCAGAGATCTGTAGTTGAATCATTCTTGCCCATTAGATTTTATTGCATGTAATTGGTGCCCAAATTCTTTGAAGGTCTTCAAATGATAGTCTTAATGTTGTAAAGAAAGAAGCAGAAAAAGGAGGAGAGATATGTTTCTTTAGTGTAGTTGGTTCCTGTTGATGTAGTCATGTAAGAGCTCTACTCGTTGGCATTTGGTACCTGACCATCAAATGGAAAATGAGAGAAGATGGAGAGAGAGTAGTGTATCTAATACTCTTCTTTTCAAAAGCCCCCGAGAGATGGTAAAAGAGACGGTGATTTGTTGTACTTGCAAGCCACACTTGATGATGATAGTTATTTTGAAATTTTTCTCTTGGTCGTTATTATAATTGTTTGAGATATTTAACCAAGATTTTTTAACAGTCACGTTACCTAATAAAGATCACATTTTTCACAGCTTGCCTTGACCATCCTATATATTGCTGGGGGTGTTTTTGTTGCTGGTTGGATTGGTAAGCTAAAATTGCTCAAGTTTTATTATTGTCCATTTAAAGTTTCTCTTATCATTTGTTTTAATTAATTTCTTTCTGATAGAGGTATCATGTTGGATTCTTACCGGAGAGCGGCAAACTGCGGTGATCAGATCAAGATATGTTCAAGTATTACTGAATCAAGATATGAGTTTTTTTGATACCTATGGAAACAATGGAGATATTGTGAGCCAAGTTTTGAGTGATGTGCTACTTATTCAATCTGCTCTTAGTGAAAAGGTATGTTCAGCCTTCTTTATCTTCTTTGCTTGACTTTGACAATGGCTTCTCACCTTATCTTAACTGTGCTACGACAGGTTGGGAATTATATTCATAACATGGCTACTTTTTTCAGTGGCCTTGTTATTGGTTTTGTCAATTGCTGGCAAATTGCCCTTATAACTTTAGCAACTGGCCCTTTTATTGTCGCAGCTGGGGGAATATCAAATATATTTCTTCATAGACTTGCAGAGAACATTCAGGATGCATATGCTGAAGCAGCAAGTATAGCTGAACAGGTCTGATTTTCTCCATTATTGATCTGATTCTCCCATTTGGGAACTTCATGAAACTCACTCTCTATAGTGTAATTTAATATTTATGATGATTTATACTCAAATAATGTTACTATGTAGGTGAATGGCATTGTTTACATAATCTTCGGGGGATCAGTGCTAACAGTAGAAGCATTCCACCCCCCCACCCCCCAAAAAAATAAAAATAAAAAAATAAAAAAAATGAGAGAGAGATGGAAAGGAAAAGCAGAAAAGAACTGAGAATTCCGTACTTCCCTTTTTAACATTGTAGACAATAAATAACAATCTGTTCCTGAAGGACTTGATTCCTTTATTCACTCGTTTTTCTTTAATAAAGAATAAGGATCTTTCAATACGAATATGCACTATGTTATGGAAATTTGGGAGGAACAAAGTTAATCATCAATAATCTTTTTTTTTGGTGAGGTAATCATCAATAATTCCCTTGAAGTCGAGTAGAGGAAAGTGTTCTTCCTTCTCTTCAGCTCTGCTTACATTAAATGACGGTAATACCCGAGTATTTATAGGAGTTCTTCTAACATGTACTTAGTCTAGTACATGTGTCATAATTCAATTAGTTGACCTTTTTCCTTTCCGAATTCATGTTTAAAATCTTACCTGCATTCATACATTAAATTCTTTACATTCTAGTTATCTTCTAGTACCCCCTTTAAACTTGATTTATCACTCCAAGAGATGCTGTGGAAGATGTTAATCTTTAGTGGAAATAACAACAACTTGGTGACCTCGATTTCCTTCTTGATCTTTCTCTACCTAGTCCTTGTCCGCAGATTCTTTGATGCAAGCACACTTATCATCTTTTTCCTTTAAGAACACCAATGCTTGCAAAGCTTGTTCGATGATACTTGTTTCGTTTTCTTCAGGATTTCCTCATCTGCTCGCAAAAACCCTGTAAGTTCTATTATGGTCTCTTGGAATCAATATCCATGGACTTTTTAGTAGCGACAATAACATAACTAAATCTTGAAGTCAGAGATTGTGGGTGTTCTGCAATGAACCCCTTCATTCGAGTCATCTCCATATATTCTCTTCATCATCATCCTTATCTGTTCTTGAACTGTACAGAAGGTCAAATATCTTGTCATCAATTCTTGCTAGATGCAAGTGGGGATTTTCTTACCAATCATTCTCATGGGCCATGGCATTGACATCATCTGATAGCTCTACTGAAGATCCGTCATCATAGAGCTACTCCATAAGCATCTACTTTGTCATGGTTGAACCTCTTGTGGGGTCCTTACCATCAAAATAATCCTTCAAAGTTAAAACTTATGAAATCTTGTAGTTCTATTAGTCTGGTGCTTTTCTAGCTCAGCATCCTCATACCTATAATATAGCTAATTTGGTGCACATTCATTTCAATTTGAGGTTCAGTTTTCAGTTCTAATTTTTTTATTTTTATATTCCCACTTATCTCTTAAGAGAATTGACTCTGATGCCAATTGTTGAGAAATTTGAGGAGCACATTCAAGTCACTGACTTTCTCTAGAAAACAAGTGGGAGGAAAGCAGTCTTCCTTACTTGTCTCAGTTCGTCTAGTATATTTTTTAAACCTTTATCTAAAAAATAAGGTATCAGGATATCTTCTAACATTTACCTAGTCTAATACATGTATCAGACCTTAATGCTAGAATTTTCCCTTCCCAAATACATGTATAATATCCTACACATACTTGCATTAATTCCGTAAACGTAAAAAAGGGGGCAGCTCAGTGCACAAAATAATTCTGTAATACATGAATTGAATATATTCATGTACAAGATGAATTTTCAAGAAGTTAATTAGCAGTAGGCTCACACACCAGTCGAGAGTCTTCCTGTGGGAAGAAATTAAAAAATGGTTTTCAATTAAGTTTCTTTCTGTTATCTCCCAATGTCCATCATCTTCATAAAAAAGCAAAGCCATGATTCTGTCATTGATAAAAATTTACTCTTCAACCATGCTATGCCTTCATAGACGAAGCTGAAAATATAGATAAATTGAGTTTTCGCTGCCAGATAATGTACTTATACATGGTAAACATAACATATTTCTCGCTATTCAAGGAATGATGATGTATTGGTCTCTGTATGGATCAGCTAGAGTTACAGATATTTGGATTTGAATTTTAATGCCTATTGAGAGTTTCCTTCAACTTTCCTTTCATATGATGCAGGCAGTTTCTTATATTAGGACATTGTATGCATTCACAAATGAAACTTTGGCCAAGTATTCATATGCTACCTCGCTACAAGCTACACTAAGGTATGGTATATTAATAAGTCTTGTGCAAGGACTTGGACTTGGCTTCACGTACGGGCTTGCAATTTGTTCCTGTGCCTTGCAACTGTGGGTTGGAAGATTCCTGGTCACACATGGAAAAGCTCATGGCGGTGAAGTTGTTACAGCTCTTTTTGCTGTAATTCTAAGTGGCCTGTGAGTATCTCTTTCACACATCTTACTCTCCTCCCTCATATGTCGTACTAAAAGTAATGCAATCCACCAATTCCTTCATTGATACAGTGGGCTGAATCAAGCAGCAACAAACTTTTACTCTTTTGAACAAGGGCGAATTGCAGCTTATAGGCTTTTTGAGATGATAAGTCGTTCGTCCTCCGTTGCTAATAATGAAGGAACCACCCTTCCTTCTGTGCAAGGAAACATTGAATTCCGAAATGTATATTTCAGCTACCTCTCTCGCCCTGAAATTCCTATCTTGAGTGGATTTTATCTCACTGTACCTGCTAAAAAGGCTGTAGCCCTTGTTGGCAGAAATGGTTCCGGCAAAAGTAGTATTATACCACTTATGGAGCGGTTTTACGATCCTACATTAGGTAATATTACCATTTAAGTTCTCTTCCGTGAGTTGCATATTCCTTCAAGCAAGCTAAAAATATGATATTCTCTACTGATATATTACTTGCAGGGGAAGTCCTGTTAGATGGGGAAAACATTAAAAACCTGAAGCTGGAATGGCTGAGAAGCCGAATTGGCTTAGTCACCCAGGAACCTGCCTTGCTAAGTCTGAGCATCAGAGATAACATTGCTTATGGACGAGATGCTTCTTCAGATCAAATTGAAGAAGCTGCTAAAATAGCACATGCCCATACGTTTATTAGCTCACTGGAGGGAGGATATGAGACTCAGGTATCTTGCAGTTGTCACAGTTCTTTCATATGTCCAACTGTTTTCCCTGTTCTGATGCTTAACTTTTCCTACTTGCTATTTCTTGTAGGTGGGGAGGACTGGTCTAACTTTGACCGAAGAGCAAAAAATTAAACTTTCTGTTGCTAGGGCTGTTCTTTCGAGTCCTTCTATCCTTCTTCTTGATGAAGTTACCGGTGGACTTGATTTTGAAGCTGAGAGATCTGTTCAGGGAGCGCTGGATCTCCTCATGTTGGGAAGATCAACTATAATAATAGCAAGGAGACTTAGTCTTATCCGAAATGCTGATTACATTGCCGTGATGGAGGAAGGCCAGTTAGTTGAAATGGGAACACATGATGAACTGATAGCACTGGATGGCCTCTATGCCGAGCTTCTTAAATGTGAAGAAGCAGCAAAACTCCCTCGCAGGTGCGGTACATGACTCGACTGAGCACTTTGATGATTATTGTGTTATAAGTGTTTGCTATAGCTTTGCATTACAAGGTTACTTGGTGATAAACAAGTCCCTGTTTTTCCCGAAAATTATCCTTGTAGTTTGTTTTCCAGTTTTAGATTAATTACTGATACTTAGTTACATGCCTTGCTCACATCATTCAGGATGCCAATGAGAAACCACAAGGGGACTGCGGTGTTTCAAGTTGAAAAAGATTCTTCAGCTAGTCATAGTTTCCAAGAACCTTCTTCTCCAAAGATGATGAAATCACCATCTCTTCAAAGGGTTTCTGGTGCCCATGCATTTTGGGCAGCAGATGTTACATTTAGTTCTCAAGAATCTCCCCACAACCGTAGCCCGCCACCGGAGCAAGTGGTTGAGAATGGTATGCCCTTGGATTCATCTGATAAAGAACCATCAATAAGAAGGCAGGATAGCTTTGAGATGAGACTGCCAGAGCTTCCTAAGATTGATGTTCAATCTGCAAATCGGAAGTTGTCCAACAATTCCGATCCCGAATCACCTGTCTCACCACTCTTGACATCTGATCCCAAAAATGAGCGTTCTCACTCACAAACTTTTAGTCGTCCTAACAGTGAGTTTGATGACTTCCCTAATACATCCAAAGAAACAAAGGATACAGAGAATCGAGAACCACCATCCTTTTGGAGACTTGTTGAGCTTAGCCTTGCAGAGTGGCTTTATGCTCTACTAGGGAGCACAGGCGCTGCAATATTTGGTTCCTTTAATCCCCTGTTGGCTTATGTCATTGCATTGATTGTAACAGCATATTACACAACAGATGATAAGCATCACTTACGGCGAGATGTTGACAGGTGGTGCCTCATCATAGCCTGTATGGGTGTAGTGACTGTATTTGCCAATTTTTTGCAGCACTTCTATTTTGGTATAATGGGAGAGAAAATGACTGAGCGAGTTCGGAGGATGATGTTTTCTGGTAATGACTAATTTCAATTAATAACTGTTCCTCTCATAGTTTGTTTTGTTTTACATTTGTACTAGTGTAAATATATGCACTTATAATGATCATAATTAGTTGTCTCATGAATACTGATACTTTTTTCTGATGTTGTCGTTCTTCAACAGCAATGCTTCGCAATGAAGTCGGGTGGTTTGATGAGGAGGAAAATAGTGCTGATAATCTATCGATGCGCTTGGCAAATGATGCTACATTTGTGCGTGCTGCTTTCAGTAATCGCCTGTCCATATTCATACAAGATACTTCAGCTGTTATTGTGGCTATTCTTATTGGGATGCTACTTCAGTGGCGGTTGGCACTCGTGGCATTAGCCACTCTTCCTGTTCTTACCGTGTCTGCTGTTGCGCAGGTTTGTTTTATCTGTATTTCATATTTTTTGCGCAAGCTTATCTTAAAACATCCCGAGGTGACTTCCCTTGAATAAACCAGATTGTCTTTTTGTCGTCTTCTCTCCTATTCCCATAAAACAATAAAATTGGTTTTGTAGAGTTCCGGTCCTGCAAAAAGGCTTGTTAAAAACTTAAAGAGTGTAGTTTATTGCAATCAGTTTTTCAAATTACCATCTCTTTGCTCAAGTTTAAGAACTTGTCAATATACGAAGTCCTTTCTACCAAGCACTCACTTGGATCTGAACTTAATTTGCAGAAATTGTGGCTTGCTGGTTTGTCAAAGGGTATTCAGGAGATGCATAGGAAGGCATCCTTGGTCCTTGAGGATGCTGTTAGAAATATCTATACAGTTGTGGCATTCTGTGCTGGTGATAAGGTAATGGAGCTCTACAGGTCGCAACTGCAGAAGATATTTACGAAAAGCTTCCTCCATGGTGTGGCAATCGGTTTTGCTTTTGGCTTTTCACAGTTTCTTCTTTTTGGTTGCAATGCTCTTCTCCTTTGGTATACTGCACTCACTGTAAAGAATAAGCACGTGAATCTAACTACAGCGCTCAAGGAGTTCATGGTCTTCTCATTTGCATCTTTTGCACTTGTTGAGCCTTTTGGGTTGGCTCCATATATTCTCAAAAGAAGAAAATCTCTGACCTCAGTATTCGAAATAATTGACCGAGCACCAAAGATTGATCCAGATGACAACTCGGCCTTAAAACCGCCAAATGTCTATGGAAGTATTGAGTTGAAAAACATTGATTTCTCATATCCATCTCGACCAGAAGTCCTGGTACTGAGCAATTTCACTCTAAAAGTCAACGGAGGGCAAACTGTAGCTGTGGTGGGTGTTTCCGGCTCAGGAAAGAGCACAATTATATCTTTAATAGAGAGGTTTTATGACCCTGTTGCTGGTCAGGTTTTACTTGATGGCCGTGATTTGAAGTCATACAATTTACGATGGTTGAGGAACCATTTAGGACTTGTTCAGCAGGAACCAATTATCTTTTCAACCACCATTAGGGAAAACATAATCTACGCAAGGCACAATGCTAGTGAAGCTGAGATGAAAGAAGCCGCTAGAATAGCAAATGCTCATCATTTCATCAGCAGTTTGCCTCATGGTTATGACACACATGTTGGGATGAGGGGGGTAGATCTGACTCCTGGGCAGAAGCAAAGAATTGCAATAGCTCGTGTTGTTCTGAAGAATGCACCTATTCTGTTACTGGACGAAGCAAGTTCCTCCATTGAATCTGAGTCGAGCCGAGTGATACAAGAGGCTCTTGATACTCTAATCATGGGGAACAAGACAACTATTTTAATTGCCCACCGAGCTGCCATGATGAGGCATGTTGACAACATAGTTGTACTTAATGGAGGGAGGATTGTTGAGGAAGGTACCCACGATACACTGATGTCAAAAAATGGTTTGTATGTCCGCCTGATGCAACCTCACTTTGGGAAGGGATTGCGTCAGCATAGACTTGTTTAAAAACGGAAGCAATGCATCTGAAGATACATCTCATTTTCAATGAAGCTGGGAGTGGTAGCAGATTCAAATGTCGAAATCCTTAGTGCAAAATCCCAGCTTCAAACCGGAAAGATCAAGCAAAGACAGAATGATGAGGATTTCTAACACTTTGTTTGCTGTTGATTATCACGTTTGGGCAGTGAAACTTCGTATGTAATTAGACTGATGCGTTGTTCAAATTGATATCGAGGATGATAGGATGTCAGGACTAGAACCATATTCTTTTGGAGGCAGGCCGGTTGTGTAGATCAGGTTTATGCTCCGTCTCCTGATGGTATATTGATTTGTTAATTATAGAGTGGAATGAGTAGCCATAGCTTTGATCGGGTCGAGATTCTTCATTTTTCTTCTGTATTCTTTCTTCCTTTCGGATTGTGTTGTGTGTGTTGTAGTCAAGTCAAGTGCTGTTCGTTATTTTCGTGCTGAAATCCCCATCTCCACTTTTCTGCTGTATATTTTTCTTACAATGGAAGCCATAGAGATGATTTCACCATCATTTTCTGCCTGTATAAATGTGTCACAAATTTGGTCTTTTGGAGTAACTGAAGTTTTGGTATGTGAAGATGTGTAATGTTGTATGACATTGGTAGAATGAGGTAAATTAGTTAACTTAGAGCCACTAATTTTACCAAAAAATGTATGTCATCTCACAAATCATCAGTGCTTGCTACTCAGTTATAACAATTTTGCATCTTATAAAGCTAGAAGAATAGATTGTTTTAAGAAACACTTAGGCCTTCGTTCGATTTTGACTTTCGCTATAAATAAGACAAGATCGATAAAGTATTTTATTTTTTTTGAAAATGGTAACTTACGAGATCGATAAAGTATCGGTATAACAATTTTTGGTTAGAACAATTGTATATGGCATTGCAATAATTTCTCAAAATGAAAAACTTTAATCTTATACCACTAAGAAAAAAGAATATAAATATTACAAAATAAAAGCACGTGGTAGAGATTGAAAAAAGAAACAATGTCAATTTTACCTTAGATCTAGAACGCACATTGACTATCAATTTTACATAGATTTAGAAAAGGAAAGACATAAAAAGAATAATTTTACAGTATTTTTTTTTACGAATATTGATATAACTCAAATCGAAAATAACACCATTTTGAAGTATTTCAAATAGTCCTCCCTTTGATAAAATCTCTAATGCTAAAATCTCTCACTTGGAAAGCAAAGCCAAAAAAGAAAGAAGAAATAATTAGAAAACAAACTATACAAGAAATTCAGTTTAGACTCAACCAAATAAATAAAAAAAAAAAGTATCTTACTCACAACATAAAAACTAATTTAGGAGAGAGCCAAAAAAAAACATTAAAAAAATTGAGTTACTTTCTAGATTCAACAAATATAAGAAAAACTAAAATTTGATGAATGAGAGAAAGAGAAAGCTCAACAGGTTTTATATTAGTGGGATGAGTGATCCTATACAATATAGTCTATATAAAATAATATTGTACGCTTGTTTAGATATGCCATATAATTCAAGGAAAGATGCTCTTAGCTATTACTTCGTTGGACATCAAAGACCGATTAAAACAGGAAAAAAGAGTAAAAAGAAATTTGATTATTTTTCTTTATCTTTCCTTTGTTACTAAATTTAAAGTTAAAGATTAGTAAATAGAAAAATATTTATATGTATACTTATTTTGTCCAAAATTACTTGATCACTCTTATTTTAAGAATTTAAATTCAATTCAATCATTATTAAAGGGGTTGCTTCTCATAAATTACAAGTGATATTGGTCACTTTTAAACTAAATATGTACCATTATTTGTTTCCTATATACCAAAAGGAAGAAAAGTAGTACATCCCCAAAATCTAAAAATTCTCCTCTTTATATGAAATTAAAAAAAAAAAACAATAATTTTCTCTATGAGTAATCTCAAGTCCAAGTTCTTAGAAGTTCACAAAAAATCGAAAGCTGAGATTCTAAAGGATTTGGATTTCAAATTCTGATAATTATGATTGTAAAAGGGGTGAAAGGGTAAATTCTATAACTTACCCGTTCGTTCCTTCACGATCATTATCAATAAACTCAAAATCTAAATCATTTAGAAACTCAGTTTTCAATATTTGTAGATCTCCAAGAATTTCGGCTTCAAAAAGCTCATTTTTCTCAGAAAAAAATTATTGTTTTATTTAATTTTATAGAAAGGGGAGAATTGTTGGATTTTGGGGATACAATTTAGAATATGTGAAGGAATTATGGCTGATACACCCAAGAATTAAGGGACCTTAGGCTTCAAAAATTAAGGGACCCCATTTCTTTTTAGCAATAATAGGTTATAGAAATATTTTGAAATGAAAAATTGAGTATTATTTGTGGAAAAAATAATAAAATTTTCATATAAGAGGAAAGAATTACTAAAACTAGTATGACATATATACGGTATTATATCTCAAGAAAATTAAATGAATTGACTATAAAATTAATTGAAAAAGAAGTATTAGAAATAGTCTAATAATATAAGAAAATAATAACAATTTCGTATATTACAAAACTAGAAGAACAGATCAATTTAATAAAATTTTAGGTCTTCATTCGATTTTGACTTTCGCTAATAATATGTTTGAATCACCCTTACTAATTGGTTGAATAAATAAGACGAGATCAATAAAGTATCAATATAAAAATTTTGATTCGAACAATTGACTCTCAAATAATTATATATAACATGAATCACAACAATTCCTCATATCAAAATGAAAACATTAATCTTATACCACTAAGATTTTTTTTTTTTTTGATAAATAAAAGCACATGGTAGAGAGTGAAAAAGAAACAATCAAAGCAAGAAAGATTGATTGTCAATTTTACTAGAGATCTAGAACACGAGAGACATAAAAAGAATCGACTCATCGTATTTAATTATCTTTTTTTTTTATATAAATATTGATATAACTCAAATTGAAAAATCTTACCATTTTGAAAAGCAAAGCCCAAAAAGAAGAAGAAATAATTAGAAAACAAACTATACAAGAAATTCAGTTTAGACTCAATCAAATCGGAGAAAAAAGAAGAAAAAAAGGTATCTTACTCACAACGTGAAAAATAGTTATGGAGAAAGCCAAACAAAGCATAAAAAAATGAGTTACTTTTTTAGATTCAACCAATATAAGAAAAATAAAATTTGATGAATGAGAGAAAGAGAAAGCACAACAGGTTTTATACTAATGGGACGAGTGATCCTATACAATGTGGTCTATAGAAAATAATATTGTACGCTTGTCTAGATATGACACATGATTCAAGAAAAGATAATCTTAGCCGTTAATTTGATGGATATCAAAGACCGATTAAAATAGGAAAAAAAGTTAAAAAAAATTGATTATTATTCTTTTTTCTTTCTTTTGTTACTAAATTTAAAGTCAAAGCTTAGTAAATAAAAAAATATTCATAATTAAAATGTAGTAATAAAATCTATCCATATATTGTCATTTTAGTCTAAATTATTATATCCCCTTATTTATGAAAATTCAAATTTTATTTATTAAATTTTTTAAAAATCTTTAACATAATTAAATATATGTTTGAAATTTCAGAAGGTCTCATCATTATTAAAAAAGACACGTGTAATTGACTTTCAAATGATACCATCAATAGGTTATTAATTATTATAAGAGCTGAAAAATAAACAGACAAAATTCTAACATAAAGTATTGAGGTTTTGAATCTATTTTTCTTTGTATATTTAATCTTATTTTAACAACATAATAATATTTTAGAATAAAGACTCTCGTTTTAATCTCGTGGTTGAAGAGAGGTTGATTCCAAAAAATCTTTGACTCAGATGCAACAATTCTAAATACAAAGAAGAAAATATAGCGAGTCACAAGAAAAGGATGCAACACTACTATCTAAAAGCATGTCTTCTGTAATAATTCTTTCACTTTAATACTGTCATTCATGACCATGATGGTCAAATGATAACGTAATGCATTTCTATCATTTTCTATTGATTTTTTTTATTGTTGGATAACTTGAAAATGGAATAGATCAAACTAAATAAATTAAAATAAAAATTAAAATGAAAAATATAGTTGTATCAAATTGGATTTATTTTGTATTAACCTAAAACTTTAAAATGGTGACAAAAACACACTAACCTTTCCCTTCCCAAATGTGGGATTTTTTCCATAGTTGAAAATTGTTTCTTAAATCTAAAATAGTCATTTAAAATATTTGTTAATATTCCTAATAATTTCGATATATTTAAAGAAAATTTTAACACGATCAAAGTCTCAAATTTGCCTTAACCTCAAAATAATGTGTTGACAAATAATCTTACATTCTAGACTTGTTCAATAATTTAATGGGATTAACGATAATATTTTATTTGAGACTTACGAGAAGAATCTATGAGATAATGTAATTCACAAATAAGCTAACTAGCTATAAATGAAAAGGGCCAAGTATATCAATATATTGTCAGAAATTATTCAAATATACCCTTCGTTATATTTTTGAATCAAATATACCATTTACGTTATACTTTCATTCCAAATATACCCCTTTATAATATTTTAAAATAAATTAGCTATTAATTTTAAAGAAAAATACACGTCAAGCTTAGAATCAAATCACTGACTCCAACTTTAAATTTTGATTTCTTTTTCTAAAAAAATCTACCATTTAGTGGTGGTTTTAGTTGCCACGAATACCTATATTTAGTGGCGACCGTTATTTGTTTTAGTGGTGGTTTAAGATAGCTACTTTAATCAGCAACGATTGAGACTATCAAAATGTTCCGAAAGATTCCACACGATTAGCTTATCCTCAAAATAGTTAATAATAAATATAAATTGAGATTGGTTTTATTATATTTATATCCTAAGGATAAAAGAAATTAAGAATACAAAAGTATAATAACCAATAACAAAGTTATATTTGAAAATTCAAAACGATGGAAATATGAAAAATCAAAATTCACTTACAATTTTGTATTTGTGAACATCCATCTTGTAACCATTCCAATTCACATATTTTTCAGCAAAAAGAAAATAAATATATATGAATAAAGCTATAAAGAACCCAAATAAAAAGAATTAGTAAGGATTCTTACGATTACAAATTAATTATTATTTTTTTACAAATGGTATATATTAATCTACAGAAAGCAATATGATCGCAAATTTGGATGAAAGAAGAGAATATATATAATGTTGTTGGTGAGTGTGTTCAATAGACTCTTCATTATCCACTAATTATAAATTAAAACTGAAAATATTTCTTCCTTATCCACATGAATAACTTCCTCAAACATATTCTACACAAAACTAATAGGCGTATTTAGTCCATTTTCTTATAACATTTGTTGAATTTAAGTTTATATTTTATTAGTTAGTATGCACTAATTAGAAGGGTATGTTTACTCTTTTTTTAATTAAAAAATATGTAAATAGAAAAACTATGAATAGAAAATTTAATACCCCAAAGAATTTAAATCTTTGTGTCTAGATGCATGAATTTTAATAAAATTATTATTTAATATTACATTAATTGTATATTAATATTTAATTTATTTTAGGGATAAAAGAAGATCAAAATAATAATTCAACTTTTAAGTTAGAAGTTTTCCACTTATAATAATATATGATGTTAGTGAAGTTTCAACAAAAAAGATAACATTTGACATTATTGATAATAAAATTAACTAATAAAGTGTATTATTCTTAATGACTTAAGATTTTAGATGCGATAATTGCACACTACAATATGATATCAAAGCATGCATAGGTAAAATATTACACTCTCTAACATCTTCAACTTTTAGATGAGATAATCGCACACTTCAATCTGGTATCAAAGCAGACAAAGATAAAAGTATGTTCTTTAATAACATAAGCTTTTAGATGAGATGGTTGCATACTTCAACTATAGCAAGCAATCAGTTCAGTCTGAGACTGATCTGAGCTCGCAATGGATTCTTCATAGTGAAGGTAAAATCTATCCCTTCAGTTAAATCAACGCTATCTCCCTCCTCAGGCTTCCACTCGAAACGCTTAATCAAGTTAGCAACGAAGTATTCTAAATGAAACATAGCAAAATCATAGCCCGGGCATATTCTCCTCCCTACGCCGAATGGCATCATCTTGATCTCTCTGTTTCCTGTTATATCAAACGTCTCGCCATCCATCAAGAACCTCTCTGGTTTAAATTCCATCGGATCCTCCCACACGTTCGGATCTAATCCCATCTCTCTCGCCATATAATAGATTATCGCGTTCTTTGGTAATGTGTATCCATTTAATTCCATTTCCTCTGTTACTCTATGTGGTAACAAAAAATGAGATGGTGGATGCATCCTTAGGCTTTCCAGCATCACTGCTTTTAAATACGACAATTTCATTAAATCTTTGCGATTTTCCTCTGCTTTCACAATTTCTTCATACAGTTTTTCCTGAATTGCAGGGTACTTAACCAAGTACGCCATAATCCACTGCAACGAGGTGGATGTTGTATCGCTTGCTGCTCCAAGGAACTCAGCACAGAGTGTAACAATCTCTTCGTTAGTTACTCTCCTCTTTTCCTCTGGTAGTTCCAAATTCAGCAACGTATCGATGTAGGAAACTGTTTCCTCTTCCTCTTGATGAACTCCTGAGTTGAATCTTTCGATTTTATACTTTATTCTAGCTTCGATTAGAGGTATGAATACGCTCTCCACCTCTTTTCGCAGTGCAATGAGCTCTTTCCAATGGTTTCTAAAGATTAATTTCCCCCATCATTCTTATACAAAAATATAATAAGGAAAAATAATTTTGCAGACCAAAT
Organism: Solanum sitiens; assembly: GCA_016801875.1. NCBI lineage: Eukaryota > Viridiplantae > Streptophyta > Magnoliopsida > Solanales > Solanaceae > Solanum > Solanum sitiens. Next base: position 516,471 of record JABWTJ010000333.1, read on the forward strand.
CCCAGATTTCGTCCGTATCCAAATTCCAACTTTTACATAATACTACGTAGGACAAACATTAGCGATTAGGAAATCATTAGACTATCACCTAATAACCAAACTAACGTCCCCAGAAACCTCAACCCGTAACAAGAAATAAAATCTCAACTCAACTACACACTGGACCTTACCCATGAAAACAAAAAGAAAACACCTTAATAAACAACATAAGAATATAATAATATATAACAACAATCTAATGCCCTCTGATAGCCTACTTTATTATGCAGAATTGAAAAAGAATGGAAATTGCTTGTGTTCACCTGAGAAATTGTTATTGTTTTTCCTCTCGTTCGTCGCCTACGGTAAGTTTCTGCCTCCAACTCTTTATTTTCCAAACAAGAATTTATTAACTGTGAAACCCCACTAACCTATTATCTATTTTAATTATATGAGTCAAATTGTAAGGAGTATTTATACATATGACCCATTAACTATCGCTATATTAACTATTTAATAAAATTCTCATCAACTAGATACTCCTAGTTATCGAATAGTTTAAAAATACCCCTTTAAATTTTCAAAAAGAATCAAAATAGTCCTAATTCATAAAACGACCTAGCGGGTCGTTACACAGAGATAGTAACATCTTGATAACTCAACAAGTTTATAGGTTTGATACTTGCATTAAAGCCTGAAAAAATTAACTAAAATTTACGTATAGCGTAAGATCAATCACTTCCCATGAGGATTCTATTAAGGTAAAATGGGTAAATATATCTTTTAACTTTGTGATCTAGAATTGTTAAAATGTACCCAAAATAATAGATTAAATCCCCGTACAAAATACAAATCCCACACCAACAATCATATTGTGTTTACGTATAACATCAATAGTGAAGAATCCGAACAACTTGAAACAAAACCCAACAAAATTTTAGTGTCTAAAACTTTGAAGAGTACCTTTAATGTGAAACAATTTTACTAGTTCATAGTAGTAACAAGCAAGTACACTTGCCACGTACGAAAAAATAAGAACCGGTAAATAAATAAATAAAAATATTTATCTTCATTACGTACAAATAAATAAGGCCTAAGTCTCAATTTAATATAAACTAGCAAATGAATAAATAAAAAAATTTGCCTTTATTTAGTACAAATAAATAAGGCATGAGTCTCATTTCATCTAGATTTGTTCCACGTGAGACTCACTAAAAGGGAGAGGCACTTTTTACGTGATTTTTTTTCACACTCAAAGCACTAACATGAAACCTCAATATAGTTAAGGGTGCATTGAGGCCAATACTAATTCAAAATTTAGAATTTATGAATTTTAAATTAGAAAAGAACTTATTGGGTTTGAGTTAATTATTTAGTCATATCAGTGAATTTTTTAACATAAATATATGATTTTAGCTAAAGTTATTAAGGTTTTCATTTTTTTTTTTGGTTCACCTAGTGGTTTGTTATGTTTCAATTGTTCTTTTGTTTGTTTGTTATTTTTCATTTTGGTACATCTAATAGTTTGTTGTGTTTCAATTGTTCTTTGGTTTGTTTAGGATCCTGTATAATCAAATCTCGTTAAAAAAATTATTCATTAGAATATCATTTCAATAAAGGTGTGCACAAGTGAATTATTATGAGTCTTTTTATTTTTTTTATGTTTCACCTAGAATCTAGAGTCCATATTTCGAATTGCATATTATAGGGTTTATTCGGACGTCACTCCTAGCATGATTTTCTCTATATTCATGCCTCAAACCCAAAGACTTTTGATTTGTAAGGGTGGACAAGTTCAATCACTGCACCCTAACCCATGTTGATATAATTATGAGTCGTGTTGCTTATATTCTTTAAAGATCGTACCAAATTGACTTTGATTATTTCTTTTAAAAAATATCGAACCAAACCCTACGAACTTAATCGCAAAAAAAAAAAAATCTTCAACATACCAAGTTACATTTATGCCCTAGGGTGAACGATAAGTAATTGATTTTGAAAGCATTCACTAAAGCAGATTTTATAGTAACTTCCTTCAAAACCAATCTTTGTGAAACTTTGATAACCATTGCCCTTATGTCATAATCTACGAATCGAATTAGTTCGGCTTAATTCGATTTTTGATATTTATGTTCATGTCTAACTAGATCTTTTAAGAATCTAATGAAAACGACATCTTGATTAAATATCTCTCACTTAGGATGTCATTAATATAAGATAATCATTGTCAAAGCATAAACTGTTAGGTTTTAAAAAGTGTGAACGAAAAATGTACAGTTGCGTCTCTATAGTAACTTCCTTCGAAATCAATCTTTGTGAAAATTTGATAACCATTGCCCGTATGTCAATATCTAAGAACCCAACTAATTTGTCTTGATTCGATTTTTTATATTTATGTCCATGTCTAACTAGATCTTTTAAGAATATAGTGAAAACGACATCTTGATTAAATATTTTATAATTAGGATGTCATTAATTAATATAAGTTAATCAAGCATAAATTGTTGAGTTTTAAAAGGTGTGAATGGAAAATGAAGAGTTGCGACTTTATAATAACTTCCTTCAAAACCAATCTTTGTGAAAATTTGATAATCAATTGCCCTTATGTCATAGTCTACGAACCGAATTTATTTGGCTTAATTCGATTTTTGATACTTATGTTCATGTCTAACTAGATCTTTTAAGAATCTAGTGAAAACGACATCTTGATTAAAGATCTCTCATTTAGGATGTCATTAATATAAGATAATCATTGTCAAAGCATAAACTGTTGGGTTTTAAAAGGTACGAATGAAAAATGTATAGTTGCGACTTTATAGTAACTTCCTTCAAAACCAATCTTTGTGAAATTTGATAACCATTGCCCTTATGTCAAAATCTAAGAACCAAATCAGTTTGGCTTAATTCGGTTTTTGGTATTTATGTCCATGTCTAACTAGATCTTTTATGAATCTAGTGAAAACAATATCTTGATTAAATATCTCACACTTAGGATGTCATTAATATAAGATAATCATTGCTAAAGCATAAACTGTTCGATTTTAAAAGATGTAAATGGAAAATGAAGAGTTGCATTCAAAACCAATCTTTGTGAAAAATTGATAACCATTGCCCTTATGTTATAATCTAAAGAATCGAATTAGTTTGGCTTGATTCGATTTTTGGTATTTATTGTTTTCTAAACTCAAAAAAATTAACATTAATATGCCCAATAAATTGTACAATACCTCGTGAAGATGGATATTAGGTTATTAAAAAAATGTCACACGCAGGTTATAGTGGCCTTTGACTTCCACTTATGTATAGTATTATTCTATATTGTTAGAAGAGAGTATCGGAACAATAAAAAGAGGTATGTGTCATCTATAGGTTATGAATTGCATAGTTAAATCAGTAATATATATTTGCATCGCGATAGAATGCTTATATTTAGAGATGGATTACGAAATTTCAGCCTTTTAAAATTATTAAGTTCTAATTTTATGTTTATAATTTATACATATTAAATGAACATTTCAAAAATAAATAAATATAAAATTTAAATCAAAGTTACTAAATTATATTCTACCTAAATCATACCTTAAGGGACATAAAAAGTTCCACCGATCAAACTTAAAAAAATAATATACTCCCTCTATTTAACAATAGTTGTTCACTATTGAATTGACACATCTCTTAAGAAATAATAAATAATAGAGTAATATTATTATTTTGTATCGTTTGACTATATTAAATTTAATCTTTTGAAAAAATATATTAGATGATAAATAGTATTTAATAACAAACATAAAAGAGACACAAAAGATAAATTATCTCTTGATTTTCTTAATTGGACATATATTATTGAACAACTACTTTTAGTATAGTGAAAAGAGTAGTATATAATCAATAATATAGTATAATCTATGTGTTTTAGCTAGAAAAAATAAACAGTAAATCAATTTCGAGGACATATGTCCACTCTAGTTACATACACTCTCTTGAACTACAACCCTTTTATAAAGACATAATATATAAACATGACTCTTAACTTGGCGTCAGTTGACAACTTTGACTTTTAACTTTGGGTGTGCACAAGTAGACACTTAAACTTGTATAAAATCGAACAAGTAGACACATATATCCTACATGGCATAATGCATGTAGGACATAAAATTATTATATAAGGTGTCATGTAGGACGAATGTGTTTATTTATTCAATTTTATACAAGTTCAGGTGCCTACTTGTGCACACTTAAGTTGAAGGTCATAGTTACGTACTATTTTATTTTATTTTTTTGATTTGTTTGGGATAGAATCAAGAAATGTTTGTAGGAAAATCCAAAAGTTATAACTTGTGTTAAAGACTTTCTAAACCTAATTTCAGGGGAGTGGGTTTTGACTTATGGGAAAGGGAAACTTTTGGAAGTTTCAAAAAATTCAGTCTGTGTGGGTAGGTGTAAACTTTGGTCCGTGAGCTTTTTTTGGTCTTCTTTTTCACTCACTTCCTCAATGTATTTCCGGAACACATGTTGGTGTTTGGCCCTACACACACATCAACTCTTGCTAAACCCATTATTCCGTCGTGTCGAGTCAAATTATGCCAGACAAGAAGTAAAGAGAGTAAATTTAGAGGTGGTATAGGTTTTGAAGCAAGTTATGCGTGGATTAATAATGCAAAGATTGTTTATGTTAGGACTAGCAATGGAGTATAATTGTTTATGGGTGATTAATATTTAAAGAAAATCTTATATTAATTAGGTTTTGCGTTAATTCGATTATTATTGTTGAAGAGTGTTCAACGTCGGATGGAAAATGAGAGAGTTGTCTTCTTAAATGGTTTTGAACAATCTACCTCTCATAAATTAGATTTGAATATCTTAAATGAGAATTCAACTAATAATTGTTATTTCATGAAAACTCATTCTTTGTCGAAAAAAGTGATTTATTGATATAATACTTGTCAATTGAGTTATCATACGATAAATCAACACAAAGTGGTTTCAATCTGTTTGATCTACTCTAAAGTCGTGTATATATTTATATATTCAGATCGGTTTGACCTATCTTCTTTTCAGTCTATTAAAAAGAATGACTCTTTTTTTCGCAATTCTTTAATTTGAATTTTTCTAACATATTTAATATTACGAAATTAAGTGACATTTTAATACATTTAACATATCTTTCATTTGACACTATGACATTCGGATTTTTTTTCTTTGTTAAACTTCGTGGCGCACGGAGGGACTACCTCCAACAACATACCAAATCCCATCAAATCCAACTCCCCTTATTTAGGGCCCTCTACTCTTGAGATTTGATCACTCTCTCACGGATACAAATTTAATTTTTTTTAAAAAAACCCGCCAACTCTCAATCTTTGTATATATATATATATATACATTGCTTGTTCCCGCTAAACTACAAACAAAAACTTCCCTATCAAACACAGCTTACAATTTTCAAAATCTCACTCAAAACGCGCTGAGTTAAAATCCCGTTCTAACTAAGAATCGTTATAGTTTCGAAAAATTCAACAAGTGATCAAATGGCAGTAACAACGAACTCGAATGCTAGAAAAAGCACTGAGAATTTGATCCAGAAGAAATGGAATCACACTTCTCCAGAGAGAAACATCATTTGGATTGAACCAAAGCCTAACAATAACGCATTAAAAAGTGTTCCTGTTATCTATTATATCTCCAGAAATGGACAACTTGAGCACCCACATTTCATCGAAGTTCCCCTCTCTTCCTCCGATGACGGACTGTATCTTCGAGGTAATAGTATCAGATCTATTATAATTCGTAGAATTTTCAAGTAGAGAGTATTTTTTTTTTGTTGATTCGTGTTTTTTTTTATTGTTAGATGTGATAAATCGGTTGAATTTTCTAAGAGGAAAAGGCATGGGTTATTTGTTCTCCTGGTCCTGCAAACGGTATGAAATTCTGTTTTTCTGATGAAATTTTAATTTTTGGATGCGATTTTTTTATTTTTTTTTAAGTGTTGATGATTTCGATCTGTTGATTAGGAGCTACAAAAATGGATATGTATGGCATGATTTATCGGAGAACGATTTGATTCATCCAACGAACGGTCAGGATTACGTTCTCAAAGGATCGGAGATTCTAGAAACTTCAATCAGTTCACGATTTTGTGAGATTTCGTTACCTGAATTGCAGAAATCACCTTCTTCGGATGAAAATCGTGATTCTTCTTCTTCGTCGTCGACTACGACTACGACGAAGAGGAGGAATCAGTCGTGGAGTTCGTTTGAAAATCCTCAACAGGAGTACAGATTAGTGTACAAGTGTGAATCAGGCAGAGAAATCGCCGGAAAATTCATGTCGACGGCGGCAGCAGCGGCGGATGCAGCGACGCAGACGGAGGAGAATCGGAGGAAGGAGCTGAGCAGAGAAGATTCGTCTCCGTCTCCACCACCGCCGTCGATGTCTAGCTCCGATGGAATGGACGGTGGAGATGGATCGAAGGGAGTTAGTGTTGGAGATCAAACGGCTGAGATTGAGTTTAGTAGTGGTAGAATGAGTACTTCTCGAGTTGTGATGCAGCTTATCACTTGTGGATCTTCCACTTCCGCTGATAATTGCTCGACGGTAAAATCAACGAAGAAGTCACGGAGTAAGAACTTTCACTAAGGGAGCACGATATATGAACAAGTTGGAGTTCAACATCTATCTAAAAAGAAATAACTTTAATTTTGTATAAATAGTATAATTTTTGTTGAACTGACTCGATACTAAGTGGCTTTACTTTTGCTTTATATACCTACTAGTGAATTTATTATAAAATATATTTTAAAAATATTGAGAGTTATTTTCTTACAGAGAGTGTTAAATTTAATTTATTTTAGTATTTGGATTTTACGATTTATTTTTAGATGTTTTAATAAATAGAGCTTAAATGAATTAAATATTTTTATTACTTGAAGTTTATTAAAATGAAAAGACTAATTTATATTTAAAAATTAATCTTATGATGTTATACAATATATTTTTTATTTAAATATAGTTTAAATATATATATATATTTAGGAAATAAATTAATAATTTCATCAAACGGTAAATATTTTATTGAAATAATCTTTTTTGTTAAATTTTTTTAAATATATTTTATCCTTTAAATATATTTTATCCTTTAAATATATATATATATATATATATATATATATATATATATATTTCTTTATTATAATTTTTCTTTGTTCTACTTACCAATAATTTTTTATAGTAAAAAAATATGCATCTTGCTTAAAACCTTAATGGTAAGAATTAGAAGAAACAAAAAAGATACAAATTAATGCATAATTTATATTTATTATTGTTAATTTTTATAAAGTAGAATAAATGAAAATTTGAAGAAAACATAAATGATACTACTTATTACCATAAGAAACACCATAGAAAGAAATATATTTTAACATTTAATATATATTATTAAAATTGTCAAAAATATTGTTTGAACACAGGTGAGTAATTATCATATTCTAGACAAAATTACAATAACTAATTTGTATCTAACAAAGGTACATATTTGTGACAATAAACAATTCATAAAACTTCAAACATAATAAAATTCATTGGACAAAAACCCACTATGCACACATCTTTTTATGACTTTAATCATAAGAACATAGTGAAAAGAACAATATAAATTAGTGCACAAATTTAAAACTCTTATTGACACTATTTCTGACTAATTAATCAACATTCAAGGGTCTTCTTTACCGAATCAAGCTAAAGAATTTAATAATAATAATAATAATAATAATAATAATATAAGCAAAACACTACTTCAAATATGAGTGAAAAGGATAGTCGTGGGTAGAAATCATAAAAACTCAAACCAAAGAAGTTACATGAACACACATCTTCCTTGGAATCTTAATCATAAGAAAATAAATGAAAAATAGAAATATAAATCAATGCATAGTTTTTTTTAACTTTTGTCCGATATCCTTTTTGACAAACTAATCAACATTCAAAAGCCTTCTTCATCAAGTTATGTTAAAAGATGAATGTGATCCTATAATAATAATAATATTTATAACGATTAACAATGAAATAAAAAGAATAATCTTGAGTTTTATGGAGAGAACAAACAACACACATCTTCCTTAGGACCTTAATCATAAGAAAATACATAAAAATAATAATACATAATCAATGCACAATTTTTGTTACTCTTATCCGACATCCCTTTTGACAAACTAATTAACATCCAAGAGCCTTCTTCGATGAGTTATGCCACAAGATAAATTCGATCCTATAATAATATAAAGATTAACAATGAAATAAAAATAATAATCTTGATTTACATGGAGAGAACAAACAACACACATTTTCCTTAGGACCTTAATCATAAGAAAATCCATGAAAATTATAATACATAATTAATGCACAATTTTTTCTCTTATCCAACATCCCTTTTGACAAACTAATTAACATTCAAAAACCTTCTTCATCAAGTTATGTCACAAGATAAATTCGATCCTATAATAATATAAATATTAACAATGAAATAAAAAAATTATTAATTTACATGGAGAGAACACACCTTAATCACAAGAAAATACATCAAAATAGAAATACAAAATTAGTGCAAATTTTTGAAACTCTTATCAAAGAGTCTTCTTCATCAACTTATGCTGAATATGATCCTATAATAATAATAATAATAGTAATAAGAGATTCCCCATTCCCATAATAATATAATGATTAATATTGAAATAAAATGAATAATCTTGAGTTGGGGTCCATGATACAAAATATTATGAATTTATAGAGGTAAAATTTAAAAAATATCATAAAGTGTCTTAAATATTGTAATTAAATAGTTGGGAGTTACGAATAAGAAAATTTAATATTAAAGGAGTTAATGATATTATTAAAAGTAGAAGTTTAATAGGTATAAGTTATAAATATGAAATTGTAAAAATAAATAAAAGAGAAAAAAAATACAAATAAAAACGACTAAAGGAGACAAAAAGAAATACTTTTATATTATATATAACTATAACTTTTATGGATTGAATAAGAAATAAATATTTTTAACAAAATCATAATGTGTTTTTGAGGAGTGGGTGTTTTTAAAAGATTTTGATTTAAAATCTATTTAATTTGGGTAATTAATGTGATGTTAGTGGGCTGAGTTTTAAATGGCTTGGGCTGCATGTTTTGGGCTATAATTGAGCAACTAATTACTTATATTTAGTGTGATTTTTTTACTCATTTATGTATTTATTTTGGGATAAAAAATCAAAAATAATTCAGAAAAAGATAAAAATAGATAATGACAAATGCTGGCCATTGGAGGGTGCCACATCAGCGGATCAAGATTCAGATTTATATATATATATAGATAGATTTGTGCGTTTTTTCTTCTAAAATTTCATAATTCTTATGTTTAAACATATTTTAAAAGATGAAGTTAAGATTGATTTGAGACTTGGATCGTGTTAAAATTGTCTTTAAATATATCGAAGTGATTAGAGATTATAACAAGTGTTTTAAATAATTATTTGAATTTAAGAAACAATTTTCAACCACCGAACAAATCATACATTTGGGAAATGAAAGATTGGTGTGTTCATCGGTCGACTTGTCACGATTTTAAAGTAGTTAGGTTGATACTAAAATAACCTAATAAATAAATTTTGGTATAATTCAATTACTTTTGAGAAATATTTCAATTTTTTAGTTTTTTTTCCTACTTCAATTGATTTGATTTGATTTTATCAATTTATGAACACTCAAGTGAGGGAGTAGTTGGAAAAAATTGATTACAATAATTTATTTATGAATCGTGATATCGAAATTAAAATCATATAATATCAATATATCATTGACGTTCCTGTAATTACATTGAATTGTATTACTTTATTATGGTTAAGTCAAAATAAAATATATAATTTTATTAATTATGATATGTATCATGTATTTTTAGAATTGGTATAAGCATCAAATACACATAATTTATATCAAAATATTGTTGTTTAATTAGAACCTCAACCTTTCTGTGTTAAATTTTGTTTGTTTACATATGAGATTCCTTAATTATTACTAATGGTCCATTAATGGTGTCATTCAAAGTTAATACTTAGGTTTCTCCGCTTAATGATAATAAAATCTTAAATTATATTTGATCATGTAAATATTTTTCTCACTATTAATAAATAAAATTTAATTCTAATAAAAACAAGTTTGGTCAAGTAATTTTTGGAAAAAAGACAATCAACCTTTTTTATGTTAAGTTTTGTTTGTTTACATCTGAGATTCCCTAATTATTACTAATGGTCCATTAATGGTGTCATTCAAAGCTAATATTAGGTTTCTCCGCTTATTAATAATGTAAACTATTGAAATCATAAATTATATTTGATCATGTAAATACTTTTCTTACTATTAATAAATAAAATTGAATTATGATCTATACAAGTGTGATCAAGCAATATATATATAGATAGATATATTCTTAAAACAATTAGTGAAGAAATTTTAAATCACAAAATAAATGTAATCAAGTAATTTTTTAGGACAAAAAAATATGATCTCTTTCTTTTTTTGTTAACAATTTTCCACGTGACATGTTTAAAACCACAAGATTAAAGGGCAATTTTATATATTTGACCTAACTTTAATTAGGACCACAAGATTCAAAAGTCTTCTTTATTTTCTTAAACTCCGTGTCAAATCAAACTAGGTCATTCTTTATAAAACAGAGGGAGTATTTATTAACTTTTGACCATAAATACAATAATCAATGTTTTTTTTTATCCTTTATTCCATTCTAGCGGGCCCAGTAAACAATTATTAATCATGAATCTCGTGACATAACACACGCAATGCAGCTAGGCATAATATATTTTTTCCGTAAAATCCTTTGTATAACATCATTCAACACACTAATATATAAGTCTCAGAGTTTTCTCTTCCTCTCACTTCTCAAATTTCAGTGTTTGAGAATGTAGAAAACACTGAACTAAAAATTCTCTCTAATTGATTTGGTCGGAATTCATCCTGGAGAGTTCTATGTTTGGGGGTATTTTTTATAATCGAGTTTTCAGGTTGAGAGTGAGATTCACTTTTTTTTTTAGTTATTTTTTATCATGTTTCATAATCTGTTCTAATTATTTTATTTTCATTTTATGCTTTGATTTTTGAAGCGACAGATTTTAGTATTCATAGAGCTCGATACTTGCTATACAGTGTTGGAGCACTACATCTAAAATACTTGAAAATGGTAAAGTTTTTTATTTGAATTGTTTTAAGATTTATTCTGTTACACCAACATTTTAAAAAAAATGTTGTAAGGTTATGATGAAATTGACGATAAATCTTTCTTGCTTTGATTTATGTTCATTTTTTCAATCTCTAAGGTATGCTTTCATTTGATTTATGTGCTTTTTATTTTTTAATCTCTATCGTGTGCTTTGATTTGTGTTCTTTTTTCATCTACATTATGGTTTAACATTAATGTTTTTTTATGTTGAGAAATTGTTATGAGTCGAGCCAAATACAATTAATTGTGAGTCCATTATTCGAATCAAAAGTTATTTTACTGATATTTCGTTCTGCATGCATATCGATTCTTGATATGAATACACTTTGTTTGCTCCTTGACTTGTAAAGGGCACCACATTAAAAGTGAAACTAGAATTTTTAGAACGTGCACTACTTAAAAATGAAAAAAAAAATATTTCATATTTAATTAGTGTGCAAAAAATTATTTGGTTCAGTTATTAAACAAGATTCATCCTTTGTATATAATCATTTGTTTTTCCCTTGTCTTCTTCATCAATATAGATCAGGTCAAATCTTCCAACCAAGGGTTATTCATTTATAATTGTAGTAGATAACCTTTTTATAATTAAGTAGCGTGAAGTATTTGTGCTTTTATATGCCTTCTCCAAAAGAAGATTTTCGATGAAACTCAAATAGCCTTAATAATTGCTTTTCCATTTTCTGACAACTTTGTGTATTATCTTTTCAGAGTAAGTTCACTAAGGTACTTAATGATGTTGATGCTCTAACTAATGAAGAGATGAGTAGAGAGACTTCCTTGAGTATCGAACAGAAGTGTGCTCATCTATCTTTAGACAGTGAAAATATGACAAGTGAAACAAGCCATTTCATTAACCCTCCTCAAAATAATGTTTTGTCTCATGCTGGAAATGAACCTAATGATCTGAATGCTAGAAATAGTGATAGAAGTCGTCTCCTTCTTCAAAATAATTATCTTTTGGCTCGTGTTTGGAAAGATTTTACAAGTGGATGTACGAGTGATTATCCTTTTCTTGTGCAAAAATCTTCAAATACCGGAGAAGATAGAATAAATGCTACATCTCTAGGACATGGAATTGAAAAGGTCATTTCGACGGTGGACAACTCTGCAAAGGGAAAAAACTCCATCAATCCTATAGACAAAACAATCGACAATATGAAAAGTGATAAGGATATTGATGTTGCCTCTAGGATTTCAAATCCTGACAAGGGATGTGATGAGTGATTTCTGCATTGGCAAACCGCATATAGTACTAGAAGTGTAATTCCACCTAAAAGGTTGAATGATTACCTTTGAGAAGAAGAAAGTCATGCGAGCAAGGCAAGAGTTAGTAATGGAATTGTGTAGAAGTTAATTAATATTCTCGTCTCCTTTTAGACTTCTAGTTCAATTTTCAAGTGTATTTTTCTGTATTGTTATTCCCTGCGATTGTCTTTATCGTGTCCTATTGTATTTAGTAAAACATATTACCAATATATATTTGTGTTTGTATTGTGAAACTGTCATGAGTTGTTTCATTAACCCATTTTGTCTTCCCCATTACTATTATATTCTATCAAAGTCATTTATTGGTCTTGTATCGCAAGACCTTACAAAGCTACGATTGTTATTATTCATTCTCTTTGTTTCTTATCATAATCAAGTCTCTTCAAATTCTAGAAGCACAAAAAACAAGTCTTTACTTATGCAAAATTAGTGTTGTTTTTCCGTTGAGTAACTTTTCGTCAATCCTTTTCTAAGAATATAACTCGGAGGGAATAGTGTCAACTAGTAGTGATTTTTATAGTTAAGAAATCATGGTGATGTTTCTTTTTTTTCTTTTTTTATAAATAAAGTTGTTTGTATTTCAAAGTGTTGCATTTTCCTCATTTTTTGATTTCAGATTTGAGTGTTTTGAACCTTGTTTTACTCTTGTAATTGGGATTTTGGTTCATTAGTTTCATCCTTTTACTTGTTTAGCAAAAAAAATGCACACATCTAAGTAACTATCATGTCTCTGCTCAGTGAGAGGTTCATATTTGGTCTTTTGAGCATTTATAAAAGAATACTTGGTGCTTCGAAATATATTTACTTTAGTTGCAGAAGTGAAAATAAGATTTAAATATAATGTCATTATACGTGTATAACAGTTAGTCAAATAAAAGACAAGATCTCACAACAAACAAGACTGTCATAGATATGATTGACTAAATTATTAGCTTTTTTAAAAAAAGGAAAGAAAAATCAAGTTTGCAGTTGATATCAATAAACTCGTTTTACTAGAAAAGCACGCATATTCCAAGTGTGTTATAGAGGAGTAACTTCTATTGGTAGTGTGTTTGTAAATTCCACTTTATTGTTATTTCTCGAGAACAAGGTCTATGTACTTTTAAATATTTTGAATTATTAATTATTGTGACTTATAATAATTTTTACGTAATATACAAATATATAAATTTTGTTTCAAAAAAATTGAAGAGAAAAACGTATATGTTTAAACTAATGAAAGGAAATCAATGAGTGGCATCCTCTACCCAACCTATGGTTGTAGGAGTGCCAAATAAAATCTGTTAGTAAAGAAAATTTAAATTATGAAATTGTGCGTGATCAAGAAATTTAAAATAAAATGAGCATATTTTTTTTAAAAAAAAAGTACAAAATCTTGAAAAAGTTAATGAAGAAAAATTGAATGTATATGAATAATTTTATTTTTACTAATCTTTGACTATGATATTTAATAATCAAAGGACAAGTTCTCATATGTGTCATATATTTACTGATTTGGTGTGACTACATGATAGACATACTTTATTTTATAAAAATGTTGTTATATTATTAGAACCTAAAGCCTTTATTTTAAATTTCATTTGTTTATTTATGAGATTTTCTAATAATTAATAATTTATTAATAATATCATTTTGAAATCAGTTTTAGGTGTCTCTGTTGTTGAATATCAAATTATATTTGACCAAGTAAATATTTTCACACTATTAATAAATAAAATTGAATTCTCAAAAGAAGTGTGAACAAGCAATTTTGGATAAAATGGACATATATATGGAAAAAAAATAATTTACTTAATCTTAAAACAATTAGTGAAGAAAGTTTAAATTCTCAAAATAAATGTGATCAAGTAATTTAGGACAAAACAAGTATATATATATATATGGATACTTTTCTATTTACTAACTTTACCATAAAAGTTAATTAATTAATCAATGTTTTTTTTATCTTTTATTCCATTCTAGGAGCCAATCAATAACTACTAATTATGATATTTCATTAAAGATTCTTTAACACAATTCTCGTGACGTAGCATAGTCAATTCAACAAGACAGAACATATTATTTTCTGTAATCCGCGTTGTATAGGATTACTCATCACACTAATATATAAACTCCTAAGCTTTCTCTTTCTCTCACTTGTCAAATTTCAGTGTGTGAGAATTTAGCAAAACACAGAATTATTTTTGGTGCTATGTTTGGCATTATTTTCTATAATTGAGTTTTCAGGTTGAAAGTGAGATTTCTTTTTTTAATTATATTTTTATCAGATTTCCATAATTTGTTCTAATTATTATATTTTCATTTTTTGCTTTGATTTTTGAATTGACAGATTTTACCATTCATAGAACTCAATACTTGCTATTCGTTGTTGGAGCACTACATCTCAAATACTTGAAAATGGTAACATTTTCAATTTGAATTGTTTCAACATTTTGTTTTTTGCACCAATAACTTTTTTTAATGTTGTAAGGCTATGGAAAATTAACAACAAATCTTTTTTGCTTTAATTTACGTTTCTTTTTTCAATCTCTAATGTATGCTTTAATTTATTTGTGTGCTTCTTTCTTTTTCTGTAACGTGTGCTTTGATATATGTTCTTTTTTCATCTACCTCGTGGTATAAGATTAATGTCTTTATGTTGAGAAATTATTATGGTTCAAGTCATATACAATAAATTGAGAGCTAGTTGTTCGAATCAAATTTTTTTTTACGAATATTTCGTTCTGCATAATAATTCTTGATATGGATATACTTTGGCTCTTCCTTAACTTATTGAGGGTACCTTAATCGAAGGCAAATCTAGAAATTCTAGAATGTGCACTACTTAAAAAAGAAAAATAGTTATTGAATATTAAATTTAGTGTGCTAAAAATTAATTGGTTCAATTATTATAAAGAGGATAGCTTCATCCTTTGTATCTAGTCATATGTGTTTTTTCATTTCCCCTTGTCTTCTTCATCAATAGAGATCGAGCCAACTCTCCCAATCTAGGGTTTTTCATGTACATCTGCAGTAGAATTTTTTTCTTCAAAATAAAATTAAATATTTGTGCTTTTATATGCCTTCTATGTAAAAAGATTTTTGATGAAATTTGATTAACCTTAATTCTTTATTTACAAATGGATGATTTTTGCATTGGCAAGTCGCGTCGGGGTACTAGAAGTGTAATTCCACCTAAAAGGTTGGATGATTACTTTTGGGAAGGAAAAAAGTCACGCGATCAAAGCTAGATTTAGTAATGGAATTGGTATAGTAGTGTGAGAACGTGGGAGGAAGCGATCAGGAAGTTAATTATGATTTTGAATATTCTCGTCTCCTTTTAGACCTTCAACTAGGTTTTCAAGTGTATTTTCTTGTATTGTTGTTCCCTGCAATTTCCTTTGTTGTGTCCTATCGTATTCAGTTAACTATGCTTTATTAATATATATTTATGTTTATATTGAGGAATTGCGAGTTGTTGTAGTAACCCATTCTCCCGGCCCTGTTACTATTAAATTTTAACAAAATTATTTCTTGGTCTTGTATCGCAGACCTTACAAAGTTGCGGTTATTATCACTCATTTTCTTTAATTTTCTCTTATCTTATTTAAGCCTCTTCAAATTCTACAAGTACAAAAAACAAGTCTTTATTTAAGCAGAATTAGTGTTGTTTTTTGATGGCATAATACATATATTGGAATCTAAACTTGGCTTCAAATTTTAACTTTGATCTCAAACTTTCATAGTGCACAAATAGGCACTTTAACTATCCTATCTTTCAATAAATAAACACGCGATTCCTACCTGGCGAAATGCGTTAAATGCACGCATTCTGCGCGAATGAGGGGTAATTTTTGAGGCCTACAATGGTAAAAAAAATGCTGAAATGACAATTCTATCCTTAATGAATCTCTTTTATATTAATTAAAATTAATTATAATTTTTTTAGTTTCAAAATGATGTGTATGATATATTTTTTTTAAAAAAAGACGTGTAAAATATTTAATTAGTTGGCAGCCACTGATTGACTCACTAATACACGTGGCAGCGTTTGTATTTCACGCACTTTGGCTCCAAACTTTCATAGCCCAATATCAGTTGGAGGGAATAGTGTCCACTAGTAATGATGTTTATAGTTACGAATTCATGGTGATTTTTTTTTTATAAAGTTGTTTGTACTTCAAAGTGTTGCATTTCCCTCATTTTGTGATTTCAGATTTGAGTAGTGTTAAACCTTGTTTTACTTTAGTAATTGAATTTTTGGTTCATTAGTTTCATCTTGTTACTTGTTTAGCAGAAAAATGTACATCTAAGTAAATATCATGTCTCTGCTCATTGAGAGGTTTAGATTTGTGTTTTTCATGCCAGTGCACCAACAAAGAGTAGTTATAAAAGAATTGATTCTTTAAAGTATATTTACTTGAGGTGCAGAAGTGAAAATAAAATTTAAATATAATGTTATAATACGTGATTAACAGTAGGTACATAAAAGATTAAAGATCTTATAACAAACAAGACTGTCATAAAGATAGTTTGACTAAATTACATTTCTTTTTTAAAATAAAAAATAAACAAGTTTTATGCTATTGTTTTGGTGTAATTATAGTGTTGTTTAATTTAGTGTAAATCTAGTGCACAGTTAATTTGGTGAAATTCTCGTGTTGTTTTGTTGCACAAAAAACACCATTAAAACTTAAACGAATATTTGAGAGAATATCAATGGAGTACCATTAGTGTTCTATGTTAAAGGACAATGATTACTTTGACTCTTAACTAATAGATAAATGACAAATTTGATCCTTTTTTCAATCTTTGACCATAAAATTTAATTAATCAATGTCTTTTAATTGATTATTTCATTCTAGCGGCGCTAGTGAACAACTATTACTTACGACATCTCATTTTAGATTCTTTAACAAGACTCTCGTAACATAACAAAGTCAATATATAAAAAAATAGGCATTGATAGAGCTCGACATTTGCTATTCAATGATGAAGTATTGCATCTGAACTACTTGAAAATGGTAAAAAAAATTAATTTATTTTGTTGCACCGGCAATTCTTTAAAATGTTGTAAGGCTATGATACAATTGATAATAAATTTTTCTTGCTTTGATTTGTGTTTCTTTTTTCTATCACGAATATATGCTTTGATCTGTATGCTTCATCTTTTCTTTTTTCAGTCTCTAATATATGCTTTGATCTGTGTTTTTTTTCACTTTCCTAATAGTATAAGATTAATGTTTTTTTTTAATGTTGAGAAATTGTTATAGTTTAAGCCATATACAATTAATTGAGTCAAACATTCAAACCAAAAGTACTTATTTTACTAGTATTCTATTATGCATATCAATTCTTGACATGGATATATTTCGACTCCTTCTTGACTTGTAGAGGGTCCCTTATCAAAAGCGAATTTAGAATTTCTAAAACGTGTACTACTTTAAAAAAAAAATAGTTATCAAATGTTAGATTTACTATGCTAAAATTAACGAAAAATGTATAAGTATCCCTTAACATATGCTTGAAATCTCTGAGACACACTTATACTATACTAAGGTCCTAAAAAAAAACCTGAACTTATTTTATAAATAATTTTCTACCCCTTTTTGGCCTACGTGGTACTAGTTTGAAAAAAAAATGTCAACTTATGTTGGGCCTACAAGATGGTGCCACGTAGGCCGAAAAGGGGTAGAAAATTATTAATAAAATAAGTTTACGGGGTAATAGGACCTTAGTATATATAAGCGTGTCTCTGAAATTTCGAGCATAGGTTGAGGGGGTACTTGTGCATTATTCCCTAAAATTAATTGCTTCAATTATTAAATAAGATAGTTTCATCCTTTATATCTAGAGATCGGGCTAAATCTTCCAAGGCAGGGTTTTCATTTACAATTGCAATAAAAAAACCATTTTAAAAGTAGCATGAAATATTTGTGCATTTATATGCCTTCTCAAAAAAAGATTTTAAGTGAAACTCGAATAGCTTTAATAATTTCTTTTCCATTCTCTGAAAACTTTTATAGTATCTTTCCAGTCTTTTCGGAAAAAAACTTTTATATGATAACTTTTATACGGTCATAACACTTTGATATCAAAATAACAGTCAATCACATAATAGACAAAAGATCTCGTAAAAAACACGACTATTACCAATGGATGAGCCTCCTCTCCATTACACATCCTCTCTATTCCCAAGTACTTACTTAGATGACAGATACATGTCATAATTAAGAATCAAAGCTTGAGATTTAATTACCTAAATTAAGATTTAATTATGATTTGAATAACAAATAATTTCCTTATTTAGTTGTTTAAATTTTTTTTATCAAATCCACTATTCTATCGAAAAATTATCTCATATTTTTTTTTTAAGAATTCACTATTTTCCATTTGATTAATGAGCTCAACTTTTTTTTGAAAAAATATTTTCTTTTTGACTTTTACTTGGTTCATGTACTAATGCTTAGTGACGGATCCAGAATTTTAATGACGTGGGTGCTCTAATCTACCATAACAATAACATATCCATATATAATCTCATAAGGTCGAAAGATAATATATACGCAGACTATTAAAGTGTTGCATCACTCTTATAACATAAAGTTATTGCAATCACAAAGCATAAGTGCAAAACTATTTTAAACTAAACGGTTAGGAAATTTTACAAATTATAATTAATATTTTTTTTAAAAAAAACTATGAAAATTCACAATCTTACTAGGCATGAACCAAATATTACTACATTATTGTAAAGTGACATTCTTTTTTGAAATAGACTAAAATAAAAAAGGGTGCCACAATGGGATTAAGGGAGTATTTTTTTGTCATGACTCATGATAGTTTAATATATACTTGCTTTTATATTTATAAAATAGATTAACACTAATTAAAAAAAAGCAATTAAAGAAAAATTGTATAGAAACAACATGAACTACTCCAAACAAGGAAAAAGATAAAAGAGAAAGGTAGCTTGCTTGGCTAACCAGAGCACAAAACTCACAATTTATTTTTATCTATTTCTCTCGATAATCTATATCAGTGGCGTAGCCATATTCTGTCAAGAGTGTTCAATTGGACACCCTTTATCGGAAATAATTAGTGTATATACAAATAAAATAATATACAAAATGATTAAATAACATATTTTGGACACCCTTAATATTACAAGTTATACACGTGGATGCACCCCGGTAATGATTAGGCCTTACTGGTAATCGCTACACAAACTAATCAACATATAATGTTAAAAAATTTAGAAAGAATATTTGCAAGTTTATATTTTTTTTTTTAAAAAAAAAAACATGATGTGAAATTTTATTATATTACAATAACTCAGAGTCCCAATGAATTTTAGAAACAAAGTTTTGTAACAAAAGAGAAAAAAAAAATAGAAGAGCTCATAGTAAATAGGAATAGTGAAAAAATTTAGATATATTTATGAATGAGAATTTTTAGCTAGAATTATGGAATTGACATTTTCTTAAAAATAAATAAAGAATTATTTGTTATTCTAATTAGACTTTAATTTATATAATTAAATCTCAACCTTTGGTTCTTAATTATGACATTTGGGTCTCATCCGTTACAAAGATAATTTGACGAAAATAGTTTTCTTTTTGACAAAAAAACAACAACTAACAAGTTTCGTATTTAAAATTAATAAACTCTCTTTACTAGAAAAACACACATAGTCAAGGGATATTATAGTGGAGTAACTTCCACTATATCCACAAGCAGTGTGTTTGCAAATTTCACTCTACAGTCATTTATTTATTTATTTATGAGATTCTCTAATAAATAATAATTTATTAATAATATCATTTCAAAATTAAATTTAGGTGTCTCCGTTGTTGAAATGTCAATTTTTGTTTTTATTTTTACAAATTTATATCACTAGATAGTATCTTTTATAAAAAATAAAAATAAAAATCTCAAACTATATTTGACCATCTAAATGCTTGTCATATTATTAATAGATAAAAAATAAAATTCTCAAATCAGTGTGGTCAAGCAATTTAGGATAATTTTGACACATAATTATTTACTAAATCTTAAAACTATTATTGGAGAAAAAATTTAAATTCCCAAAATAAGAATGGCCAAGTAATTTAGAATAAAACAAGCATAAACATGGATAATTTCTTATTAACTAATCTTTGACTAGAAAGTTTGAAAAAAATAAATAATTTTACCTTTTTTCCATTTTAGGGGATCCCAATCAATTGCTATTAAATTATAAAATCTCATTTTAGATTCTTTAATAGACTTACATGACATAACATAGTCAATTTAGCTCAACATATTATTATATTTTGTAAACCATGCTGTATAGGATCACTTCTTATATAACCATGGGCCTTCTCCTTCTCTCAGCAAAAAAACCCATTAAACTTAGAAATACTCTCTAATTAATTTTTCTGGAATTCATCTTGGAGAATTCATTGATGAGATGCAATTGAGGTGAACTGCTTGGAAAAATAAACCTCAATCATTTCGATTTGTTCATCGATTTCGTTAAAATTCATCATGTAGAATTTACCTTTGAATTGTGATCATCTTCCATTTTATTAAGTTGTAACCTGATTTTTATTATTAAATCATATGAACATTCTCATAAAAATTAGAAAAAGGAAAACATTTTTTTTATTATTCATTTTAAACAAATGATTTTAGTGATGATTTTGATTGTTTTTTTTTTGTTGTTGTTAATGTTAGCAATGATCTAGAAATTAGTAAATCTACCTGAATGAGATTTATTTATTTTTGACCTTCAATATTTTTGGTGTTCTGTTTGGCGGTATTTTCCATAATTGACTTTTCAGTTGGAGAGAGATTCTTTTTTTTCTCTTCAGATTTATATAATATGTTCTAATTATTTTATGTACATTTTTTGCTTTGATTTTGAAGTGGGAGATTCTAGCATTGGTAGAGCTTGATAGCTATTATTCGTTGTTGGAGGACTGCATCTGAAATAGTTGAAAATGGTAAAGTTTTTGACTTGAATTATTTCAACAATTATGTAAATTTTATTTGAACAACAATATTTTAAAATTTTGTAAGAGTACTCTTGCTTTGATCTATGTTATTTTTTTCAATCTTGAATGTGCACTTTGATCTTTTTCTATGTGTAAAAGATTAACTTTCCTCTCCCTTTCTTTCTAATGACTAAAGAAAGTAAATCATCACATGAAATTTGGTATGCGAGAACATATCGTTGTTGCTTAGAAAGGTATAATTTATATGCAATGACATCCCTTTGCATGTTGAATTTCATGTGATGATTTTCTTTCTTCAGACACTAAGAAGAAAGGGCAAAAAAATTATTGATGACGAACTTAACTTAGAAGAGTTAGTCAAAACGTAATTAATGAAGATGAGTATAAGGAAAAATGAATAAAGAAAGATAAAATTTTCCACAGTGGCAAATTCATCATTAAAAAAAAGGAAATATCCTAATGAAATAATTATTTTTTATTTATTCATTGATTGTCGTAGTTTGACTCTCTTGCTTATACATATGTGAAGAATCTTAGTCTCATAAGAGAAGGTTGAAAGTATAGAGATTTTATGTTAAATGCTACTAACTTGCATATGAAATATTATTTCTCAAGATAGCTCATAATTACAACATAGTTAAAAGCGGCATGAGAATTGAGGGGGTGGGAGATGACATATGTTAAAGTAGTGATTGATTGACAAATTTAATTTTTGCTTTTATAGTTCTTCCAATATTTATAGACTTTTACACTGATATTAGCGTTTTTAAGAATCAAAGTTATCTGTGAGAAAAAAAAATAAGGTTCTCAGAAAATTTTCTTATACCATCTTGATTGATCTACTGTCAATTATTGTATGTGGAGGAACTATATAGTAGACATTCTTTCTCGACTATGTTTGATGAAGAATTTATCTCCATATACAATTGAAGTAGAAAACTTTTTCCAAAATCACATTAAATTTCGAGTGAAAGGTCAAAAATAAATCTAAAGTATCACATTTTTTTGTGTTTTAAACCTGAACTATCATACGTATGATTTTCCTGCTGTCTGAACTACCACCAACTATTATTTACACACATATCAACTAAATAATTATTCACTTTTACTACCTGAATGATGGTGATTTTTCAGGTACGAAAAATGAATAATTAATATTTGACGTGTGCTTTCATAAATAGTTGATGATAGTTTACATAAAAAAAACTCACATACAACTTGATATTTGATATATGAAACTCAAAAAAAGAAGATATATTAGGTTTATTATTAACTATTGACTTAATTTCTGCCTTTATGTGCTTCTCCTAGAAAAGATTTTGGTGAAACTCGAATAGCCTTAATAATCATTTTTCCACTCTTCAACAATTGTTTTATGATCTTTCCAGTCTTTGGAGAACAAGGGCCCTGAGATGCTAAATGATGTTGATGTTCTAGCTGAAACATGCGCTAACATATCCAACACCAATAGCATAAATGCTACATCTCTCGAACATGGAAAAGAAAAAGTCATTTTTATTGGGGACAACTCAGAAAAGGAAAAAAACCCCGTGAATCATGATAATGATATCGGTGTTGACTCCAAGAAGAAAGTACAAAACACTTTCCCTAGCAATGTAAGAAGTTTATTGTCAAGTGGTTTACTTGATGGAGTGCCCGTGAAGTATAGCTCAATGTCCTCGGATGTAAGTTTTGATTCTTGAATTCTTCTTTGAGGTTTTGATATTTTTGGTTTTAAATATGTCTTTTTTATGGTGCAGAAATCTCTTGTAGGAGTTATTAAAGGGAATGGTTACCTATGTAGCTGTGATAACTGCAAGTTATCCGAGGCAAGAATTTTTGTAACTCTTCTACTATTTGTTTTCGCGAATTTTCTTCATGTCTAATGGGGCATTTTATGTCTTATGTAGAAGAAGATTCTTCTAAGTGCTATGGAATTCGAGAGGCATGCTGGTTGCTTTTCAAACCTTCAGTGGTGAATATACTTTGTTTTTTCATGAATGCACCTTTATAGTTATGATATTTTGTTATTTATTTGTATTCTAACAAACTCATTTGTTGGTTTTGTGTATAGAGTACTTAGAAAGTGTTAGAGAATATCATGTTGCAAAAAATGAAGCAACAAAACCAGTTTGATCTGTTGATGGATATCTTGTGCTCATGGTCAAGGAAGGGGCAGCTCAACGATTAGTCAGTGAACTAAAGTTAAATTTTAATAAGAGGTCTTAAAACTTTGTGTTCTTATTTTGTAACTACAGATCCATTTTTTTTTATCTTATAGACAACTCTAGCAGATGGTGTTGTGTTTTTATTAGATTTTCATGCTCGTGACCGTTAAACATGCTATTTGAAACTCTCTCTTTTTTCTCTTTTATAAAATTAACTTCGTATTTTAGGTTTTGAACATTATTCTTTCTCAAGTTCCTAATTTTTGGCTACAAATGAGTGACTAGGGCAGATAGTTGTTGATAGTAGGGTTATAGCTCTATAAGCTATACATTATGGCTTAAAACATGATTAGATCTAATCATGGAAATCTAATGAAATATTGGTGAGAAAAGTTAGTCATATTTGTGTTGGTGGAAAGTGAACATAGAGTTATTGAGTGGAGGAAGATATTCTATTTAATAGTTGAAATGTACCAAATCGAGTAAAATTTGATCTGCTTACTCAATTTAATTTCGTGATTTTTAACTTTGTTGATAGGGTCGAAATGACAAAGGAAAATAAAATAGTAGGTAGAAGGTATCTCATAAAATAGATTGAAGTGTGTGTAAGTTGATTTAGATATCATTATTATAACTTTGCAATCTCAGTTAAGAATTTGAGGATAGCTTGAGGATTAAGGGATAAAAGCACAATCAACAGAGTATAATTTTGCAATAAATTATATTTAGTCATTCAAATTGTAATACTAATTAAGTACCTGAATAAATGATAAAATACTCTTTAACTAATAGATACTGCAAATCTTGCAAAATGTTATTGCGCATATTTTCAAGCGTCGACTACATAGCTAAATTAACACTTAAAATACATCACATCTAAGTTACACATATTAATGTCAATAAGCATTAAACCCTCAAAGCTTGTACCAATTAAGATATAACCACAAGTCCATAACTTTTTTTAAATCTCCTCTTAATTAAACAGATTCATCTCCAATCACTAATTGATTTGAAGATTTAATCTCTGCTAATTCTTTATCATTATTTGATCCAACATTTTCTTTGATGCTCACTATTTTTGTTGAATTTTTGTCCTTGCTAGTACCCCATATTACTAGGTATAATCCAACAACAATTACAGCAGCTCCCACAACCCTACATTAATTAAAATCAGAAAGGAAAAAAAGAAGAAGATTAGAATTGAAATAATGTAAAAAAAAAAAAACATTTTTTTAATATTGGTATATATAATTTAAATTTATTAAAATAAAAAATAAGAAAGGGGAATAAGTATTTAAATTACCTTCCCATGTTGAGCTGCTCAGATAAAATAAATGAACCCAAAATTGCAACAATAACCATATTTAGAGGATTAAAAGCAGTCACAAAAACTGGTCCTTTCTCATTCATAATTAATCCAGAAACATAATAACCAATCCCTGAATTAACAATTCCCTGCATCAATAATACAGTACGAATTTAAGTTATATATGTCGTTATGATAAAAATAAAAATAATACATTATAAAAACATTGTAAAAAGATCTATATATAAGATTTTTTGAGACTTACTCTAAAATTAATTAACATTTTTTACGCCAAAGATATATATATATATATATATATATATATATATAACTTAAAATTTAGCAAATATAACTTTAAAAAAGAGAATTAATTGAGATTTTTTTAGACTTACACAGTAAAGTGATGCATAAAATAAACTGGAGCCCCATTTAATAGACCAAATTCCAAAATTGCCCCTATGAACCAAAAGTGTTAGTGCAGTGCCTTGTAAAGCCCCAGACATACATATTAAAGAAGTAAGTGACATTCCTGCTTGATATTTCTTCAATGTGATTGCCTGTTAAAATAAAATAAAAAATATTATTATACTGAAAAGAAATTTAAAAAATAATTAAATTATCTACTATGCACGGGATCTAAGAAAAGGTCAGAACATAAGGATCTATATTATATGTTATACTTTTGCGAGAGACTGTCTTCAAAGTTCGAACTCGTAACCTCTTGGTCACATATTAGTAACTTTACGAGTAAACCTTATCCCTGTTAGGGTTTGTTTGGTTTGAAGATGAGACTAGTTATTCTGGTATTATTTCTCAGTGAATGTTTTGGTTTGTTATATAAAGAAAACAACACACACTATACAATTTCTATGAATAAGTTATTTTTTACGAAAATACCCTCCATAACTACAAAGTTATAAATAGAAATATAAAAATCGAATGATCCCCTATGCACGTGACCAGGTCAGAATCAAATCACAAGTCTATTGTATTGTACATAGCCTTATGCATTTTCTCTAAGAGCCTGTTTTCACATGTCGAACATGTAACCTCTTAATCACGTGACAATAACTTTACGAGAGCATTACCTGAAGATTGTAAAAGCAAGCCCAACAGAAACAACCAGCAGCAATGAAGATTGCACCTTTAATAGGATTGAGTTCATTGGGAGAAACAACATTAGTAGTAGTAGGAACATTGTTATGATGTTTAGTCCATGGCAATCCAATTGTTGGACCTCCAACAAGACTCATAATTGTTGCACCTCCAAGTGTTATTATTGTCCCAATTATTTTTGCTTGGCTACCTACTTTCCATACATTCACATTTTCAAGCCTACAATAAAATTTCTCGAGAATTAACTCATATTCACTGACAGTATAATATTATATACTAACATTTAACGTTAAGACCGGTAGTACACATGAGTTTGTGTATTTTCATTGTTCTAGTTTATAGATCATATTTGACTGAGCATAAAATTTAAAGATTAACTTGGATAGATCTTAGCTAGACATGATATTTTTGAATTCTCTTATATAAATTTTTAGCTACGCTACGAGCGACTTGATAATTGAAAAAAAATACTTTTTGTACTATCATTTTTTTTAAAAAAATTGTCCCATAACATTGGAAATGACCTGATCCACTAATCTACAATTACATAAATACTTATCTTTTTATGTTTTTTCATTTGATTGGGACAAAGTAATTTTTTATTTTTTTTATTTTTTTATATCACGTGACAAACTAATTAATTTGCAAAAATAGTCTATTAATTAATTACCTTAGTATCCAGGCTAATAAAAAAGTGATGGCTGGAAGAACATTACACATTGCAGTTGCAAAAGTAGCAGTGGTATATTTCATTCCTGCATAATATAAATTTTGGTCTATAACAGGCCTGCAAAAAAATAATTTAATTTACAAATATTAGATCAAAATAATAAATTAAATCAAGAAAAAACAATTATGTATATTTGTAGTGTATATCAGGAATATTTACTCCAATAAGCCCAGCAACATAATCTTCCAGAAGATGGATAGTGTCATTTTGGGCCTTATTTTCCTGTATATATGTTAAAACAACAAGAAGAGATGAGATTAATTAATTTCTAACCAAATACTCCATGTAAATAAATTACTAATGTAAGTGGTGAAGTCAGAAAAACCGTTAGATTCAATATGTAAATATAAAAAGTAATATTTGACTTATATATATGTATGTGCCTCGTTACGAGTATGTAGCCCCTTGCTGAAAACATACATGCATATCTAAATTCTAAATATGTCGCTGACTTTATTTTCGTACATTAGTATATGTTTATATATGTGGGGAATAAAATTGAATACACATTTTAAAACGTGATCTTTCAACCCAAGACGAAAATTAATAAGGGACTTTCAAAATTTAATATATATGGAAAAAAAAAGGTATACATATACACAAATTATCATTTTCCAACTAATAATGTTATTCAACCAATCACATGAGTTCTAAGTATACATATATTCATAATTTTTCAACGAAAAGTGTTCAGTATGGCCAGGATACAGAGCTATGCCTCCTTCACTACTTAAAACGACATAGTATTTAAATTCTGAATCTGCAGGTATACATATACACAAATTATCATTTTCCAACGAATAATGTTATTCAACCAATCACATGAGTTCTAAGTATTCATAATTTTTCAATTTTTCAACGAAGAGTGTTCAGTATGGCCAGGATACAGAGCTATGCCTCCTCCACTACTTAAAACGACATAGTAAATTCTGAATCAGCCACTGCTTCGTATTTAAGTTCGGGGGGGGGGGGGGGGGGGCAAAATTAAAGATTATTACCTTTCAAGAAGAGCAGCAAAAGGAGCAAATACAACAGCAGCAAAGACATTTCTATAGACAGAAAAAGTATAATGGCTCATCCCATTATTTAATGCTGTTTTAGCTATTATAGCTGACCCTCCAAATCCAAATTGCAAGAAAATTACAGCCAAATATGGCTTTGATCTCATTAATAACTTCATTAAACATTCCTTTTTATTTGATGACATTATTTTTCTAATTAATTAAAAAAAAAAAACTATATGATTGATTGATGAAGAAATGCTTATATTGTTTATAAATTGCTTTGTGTAATTTATAACAAACTTCTCACTTGAGTAGTATATTTATAGGGTACAAGAAATATTAAAGTGATTTAAGGACACGTCTATATGTCATCCAATTTAGGTGTGCTTGGTAGGTTTGGAAAATATTTTCAAAAAAATAATCGTGGGGGTTTATTTATTTTCTTGTGTTTGATACGTAAGTGAAAAAAATATTATCGATATATAATCAAGAACGAATCTAGGAAGGCACGAGGGGTATAAGATCTTTTTTTTAAAAAAATTGTTATTTTAGGGGGTTTAAAATTTACCGTGATATTCCAAGTTTAGATTTTAGGCACTATTTTTTGAATCTCTTTAGTGAAAATTTGGAATATGTCAAATCGTCGCTGATTAGAAGGTTATTTTTTTATTTTTGAGAAATTTATTTTTCTAGAAAAATATTTTCTAAAAATTTTGACCAGAATATGAAAAAAAAAATTGGAAATGCTTTTTTTTTTTCCATACTAGACACACCCTTTAATTACCTATGGATTCCACTATCTTATTTTATTACGTATAATGGGAGTGTTCATTTAAACAAACTTTTCACTATTAAAAGGTGTTTTTATGAAAAGGTTAACAAACAGATTTCTATATATTTCTCTAAAAACAACTTTTTATATTTGTGAATTCAAGAACAAGTATTTGTTGCGTTTTATTTTAATTTAATGCGAAGGTAGTCGATTGAAATATGGAATTTAAGAAAGTAAAGATATCTTTCAGCATGTCTGTTAAATATATGTAAAAGTGTCGACATTATGTTTTTGCATGTTCTTTTGTTTTCTCTCTTCTTATGAAAATATGACATACTACTTTAAAAATTAAAAATAAAAAAAACTGAATTTTTCGATAGAATTTTGAAAGATCCATCAAAAAAATTCTTGTTAGAAATATTTTCGACTGACTTTTTGTGAAGAGTCACACACCTATTGTTTATTGAGTGAGTGATCTCTTAAACGTGGTTTGGACGATCTCAACATTTTGAATTTATTTTTCGGCTGAGTTAAATTTAAAAATCATTTCTTTAACATTTTTTCATTAGAAATCTTATATTTCCGATTGAAACGTTCATTGGAATTTTCTTTTTTTTAGTAACATAAACTTTTATTTTCAAGTAGGTCACAGCAAGTTATGTCATTAATTACGAATAAGAATAGAATAGCCAAGATAATTACATAATTTTCAAAAAAAATAAAAAGTAATACTTTTTAAGTAAATTTAAAAAGTGTATCACATAAATTTACAATTTAGAGAATGTTAAGATTCTTGCTTTTACAGGATCAATTGGCACTTTTCACTTGTGCATGCAAATGTGACACTAAATTAGAAAACTAAAACTTTTTTTTTTATTACTAAAAAATAAAAGGAAAAAATAAACAGGTGGTAGTTTCAACATAAAGTATATATATATAATAAAACATAAAAATACTTTTATTAATTATATTATTGCACTAAGCAAATATGTTCATTTAAGTGGACACTAAGATGGGATTAAGTTCTTTAGAATATTACAAATAGCAAATCAGAATAATGATTTATGAGGTTTATCATATGCATCATCAATAAAAAGATGGATACTACTTTTGGTCACTCTCAATTATGATGTTGAACCTTTTAAGGTATAACTTAACATATTTAACCTTCTATTAATTAATTAAAATTTAATTAAAATATGTGTTTGATTCCATAAATTAAAAAATATATTATATTTATAGACTCATTTTAGAAGTACATTAGTCCTCCTTTATAATTTATGTGGAATTTGGAAATCTCTTAACCTCATGAGTTAAAATGAGTTTTTTTTTTTATTATGAGTAAATTTTAGATTTAGCAAGTATAAAAATAATATTTGTATGCTATAATTATATCTTGTATAATTGCGCTTTATAGCAAATTTTATGTTTGCTATGGCTATTAATATATATATATATTGATAGACATATACATAAAAATTTGTATTTGTATATTTCGATATACTTATACATAAAAATCTGTATATGTGTGTGTGTGTAACTGTATTTTTGAATATATATTTTTTGTTGTGATTTTCAGTCGTCGTATATGTATATGCGTATTATATGTATTTAAATATAAATCTGCATATGTATATGTAACTATATTTTTTGTATACAGATAGATTTGTATACAAATCTCTCTCGCTTTATATAAACACATATTATACATTGTATTTTGTATAGTTTGTGTTTGTATAAAATGAGAAAGAGAGAAAGGCAACTGGGCGGGGGAAGATTTGTATTGTATAATTATAGTGTATAGGACGAAGATATATGTATTTACACGTGTATGTACAAGTTTCTCTCGCTTTATACAAAATAGAAACACAATTTATACATTTGTGTTTGTATAAAGTGAGAGATGCGAGGAAGAGTGATGAGCAAGATCTGGGAAGAGGCGAGCAAGTTCGCGGGAGAGAGAGGCGATTGACAAACTGTTTGCTACGGATTAGAATTAAATGAAACTATGGTTATAACATTTAATTTAAATTAATAATTTATTATTTTGTATAATTTTTCCTTTTATTATTGCGATCTTTTCGTTGTATCTTACAAATATTTTGAGTTGTCTATATTTTTAGAATTTTACAGTAGTTTTTACATAATTTATAAATCTTATTTCAGGAAATTAAGAATTTCATGTATACTTATTGGAGATACAAAAAGATTGTGTCATCATCAAGTTGATTCTTTTGTCGTAGTTGTATTTTACAAATGAGAAAAATGAATTATTACTAGGCAATTTTGAAGTATTTATTGAAGAGGTCTTTTGGTATTTTCTAGAGGGAATTTCAAGTTTTGACTCTATGTACATATATATAAAGAAATTGATTAAAATTAAGTTTCTTTAATTTGATAAAAATAATATAATAACTTTATCGTTGTTGCAAGTGAAGTATTTTTGTGATTTTGCTATTATAGTGAATAAAGTTCAGTCATTTTCAAATAACAAAAAATATGTTTGTAACTTTACTATTATAGTAGAACAAAGTTATGTCATTTTACGTAAAATTTATTCGTTAAGGAGTTATTAAGCAAATATAAATAATTGATTTCAAACTTGATAAATCAAATGAATTATGATTTAAAATTTCAAATTTGAATTTATAAATTTTGATTATTTTTAAAAAAAAATTATATATTAAAAAAAACTGACAATGTAAACCATTATGACAAATGAAAAGGGGAAGAATAATGGATTGCCTTATATTAGTTTGTTAGGAACCACGATTTGGAGATAATTAGGTAAGTGCTTTTACATAGGATGTACAATTTTTGATATTATCTTGTTATGATGAGATAAAAGAGGAAAATTTACTATAGTTGGGACTTGTAGGATAAATAATTTTTTAAGGGAAAAAAGTCTGATAAATATTTTAATTTTGGTCGAAATTGTTATTACGATACGTTACTATTTATGATTATACAATAGTAATGATGTTCACGTGGGCATATATATACCTTTAAAATATACTATTAAATAGTGCAGGTGTAAAAGATCCTTTTCAAAGTTTTACAGCAATTTCGATCAAAGTTAGGATCCATTTCACATCTTTTTCTAATAATTTTAATGAGAGATTTCGAGTTACTGTTTTGAATATAAAAATTAATGAAGTGTTTTTTTTTTTTAATGAATCTTACGTGGTGGTATAAACTTGAACTAATTGAATCTCAATACAAATATTGAACACTAAATACAGTAGTGAAGATAGATCTAGTAATGATAACGAGTTCATTTGAACCCAATACATTCACATAAAGCATAAATTTAAGCTTAAAATGCACTAAATTAAATTATAATAAATAATAAATATGATGAAGTACCCATAACTTTAGAAATACAAATAGATCAATTCTAAAAAATTGAAGAATTAAACTCATAAAACTTAAATACTTGATCCAACAACGTACGAACTTCCAAGATCATAGAAACATTTAAAATGGGCTCCAAATAATTTAAGAAAATCTCATGTTCGAATCCTTGAAATGAAAACAATTTTCATAATTAAAAGTATAACACATTCAAAATCTTAAAATAAATACAGCACACCAAATACGAATAAACTATAAAGCAAAACTATTTATACTTTATATATTCATGAATAGAGAGACATCATCCAACAAGTACACAAATTAATGTAACAATTTGAGCATATAATAGCTGTGGGCAAACAACACAAACAATTTTGAGTCATCATATATATCAACTGGAGTTCCTAGTCAGATCCCTTTCACTTAGGCACTCACTACAATTTGACATTTGCTGGGATTCTTGAAACCAGATGCCTATTCCCATTGTAAAAGCACCACTAGCATCTAAAATCGGTAGCGAAGTCATAAATTTTTATCTAGAGTTTTAAAATATATCAGAAAACGTACAAACCTCAAAGATATACCTTATTTAAAGTTTTATTACCTTCTCGGACTTTTTTTTTTTTTTTTTGTAATTTTGTATACTTTTTGGTTTACGTGACACACTCTGTGACTCCATACAATTGATGCGCGTGATAGATATTTGGATGTCAGTCCAGGGGCGGAGCCACCTTGGTAAAGGGGGTTCAGGGGACGGAAATTATACTATTTATATATGGTTAAAATAATATTTTATGTATATATAGTAGATGTTGAACCCTCTGCGCTACTCCATGTGTATATTTCTACGAATTTTGAACCCCCTTATTGAGAATTCTGGCTCCGCACTGAATGCCACATAAATCAAAAGTGTAATATATTACATAAAAAATGGGATCAAGGGGATAATAGGACTTTAGTTTATTAAAGTGTGTCATTGAGATTCCGGATATAGTCTAGGGGTGTTTGTATTCTATCCCTTAAAAAAAATACCTTGTAATGTAATTATTTCTTGAAACCAAACCCCCTTCCATCCTCTAGCTCCGTCATGACGGAAACATTTTTTAGAGGTAAAAATATAATCGTACATAATTTTATACTAAATCAACAAATGCATAATGTGTATTTATGCATAGAATTCTTTTTCTTTTGATCATAATTAGTTTATATATATTCTTAGCTCGTTAAATCACTTAATCATAATAAGTTAATATAATTTTTTATAAATATCTAATCGGTGCGAATAAATTTTTATGCTTTTATTGGGGCTATCGATCATGCGATGCTGCTTGGGAAAAAAGAAATGCATGTGTAAAAATAGTACTTTCTCAAAAAATAATATACATATGTATAATAAGCAATATTAATATGAGTTAATGGGATAATTGAAATTTTTTCGTATTTTTAATTAGAGGTTTAGAATTTAAACCATGAAAATGGAAAAAGTTATGTCGGAAGCACAGCCCTCAAAATGAGCCTAGCAATGTACAATTTATATTTAATTAGACTGTAATATAAATATCAAACACTAAATGTAAAAGAACAAATAAAAAAACATACTTCCTCCGTTTCAAAGGAATGTCCCTATTTTCTTTTTAGTTTGTTTCAAAAAGAATGACCCCTTTTCTTTTTTGGCAACAATTTACTTTAACTTTTCATGTGGCATCTTTAAGATCACAAGATTAAAGGGCATATTGGTACATTTGGCATAACTTTAATTTAGAACCACAAGATTAAAAAGTCTTCTTTCTTTTCTTAAACTCCATTCCAAGTCAAAACTAGGTCAATCTTTTTAAAACGGAGAGAGTAATAGACTAGTACTGCCTTAAAAAAAATATCTTAAAAATTAAAACTATCACAATCATAGAATATTCAAAGTTCAAATTTATTTACAAGCTAAAATAAAATATGGCAACAGATTGATAAATTGTTTATTCAAAATTTTAACTATATATTCAAATAAATTTAAGATTTAAAGTTGATTGGTCAGAAATTATACTAATTAATGCACTCACTATTATTATTCTGTGTGATTGGATACATAATACATTGTATAATTATTGGTAGATCTAACCGGACACTTGTAATGGCTCACCGATCATATGCATTGTTTACACCAATTGCTAACCTACTTGTCGACTACCCGCACTTTGTTATCAAAACAAAATTCTAAACTTAAAACCACCCTCTTTTAGAAGTTCAAAATGCGGTTTTTAAACTATATAGTCGGACTTGCTTGAATCGATAGGCTTATCGGGTTTCTCTGTCTATTCAATTGATTTTGTTGCAGACTCTTTCTACAAATAAATAGTCAATCGGATTCACTATTTCCTTTTCTTAGTTAGTATACATATATTACAATAACTCTCAATTTACTCAATTCTAAGTTTACTTTAATATATAGTTCAAGCAATGTAATATGGAGAGGAATATCATATCAAAGATTATGATGAAGTCGTAGATATTTTTTTATTGATGATATATTAAGCTTTTAATATAATAATGCTGAAAGCGTTTTACTTCTTGGAGTGAAACTTTTTTGAGGTAAATTCAAATTAGTCATGCCTAAAACGGGCATAGAAAAAAAACACTTTTCAAATTAAATCGAACAAAAATAAAATAGAAAAGTTAAGGCTAGAAATTAAAGATGAATTCTATATTATTATTATTATTTTAGTGTAAATGGCATACACCTCATCTTTTGATGACATTATATTTTATTTATCCTTAATAAGTGACGCTG
The DNA here is from genome assembly GCA_016801875.1 of Solanum sitiens. Classification (NCBI taxonomy): domain Eukaryota; kingdom Viridiplantae; phylum Streptophyta; class Magnoliopsida; order Solanales; family Solanaceae; genus Solanum; species Solanum sitiens. The sequence goes on from JABWTJ010000333.1 coordinate 551,207, forward strand.
CTGAATAGAGACGCAATTCTATTTGTTCCCCCCATAGGTTTTACATGTGTGGTGTGACTAAGTTATTGCTTTTTAACTTAAAAAGTTGTATGCAATAATGGTATAAAAAAAAGTTACATAATTGATGCAAATTAATGCGGATAACTGAGTTGGTATGATAGGTGATATTTCATAAGAGAGATTATAAACCAATTCCTTACACCAATGTTTTCTCAATTGAGCTTATTGTATTGCACGTGTTTGCAAAATTAGTGATCGCAAATTTTTCGAAAAAGTTACCCTAATAATTCGAGAGGATTGAAAATATTATGCAAAATGGCAAACATTTCTATTATATTACGCTTCATAGCTATAGTTTGGGATATTTATGATTCGCGGTTATAGTTTCTTGAATTTTGCTATTCGGTTCCTAGTTTTATAAATATAGAATTTGTATAATTCGATTCCTGATTGTATAAATCAAGATTTAGTATGTCTTACCCTAACTATTTGTATACGATTTGTTGACACATTTCATTTGTATAAGTTATGAAAAAATTATAACAAATTATCTTGTTTGTTTATTGACAAAAGAATATACAAATTGAGTTCTGAAAAATTCTTATGGCAAGTGAAATATACAAACAGGAATTTTGAAAAATTTCTAAATGTATAAATACAAAATTTATATATACTTATCTTTTTTGTATATTGACAAATAAAATATACAAACAGAAATACCAATATCTAACGAAATTATAACTATGAAGCGTAATTAAACAAATCGTAGCTATAGAACGAAATTATCTTGATATTCCCTCACCTAACTACAGCTTAATAAATTAATAATTCTTTCAAAAAGACATAACAAATAAGATAACATGTTTCGGATAAGTTTCATATTCCTCTTAACTCTTTAGCTTTGTTGAACACTTGTATGATATCCGTGATTATCAAGCGCAAAATTACCTATTATATGATAATTATGATCGGACAATGTAAATATATCATTATATTGTACACTAAAGTGGAAGATATCATATAGGATTTTTTATCAAATTATGAATATCATAAATTATAAGTCTACTTTATTGTATTGTTATTCATATTTCAAAAATCAATAAAAAGGAAAGGCATAATACATATATTGGACCCTAAACTTGGCTTCAAATTTTAACTTTGACCTCAAACTTTCATAGTGCACAAATAGGCACTTTAACTATACTATCTTTCAACAAATAAACACGCGATTCCTACCTGGCAAAATGCGTGAAATACACGCATTCTGCGTGAGTGAAAGGTAATTTTTTAGGCCCAAAACGATAAAAAATTGCTAAAATGACAATTCTACCCTTAATTAGTACATAAATTGGACCCTTAGCTTGGCTTCATATTATAGCTTTGACCTTTAACTTTGTTTGTGCACAAATAGGCACTTTAACTATCCAAAACTTAAACAAAAAAATACTCGGATCCTACATGGCAAAATACGTAAAATTCACTCAAATTAGGCGCGTCAGATGTAAAAATCGAGTGCCCAACAGTAAAAAAACACTGAAATGACAATTAAACTCTCTTTCTAATTTTTCAACAATTTTCCCCTCTTTTTTGCATTATTTGTTGTTCATTGCAAAATGCAAGTGACATTTAATTACTTTTTTGTTATTATGAAAAAAATTATAATGAAGTCTTTTTTGACAAGATGGGGTGAGTATACAATTATACAAATTGAATGCAATTTTTGAAGGCATTTTGATTAGATATCAGACTGCTACTCAAACTTGACAAAAATATGTGAAAAGTTCTATCAGACAATTTATCAAATACTTTAAGTGCACCATTTCACTTAATAATTTTTAGTACTGTAAGTTCATTTGTTGGCCTCCAAAATTCATAATTGCAATTCTCTTCACTATGACAATCACAATATACAAAGCACCCTGTTTTTTCAGTCAAATATTTGACAACATAAAGCACACATATACTTCAAACTAAAGAAAAGAAGGAGAAGTTCATTGAATCTCATGTCTTTCCATATTTATGGGTTGCTCTGAAATAATTTTGAAATAAAAACATTAGTTTCTTCTAGAGATTCTCATATTAGTTTGAACATTCGACCAACAATATGCAAGTTCTTGTTTGTAAAATGTTGAATCTTGTTACCTTGACTAAATTGAGGAAGAAAAATAGATAACTCGAAAATTAAATTACAGCAAATATCTTGAACAATTTTTTCTTTGATTTGAATATAAGAAACATGAATTTCAGATTAGGAATTTTTAAGAGAGAGAAGAAAAGAGGTACTAATTTTTTTTTACCTAAAAAATGAATTTGTTTTCACTTCCACCTTATTCTATATTATAATTTATTTTTATAATTTTTAAAATCTAGGTGTATTTATTTTAGTTAGTTGGCAGCAACTGAGTGGTTTACTTTTCCACGTCAGAGCATGTGTGTAACACGCGTTTTGATTGAAATATTCGCGTGTTTTTTTGTTTAAATTTCGGATAGTTAAAGTGTCTCTTTGTGCACTATCTAAGTTAAAGGTCAAAGTTATAATTTCAAGTCAAGTTAAGGGTCCAATTTATGTATTATGCTTAAAAAAATACGTGTAAATTTTTTAATTAGTTGGCAGCCACTGAGTGGTTTACTTTTCCACGTCAGAGCATGTGTGTAACACGGTTTTGATTGAAATATTCGCGTGTTTATTTATTGAAAGATAGGATAGTTAAAGTGCCTATTTGTGCATTATGAAAGTTTGAGGTCAAAGTTAAAATTTGAAGCCAAGTTTAGGGTCTAATATATGTATTATGCCAAAAGGAAATTACCAAAAGTAAAGGGTACAGGAAATATTATTCTAAAAATATTTGTGTATAATCTAAAGGTATAATACATATATTAGACCCTAAACTTGGCTTCAAATTTTAACTTTGACCTCAAACTTTTATAATGCACAAATAGGCACTTTAACTATCCTATCTTTCAATAAATAAACACGCGAATATTTCAATCAAAACCGTGTTACACACATGCTCTGACGTGGAAAAGAAACCACTCAGTGGCTGCCAACTAATTAAAAAATTTACACGTATTTTTTAAGCATAATACATAAATTGGACCCTTAACTTGGCTTCAAATTATAACTTTGACCTTTAACTTTGATAGTGCACAAAGAGACGCTTTAACTATCCGAAATTTAAACAAAAAAACACGCGAATATTTCAATCAAAACGCGTGTTACACACATGCTCTGACGTGGAAAAGTAAACCACTCAGTTGCTGCCAACTAACTAAAATAAATACACCTAGATTTTAAAAATTATAAAAATAAATTATAATATAGAATAAGGTGAAAGTGAAAACAAATTCATTTTTTAGGTAAAAAAAATTAGTACCTCTTTTCTTCTCTCTTAAAAATTCCTAATCTGAAATTCATGTTCCTTATATTCAAATCAAAGAAAAAATTGTTCAAGATATTTGCTGTAATTTAATTTTCGAGTTATCTATTTTTCTTCCTCAATTTAGTCAAGGTAACAAGATTCAACATTTTACAAACAAGAACTTGCATATTGTTGGTCAAATGTTCAAACTAATATGAGAATCTCTAGAAGAAACTAATGTTTTTATTTCAAAATTATTTCAGAGCAACCCATAAATATGGAAAGACATGAGATTCAATGAACTTCTCCTTCTTTTCTTTAGTTTGAAGTATATTTGTGCTTTATGTTGTCAAATATTTGACTGAAAAAACAGGGTGCTTTGTGTATTGTGATTGTCATAGTGAAGAGAATTGCAATTATGAATTTTGGAGGCCAACAAATGAACTTACAGTACTAAAAATTATTAAGTAAATGGTGCACTTAAAGTATTTGATAAATTGTCTGATAGAACTTTTCACATATTTTTGTCAAGTTTGAGTAGCAGTCTGATATCTAATCAAAATGCCTTCAAAAATTGCATTCAATTTGTATAATTGTATACTCACCCCATCTTGTCAAAAAAGACTTCATTATAATTTTTTTCATAATAACAAAAAAGTAATTAAATGTCACTTGCATTTTGCAATGAACAACAAATAATGCAAAAAAGAGGGGAAAATTGTTGAAAAATTAGAAAGAGAGTTTAATTGTCATTTCAGTGTTTTTTTTACTGTTGGGCACTCGATTTTTACATCTGACGCGCCTAAATTGAGTGAATTTTACGTATTTTGCCATGTAGGATCCGAGTATTTTTTTGTTTAAGTTTTGGATAGTTAAAGTGCCTATTTGTGCACAAACAAAGTTAAAGGTCAAAGTTATAATATGAAGCCAAGTTAAGGGTCCAATTTATGTACTAATCAAGGGTAGAATTGTCATTTTAGCAATTTTTTATCGTTTTAGGCCTCAAAAATTACCTCTCACTCGCGCAGAATGCGTGTATTTCACGCATTTTGCCAGGTAGAAATCGCGTGTTTATTTGTTGAAAGATAGTATAGTTAAAGTGCCTATTTGTGCACTATGAAAGTTTGAGGTCAAAGTTAAAATTTGAAGCCAAGTTTAGGATCCAATATATGTATTATGCCTAATCTAAATGAATGTTAGTTACATGACGTAAAGATACAGTAAGGGGTGGTAGGGGTGGGGGCTACGAGAATGGAATAAAGACATGTGTTGGAACCCCCAAATCGAACACATCTAAGTTATCACTTTTTTTTCCACCATGTTGTAATTGGAGAAAACCGACTAACTAGGTGAGAGTTCATGGATTCGAACGAATCCACTAACTTTTTTATAAATCCTATATTTGTATTAAAAAAATTAAATAAATATATGTACATTAACATGTGAACCTTAAGCAAAATTAATTTAGAATCTCAAACTTTTAACCGTGGCTCTGCATCTGCTGACTTCTATTTTCAAAGTACCCTTTTACACTACTACTGTTGCGCATCATATGCTTCAACTGACAAAAAGGAAAAGAGAATAAAATATCATCTTTTATGAGTAGTGACAAACATTAGATACTAACAAGCAATTGAAAAAAGATAATACAAATTAAAGAAGAACAAGTATAGCATTCATTCTTTTCTTTTTTTCTTTAAAATTGGCCAATGATAAACTGGCGTGAAACACAACATACCCCGTGTGATTCCATAAATGAAGTCTGAAGTAAAACATAACAACGACAACAACATATCCCGTGTGGTTCCACAAATTAGGGGTTTAGTGAAGATAGGTTGTATGCAAACTTTCTGAAACCAATCATGAACTTCATTCTCTTGGAAGAATAATAAAAAGGGAGGAACAGAGACTTGTTTCTGACATTTTATTTGTACAATTCTAAGTTTAAAAAAAAGGACAAATAATATTTTCCCTGTTCCCCAAAGAATCAAAACTTCCACCCTCAAAATACTGTGTGGAGTTGAAAGATTTATTTCAGTATCAATCTTGGTACTTTGTGCAAATAAATACAACAGAACCTCAGCTTCAGACTGGAGAATTAATTGGATCCTGTTGCAAGGCTTTCTGGACAAGCTCGGTCTGTTCTTTCACGTGAACTTGGTAGAAACCAGTAGCTGTGGCAGCAGAAGGAGCACGGCCTACATATTTTATGTCGTCTATGTTACCTCTGTTTAGTGCTTTCATCGCAGTAGAAAGACGTGGTGCAATGTACTGGTATGCACCCATGTTCATTGGCTCTTCTTGGCACCAAACAATCTCCGCATCTGGTAACATGACAATTAAATGATGTCAAATAAGCTTTCACCAAGTATTACAGATTATATTACACTAGCAATCTGAACAATGTAAGACTATTTCAGAGAACATACTTGGATATCGCTTCAATTCACGTTGAACAAGGTCATATGGGAAAGGACAAAGTTGTTCCACCCGACAGATAGCAACGTCTTTCCCTTCAACTTTCTTTCTCTCCTCATCAAGCTCATAGTAGACCTGGGAGAAGTCATGAAAGTATACTTCAATGCTAGCAACTTGTGAGTACAAATGAACAGTGAACAAACAAGAACACATCAGTCCCTACTCCCTTCAGGGACATCCATTAAAAGTCTCTTGTTAAAAAAAATGAGTGAAACAAGTCAACCATTAAGTTTTTTTATCCATCTAACTTCTGTCATGCAGTCTGCATCTATACATGCTAAATGAATCAACTATATGTGTCCGACATGAACGTCGACAAACTTAAGAGGAAATACAAGTATACGACAAACTAACCCACCTTTCCGGAGCAAAGGACCAGGCGTCGGATACCCTCTTCAAGATCGGAGTGGTCATTCTGATCTTTTATTAAGCGCTTAAACCTGGTACCTTGTTTGTCAAAACCAGGGTGGCCTTGGACATCATCAAACTCAGATAGGTTTGACTTGCAGTCCTTGTGACGAAGCAAGTTCTTTGGGGACATTACAATGAGAGGTTTACGGAAATCTCTGTGAATCTGAGAAGGTGGCAATAATTCATGAGAAAAACAAATGTGTATGAGCTCACAAAAAATTTTATAAACTTGCAAACCGACATACCTGACGCCGGAGAACATGGAAATAATTTGCAGGAGTTGTCACATTCACCACCTGCAAGTTACATTCCTGAATCTGTTTCCTTAATGTAGGTTCCATGTCCGGAATGACATAGGGGTTATCATCACTCATCTGCAATGAAAAATCACTGTGTAACATTAAGCAATGGACAGAAGTAACAATATATTTTAGAAGTATCAAAGCAACACATGTTCATTAATGATGATCTTTCCTGCTTTTGGAAAAGAAGATATATAGAACCCAAACATCATTTTCCATCATGTGGCTTGAAATTGTATCATATGGTTAGATAACATCGTAACATGTAGCTAATCACTAGCAAAAGACATATAAAGATCTCGTAACCAAACAGTGTAAGATGCAACAATTCCATAAAGAAGGTTAGACCAAAACACAATGCTCTTCAAAACTGTCTAGGATTAAAGGATACAAAATGCATGAAATTTGGTGTGGTATATGTACTTGGACCTTATTACTATCTAGTATGCATCACGGAATGATTGCTTTCATTATATTCACATGCCCTAGACCTGTTGCATTTTGATCTTTTCTCTTTCTCAGAGAATGTTAGCATGTCAAATCATATTCATTTCATGTGACTGGGCTAATGCTGCTTAACCAAAGAGGAAGGAGGAAGTCTTTAAATAAGAAGTGATTCCCTTTATGGAAATGGAAATTAGCTATAGTACCTGGAGGAAACGTTCCAAACGTGCACTGGAATGCTCAGGGCCCTGGCCATCATAACCATGTGGTAGAAGCACAACCAACCCACTCTGGCGCAACCACTTGGCCTCTCCACTGCTCAAGAACTGGTCAAATATTACTTGAGCCCCGTTGGCGAAATCACCAAATTGGGCTTCCCAAAGAACCAAAGAATTTGGATTTTCCATGGAATAACCCAGTTCAAATCCAAGAACACCAAACTCTGAAAGAGAACTGCACAGAAGTACAAGGTCAATACATAAGAGTCATACATTACAGCCCTTATATCAGGCAATTTGAGACAACCATAAAATGTATAAAAAACAACAACTACGCCTCAGTCCTAAACAAATTGGGGTCGGCATTCAAAATGTATAATTGAATGATTTAAGAATAATCTAAATATCCTAACATGTCAGTCCTTATTTATTTTTGGTTGTTGTACAAGAAAAAAAGCTTACGGAATTCCCAGCATAAACAGAATTCTGCTAATGAGAAACTTTGTAGGATTTGTTTAGTTTTTCGGTCAATTCTATTTTTAGTTCTGTTAGTCTACTGATCACTATGTTCTTAGATCTCTGCATTCCCTTGTTCTACTTCTGAATGTTATATGCTTACATGCTTCATTTTCAAAATATCGATTGAAATTACTTTATAATTTATGTGCTGGCCTTTTTTAGATACCAATGTATATTATATACACATAGGTTCAACTCAGATCTTGCCAAAAGGCCAAGAAAGGTATAATTGAACTACTAATATGCTAGACCCCGCAGATTCAGTGCTCTATCGGTTGTATCCTATTAAGGTCTTGTGCTAAAATGACTGCAGATATCTTTTTTTTGGAGAAGGTAGTGAATGCAACTATCTTAAGGAAGATCAATCTTAAATACATCCTTAAATTATTGACACTAATGGCTGCAATAATGGAATCAATTCATAGGCACTTTGCATTAGTTAGTAGTTACTCAAATCTTATATAACAAATAGTTCAAGCGTGCAATATGAAGAAAATAAACGATAGACTATTGAGAGTATGCCATTATATGGACGGCTATTGGTTAACAGTACCGGATGATAATCAGGATGAATGTGAAACCATCAGCCAAGGATTATTATTTCAGTCCTAGGAGGAGTGACGACCATCTCAAGAACCAAATAGACTGAATTGATGGAAGTCCTATAAGTCACGACATCAATGGGAAGCGAAGCCTTTTCTATAAGAAAGAGGGAGCAAAAGCTGGGCTCGATCCCTTCTCTCTGATTGTATGTAGTCTTTATAAATAAGACTGGTAGAGGTCTGAAGGAAACCTCAAGAAAAAAGACCCTGGCTGGAAATATAATCAGTTAAAGGATTCTACAGAAGCTACTAAGTGATTTTATCATTGAAAAACAATTAAAGGTGGAAATAAAGCATGCAAACATATAGTGAGAAAGTCCAGTAATAAAATCAGTGGAAGGAATCCAGAAGACTGCTATGACAATTTCTTTACTTTTCTATAAATGAATTTTCTACACTTTTCTGATATGAAAAATAAATTATTCATATTTCAGGATAAATGCGTAGAGATCGGAAAGAACACCAACGGCGAAAGCACTCTGCTGGGCCGACACTGACACTGAGAGACGAAAGCTAGGGGTTTATATATGTTTCAAGCATAACATATATCCACATGTATATTTGTTTGTATTTGCATATTTATAGGAGATTGCTTCAATCACCGCCTCTATTCACACTAAATCTTAGATCGCTTTAAGGCGCAACAGGTGTTGGTGCATTTTTGCACTTTTCACCTTCAACGCACTGGAGCTCAGAAGGTAAAGACATATATCGTTAGGTCATTTCCAAAAGGTTAAGTACTTCACCACAAATGCACGAGTTGAAACATTCTGAACACTTCCAACTGTTCAGCATGTTCATCAAGTTCTTAGGCAGATAAAAAATTTGCAATGACATTTTGGTTTCATCAAATTTACTCTAATGATACCGTCTCTATCATTGATGTCTTAGACTCATTATAGGGATCGGTCGGTATTATTAGAGTTCCTTATGTAAATATGGATTTCAGTACAACCTATGTACTGTTATACAGAAATAGAAACAGTTACCATTTTCAAAAAAAAAAAAATTGCAATGACATCAAAGATCAGTTGCAGTATACTCTCATAAGCATCCAAAAGCACTTCTCTTTTCACAACAGAAAAAGTGAGGCAATCTACCCACCACAACTAGATACAATCACCAGGACCAAATAGAAACTAAAAATTCAAATTCATAGACAAATATCCAGATAGAAATTGACATAAACGATGAGAAAACACTGCAAGCATTGATATGAATCAAACCACCATCAGAATATACCTGTTACTCACGGTGAACATCTCTTCATTTTGGTTCATCATAACAAGATCAAGAGGACAGTACTTTGCCCCTGTCTCCTGATCATGAATAACAGAATGTCTGTGACTGAAAGTACCTCTCTCAACATCCTGACCACTCAACCTAACATGATTTCCTTCCACAAGCAATGTTGCAAAAGCAAGAGCTTCTCCCACTGCCCAGTCAACGCCCTCCCCTGTCTCAATCATTTTCTTACGGTCATCAAAAATCCTTTTTACTGCTCTGTGCGGCTTAAAATCGTCTGGAAGGGAGGTAATTGCTTTCCCGACATCCTTCAAGATCTCAGGTTTGACACTGCACACCAGTGTTTTTAATTTGAGTCTCATAATTCAAGGTTCAAATTACACTAGTTACAGAAAGATGAAAAGTAATAGCCATACCCAGTGTTTCGAACACGTGAAAGCTGTGCAGGTGACTTAAATCCAGACCAAAAGGCTGAAAGCCAATCTCTTTTTTGAGGGACATAGTCTTTACTAGCAACAAACTCCTCATTAAGGATTGTATTGATCTTGTTATGTATTTTTTCCACATCATCTTTTGTCACCTGACCATATTGTAGGAGTTTGTTTTGATAGATCTCCAATGAAGAAGGATGATTTCTGATGACCTGTAACAACAATTGAGAACAAAATATTATGCTATGACTGCAGTCAAAAGGAACAGAAGAAGCCCAGTTGGATCCCAGAGAAGGTAAACATATTTATACTGTTCAACTGCATCAGTTATAACTTAAAACTGGAAGGTAAATGAGTAACTTCAGCCGAAAAATCGGAAGAGAATATAACTCTGCATAAAGCACAAGGAACTTCAAGATAAATTAACCTGATACATCTTGGGCTGGGTGAAGGATGGTTCATCAATCTCATTGTGACCAAATCGACGATAACAGACAATATCAACCACAACATCTGAGTGGAATGTCTGGCGCCATTCTGCAGCAAGTTCACAGGCATAAACAACGCCCTCGACATCATCGCCATTGACATGGAAAATTGGAGCACTCAAAGCCTTGGCGACATCAGTGCAGTATTGAGAAGATCTTCCAGCCTTTGGATCAGTCGTAAAGGCCACTTGATTATTCACTACAATGTGAATGGTTCCACCAGTTGTGTAATTTGGAAGAGCACTTAAATGCAATGTCTCATAAACAACACCTTGTCCAGCAAAGCTACCATCACCATGGAGCAAAATACCCATATTCTTTGTTCTATCCACATCATTAGAATAATATTGCTTTGCTCTAGTTTTTCCAATAACAACTGGGTCCACAGCTTCCAAGTGACTTGGATTTGCAACTAATGATAGATGAATTCTCTTACCACCCCTAGTAGGGCGATCATAAGAAGTTCCCAAGTGATACTTGACATCACCAGTTCCCACATAACCAGCTCCATCCGCAGGTTTTGTACCACCGGTGAACTCACTAAAAATTTGCCTTAGTGGCTTTCGAACAACATTACCTAAAACATTTAATCTACCTCTATGTGGCATCCCAATTACTATGCTCTCAACTCCTAGATCTGCTGATCTGTCGAACATCTCCTTCATGCCAGGAATCAAAGTCTCACAACCTTCAAGCCCAAATCTCTTGGCTGCCACCCACTTGGTGGCTAAGAAGTTCTCAAACTGAGTACTCCACATCAACCGGTCAAGAATAACTTCACGTCGTTCGCGGTTGTACTCCCTCGGTGTAGGAGTTTCAATTCGTTCTCTCAACCAATTACATTTATCACGATCAGAAATGTGCATGTACTCAAAACCAATGCTGCCACAATAAGCCTGCTCAAGCCTTGTCAAAATTGCCCTCAAGGTTTGCACGGGGCGATTCTCAGACAAGAAACCAGCCATCCTCCAAACACCAAGGAAGAACTCTCGGTCCAGATCAGCTTCAGTGAACCCATATGATACTGGATCCAGAACATCGGGGATATCCCTCTCCTCCAAATCCAATGGGTCCAATTTGGCTTTTAAATGACCATTGACCTGATAAGCTCTCACAAGCAACAGAAGATTCATGCTTTCTTGAATTGTTTGGCCAGAAATCCCAGGTGATGTGGCAGCTAGGCCAGTAAAATTCCTGAAAAAGTTGTCCCAAGATTCATCTACACTACTTGGATCTTGCTCCCAAGCACGCTGAAGCTCTTCAAGGTAGACACTGCTAGTACCATCTAAGAAGCTATCAGTCAACTTAGAAAGTGGTACAGGCCTCGGGACTGGTGCAGCTTGAGCTTTTGGCCTGACAACTGTGGTATGAAAATATCTACTTTGTGATGGAATAATGCGAGTTCTTGGCACATAAGAACCACCCTGAGACACAGCCCTTCTAATGGCAAGCTTTGCCACACTAGACCCAGCTCTAAACCATGCCATTGCTGTAAATCAAGCCCTCAAATCGAATCTAAAAGTCTTCAAAAGTATCGATAAACCCTCAACGAACAAAACTTCAAGACACAATCATTATACCTTGAGAAATAACCTAGTAAGAATAACAGGAAAATAAAATAATCAATAATTCAAATGGAACAGCAGCAAACAGACAGATACTAATCAACATTCAAAATCAATTTCTAGAATGTAAGTAACCTCCCCGGTCTAGTTTGCAGTATTAGGATAAATGGGCCCCCATAGCCCAAAATTGTTATTGAGGATTCATACAGTCAACCCCAACTAATTTGGTATTGAGGTGTGGTTGATTGAAAAATAGTTCAGCTTTGGACATTTAGCGAATGAAATAAGCCAGAATAGAGAAAAATGATAACCCAGGATTCATACATTCAATCCAACTAGTTTGGGATTGAGGTTTCCTTGTTGAATTATTTGAATAGTTTAGCTATAAGGATCAGCAGGAAATGTGCCCAAATGAAGCACAATAAATATACAGGATTCAGCACCCAAGGGTTTGGCTTAGAGTTGGATTGATAACCATAAGATCTCAGGTTCAAATTATAGAAGAAGCAAAAACACTAGGTGATTTCTTCGCATGTGTCTAAGCTGCCTTTATGGATAGAGCAGGTACTAATGGGAGGCAGCAGGTACCATGGAAGTAGTCAAGGTGCATGCAAGAACCGCGGCTATCAAAAAAGAAAACTTTGTAGAGGATTCAGACAGTCGATTGATAGTTTAGCTTTAGTAGAAAACAAATCCCTTCACCATTTAAAGTTTTAAGCACCACAGCTATTAAAGCAAATTTTACGATCCAGCAGTATTCCTGCACAAGCAATTCAAACACTGAAGGATCGAAAATCCTAATCTCCAAACACGACGAAATGTAACACGGAAAAGCAGATTTTGCAGCAAAATTTCAAAATCATATAATTTAAATCGAATGGAGCTTACAAAGAATTGTAAGAAATTAAGAGTAGCATTGAAAACAATTAACTGAAAACAAAAATACATGAGAATATAGTAAATCTATGCAACGTTAGATGCGGTAAGTTGAAGTTTTAAGCACTACTTCTATAAAAACAAAATTTTACCATCCGGCAGTCTTCCTGCAAATGCAATTTAAATGAAAATACATAAGAACATACAGTCATAACAAAATTTTCTCAGTGACGAAATGTAACACGGAAAAGCAGATTTTCAGCAAAATTTCAAAATCTCATCATTCAATTCGAACAAAGCTTACATTGACTTGTAAAAAATTAGAAGCAGCATTTAAAATAATCACCGGAAAATGAAAATACATAAGAACATAGAAAATCATGTAGCATAAGAATGCGGTAAGATGAAGTTTTAAACACCAGTCCTATAAAAGCAGAAAAAATAACGATCCAGCTGTCCTCCTTCAACAGCTACGCAAACGATACAGGATCTAAAACTCTAATCTTTCGAAGAAGACTAAAACTAACTAGAAAAACCAGATTCTACAGTATAATTTCCAAATCACAAAATTCAAATCGAACAGAGCATACACTTAGACATAATTATTTTTAAAAAAAAAAAAAAAACTTACGAGCAACATTTAAAATGATCTAAACCTCTAATCTCCAAAAAAAAACTAACTGGAAAAAGCAAATTTTCCAGTAAAATTTCACAATCATATAATTCAAATCGAACAGAGCTTACACTGAATCATATTTATAAATTTAAAAAAAAAAAAAAAAAAAAACTTACCAGCAGCATTGAAAATGATCTGAAACTCTAATCCGAAATCAAATAATTCAAATCGAACAGAGCTTACACTGAATCACATCATTGAAATTGATCTAAAACTCTAATCTCCAAAAAAAAAAAAAACTGAAAAAAGCAGATTTAACAGTAAAAAAATTCACAATCAAAAAATTGAAATCGAACAAAACTTACACTAAATTGTAGCAAATTACGAGCAGCACTGAAATTGATGAATGAAAAGCGAAAAATACCTTGAAGAGTTAAAGAAGTTTTATGGGTTGAGCGGAGCGAATATAATGACTTTCTAGAGAGTGGATGAAGCCACGTTCAAAGTTTAGCAATCAGCACTTAATATTTTAACAATACTTTTTCCATCTCTTCTCGAACCTCACCACTCACCATTATTCCCTGCAAAATATAATTTTTGGACAGTTAAAAAGAAAAAATTATTATAATAATTGTCAAATAAAATATATTTTATATAATCCAATAAAGATAAAGCATACGCAAATTTAATTCGTTGTTCAAAATCATTATTTTTAAAAATATCTACCTCATTAAAAATATAAATACGCGATACAAATAAATTTTTACTTTTTAAAGTTGCAATATAAGTTAATAGGTTGGATCGAAGACTTGTGTAATGGGTTGGTTTTATTTATTATGGTTTGACTATTATTTTTTTATAAAATTATTTTGATTAGTCAAAAATAATTTAATATTTTTTTTATAATATCCATCTTTTTCAAAATAAACTGCCTCATGTAAATGGTCTTTTCCTGTGCGTGTTAAGCCACAAGAGTGATCTGGAAACCAATACTTGTCAAAGGCACAACACATTTTATTTCTTTATTTATTTTTATTATTATAATTAAAAAAAGAAAACATCTCTTTCAATTTGTTTTTGTTTTTTCCTATTTTATTTACAGATTTATGACATTACTTTTGATTTTTATTTCTCTATCCGGTGTTTTGTGCTATTTTTGGGGATCGATTAATTTAAGTTATATTGTACAAGATCTATTAACGTAAAAAATGTTCTTTAGTAGAATCTTATCGTTTCCAAAAAAAAGTTGGAATACTAAATTTAGCCCCTTTTAATATGACATGCTCAAATTGAGTAAAAATGTCCCGAGAAAAAATTCGTCAATATGGGCTAGCACACCCCATTCGAGCTAATCTATACAGACTTTGACATTTTACGAATCAAGTTGGGCTAGCTCATTTTTTGCGTTGACCTGAAAACGGTCAGTCAAACCCGCAAGTATGTGGGTGACAGGCTTGCCGGGCCAACTCACTTTTTAAAAAATTATATTTTTTCTATAATTATTAAATGAAATTATAAATTATAATTTAAGAATATTATCATAAATATCGACAAAAACAATATTACATTATGTTAATGGTAATGTTACTACTTGTTAACCAAATTCATAAATAAAATTATCATTATAATATTTATTAAATTGTTTTTCAAGTAAAAGTATAAATATCTAAATAGAAATATTAACCTAATTGTTTTGAGTTTGGGCTCTCATTGATTTTAAGTTTTAATATTATATTATATTTTTAATTAATTTTTATCATTTTGAGTTTGGCTCTCATTGATTTTAAATTTTAATATTATATTATATTTTTTAATTAATTTTTATCAATCAATGGACCGGCCCTACTTATATTTTTCAAGCCCCACAAATCAATAGATTTATTCAGGCGGATTAAAATGTTATTTTCTTGAATGGGCTTTAAAAATCTTAATACAACTCTATTAAATCTTAAGTTATGTCTGGCCAGTCCAACAAGCCTAGCTCAGGCTCAATCTACCTATATTATCAAAGTGTGTAATATGATAACAGATAATAGATGTAAATTCATGTATTGTAAATTTATAGAAATTATGTTTGTTTTGTTTTCAGTTTTTGGAAATAATCTTAGACAGCAACGTTTAGGTCTCAATTTATTATGGATCGACAAGTTAGTGTAAGGTCACAAGCTAATGCTAGCTACCATCATCACGAGCTAGGTGCGATGATAATATGAGTTGAGCTTAAAAAAAATATAAGTAAACAATTTACATTAAAAAAATCAACTTGTTTGGAACTGAAGCGAATCTATTATTAGTCTAAGATTTAATTGGGAGTCTGTTGAGGAAGAAAGAAAAAATTAGGTTAGAACTCATGCATTATATTTTTCTTTCACCTTCTACATCAAAGCAAAAGCTAATAATTTTATGATTAAAACAAGAAAAGGAGATGAAATCCTAAGAGGACATAGATAACAAAGAACAATAACCAAACAAAGGCTATTAAGTTGTATATGACAAATAGATTCCAAATATAAAGTAGAAAAGGCCTTTGACACACCAAACTTGCCATCCAATGGCAGATAAATGGTAATGAAGTTCACAAGGATCAGTTTTTCATCCCCACCAATTTGTACATCCAAGTGCAATCAAGAAAACAGTAGCCAACTCGGCTCACGAACCACAGCAAGATGACTTCTGGGCACCTTGACCGGCAGTTCCTGCCTGGTCGGATTGGTTGATCCTGATTGACTGAGGCTGCACGAACAGAGAGGACATATTCATATACGAGATGTCCTAATAACTCCAATTCATTGAAAGAAAAGAATAATGAAAAGCTGAGGAGGAACTATATGTGTACCTCAGTCTTGGAATCAGATTCTGAAAGCCTTTGCTTGATATCCTTACCAATTGAAAAGAAAACTTCTTCCACATTCAGGTTTGTCTTTGCACTCTGCAGTAGATATTGTCATTTATCAGTGACCTGAACTTTACTCCATCCGAAAAAACTTTCAATTTCTACATCAGAAAGAATTGGACTTACTGTTTCAAAGAACTTAATGACATATTCATCAGCAAGAGCTTGACCTTTGGAAGTTGGCACAGCCTAGATAGGAAAAAGGAATAATAATATCAATAACATCTAATGGGAACTCTTGTAAAACAGAAAAAGAAGTAATTGATCAAAGAAGTTAGGACAAGAAATTCCAACGGTAACAATTTTGATAAATATAATAACCTACCCTTTTGCTTTCATCCATATCAGCCTTGTTCCCGACCAAAATCTTGTTGACATTATCAGAAGCATGCTGCTCTATGTTGCGAATCCAATTCCTGATGTTTGAATGGTTCAGTTAAACATTAAACAATAAAGTTAAATATGCTCTGGCAAATGCTGAATCTGGTTATCAAACAGCAATTTTTAAAAGGTGGTCATGCAACTGCAATTTAAGACCATAAAACCAGCTAAAGAAAACTCATGCTGAACAATAGAACGTCTACATATATAAGCAGGTAGCAAAAAAAATGAATGAGAAAAAAATCAAATTTACAAAAAAAAGAGCATTGACGCAAGCTAGTGAGAGCATTTACTATTGAAAGAAGACTCGTCTGTGACATCATACACCAGCAGAATCCCCATTGCTCCTCGATAATACGCTGTGAACAACCAAATTCAAACTTGACTGAGAGACTCAAATTGAAAATGAAAGAAAATTTCACATTTTAAGAGACCTTTTAATTCAATCCCCTAGCAATTTTATTCCAAAGACTTCACAAGTGCTGAGACTAGCTTGCACAGGGGCAGGCCTATGTAGCCCAAGGGCGTCAATTAAATCCCCATCGTCAAGAAACTTCCCAATTATATGGTAAAGTAATTTTGAAAACTAAAAATATGTGTATATACAAGTTATTCAGTACCCCAGCTAAAAGGAACCATTAACCATTGACAAGCTTCAAATCAATATGGCCACTACATATAGCCGCTCCAAACTCTATTTATTTAGGACACAAGTTACACAACAAAAAAGTCTTTGTTTCATTTAATCGTTGCAAGGAGCTAACATCCTAGGACATCTGCAGATCCAGAACTAGTTATCTTTGTTTCTTTTCACCCTTGCAAAAAGCTAGGACAGGAAACATTTTCAATCCAACAACACTCGACTCACTAGGTTTGGATATACCTATTGTGATAGTGCGGAAACGCTCTTGACCAGCTGTATCCCAAATTTGTAACTTAATCCGCTTGCCATCAAGTTCAATTGTTCTTATCTTAAAATCAATTCTGTAAAAGCAGAGCAATCCGGTAAATATGAAGGAGGAGGAGGAAAATAAAATCCAGGAAAAAGGTTGAGAGGAGGCAGTAATCAATGCAATGAGGTATAAATTTACTAGATTTTTCAAGAATGACGATCCCAAACTAGACAGTTCATATAGCATCCTGCACAAAGAGAGCACATTTTTTCTACTTTTTTTTTCCAGCACAATCTTTTCCTTCTACAATTCAAAGATCATTGGCGTATAACTTTTTCACAGTTTCTTGAAAACTTCTTCAATTATCAGAGTTACACCTCAAATTTCTGCATCATTTGACTAAAACGATAGTCTTGACAAAGGAAAAAGAACTAACTGCTGAAATAGTATTGCAGTAATTCAAAAAGATGCACTTCGGTGTCTGAAACACAATTTAAGTAGCAGCTCCAGAGGAGAGAGAGACAGTCAAGGATACAAACCCAATAGTTGTGATGAAACTTGTTGTGAAGGAACCGTCTGAGAATTTCAGAAGTAAACAACTCTTTCCCACACCTAAAAATATAACCATCATTAAGTGTAAGGAACTGATAATAGATGTTATACATGGAAAATATCCTCTATTCTTTGGTAATAAATAAATAAGCAACCTACTTAGAGTCTAGAAATAAAGTGAAACTGTCACATCTTCCTACCAATTCAACAACGAGTCTAGTGTGCTTAGAATGAGAATTTGACCATATTTATACCCAATTTCTTTCTATCATATGGACAAAATAACCATCCTCGCTCCTCTCGTCAATATACTTCAGGTTTTCAACTGTATTACTACTAAAATCAGTTTTTTTTAAAAAGGTTGTGGCCTTGACCTTCATATTCAAATTTTGCATCTCAACTAGAAATCCTTTCTAGAAGCCTGTTCATGGACGATCTTGCCTAACAATGATAAGTACCTAAAGTTCAAACAGTAACTAATAGTACTCTAGTCACTTTCTCAATATAGTAACAATATACTGAAATTGTCCTTTCAATTAATTTCAAAACTATTTGAAGTAGGAACGTTTATGTTCATCAACTCTCTAAAAGTCAAACCTTTCATTTGTATGTTCTAGATTCAGTTATAGATGAGGAATAAACAGGGAGAGGTTGTGTTATTTGACCAAGTTCGGCCTAGGATGAATCCTATTAGTACCTTTTTATCTCTTAGGTTGTCCATATATGACAGCTGGAGTGAAAAGGATGTTGTATGCAGTATGCACTTAGTTGAATCAATGAACAAATCAAGCATTGTTGTCGAAGCTGGTCAAGCTTACCAAACACGGATGAGAGACATCCATTTATAATATTATCAAAGTGATCCATGAAGTATGGTGAAAGAACAAACGTCCAAAGATACTAAGGTGGGGAGTACAAATTTATAAATGTAATATCGCTATAAATCTGAGTGATTCTCATATCCGCGTCAATTTTTTTCCAAGAAAAAGATAATGGTAAAGGAGAAAGGTAAAGAAGTTGGTGGTCAACTCAAAATTAGATGCAGCACCCTTGTTGTTTCACTAAGACTTCTAAAATTGAAATATCTCCCATGTTCCTCCTACTCCAATAAATTTTCAGAAATAATAAGTTGTGTCATCCTTGAGACACAGCTTTAAAATTTTAATTTCAGAAGTTAGAGAATACCAAAAAAAACTTTTTGAACTGACTTTCACAGAACACCATCCAAATCCATATTCAAATTCCTTAGATAACACAACAAAATTAATCATAGAAATAAGATAAAGTAAGCTAAGAATGATGAACTAATCGGTACACATCTCTGGACACTCGAGGTTAAGAGGCTTCACAAGGAAACTAGAAACATATGAACTGAGATTGCGGAAAATGCATTTGTCAGTGCACCATCCCTCAATCACAAGCAAAGACTAGAACTATTTAGCATGAGCTTAACTTTAAAAAGCAACGGAACATAGGATAAACATAAGGAATGTCAAATTGGACTAGCACTTGATCAGAAAAAATGTTGAATTGGAGCAGCACTATGGCACATAGTGCTCTTTAGGAGCTCCAGACCATGAGAGAACACCTCACAAAAAATGATAAAACTCACTACTCTATAACATTTTAAAATATGGGACACAACTCCATTTTTAAATACAACTTTCAAGATTTCAAATTAGATTAAACAACTAGAAAATTTGAACTTATATATTATGTTTGGTTCCATCAAATCAACCAAAACTTTTATATTCTGTTCCATTTTCATCAGTATAGATATCCAAGTCGATTAAACATATTATTTTCTATTGTGACATGACAAATAACATCTTAAACCATCACGGGTACTTGCTACCTTCCGCCAACACAAGTACCGGGCAACTCCGCCCATCCAGGCTTGGACATAAGGGAAGAAATGTGCTGTACCACATTACCCAAAGCCCATCTTAACCAAATCTCACCAATTTCACGTAAAGATACAATTTTTTCCCCAATCGATAAGCTTTATTGTGCTTTTCTTCTTATCTAAAATCTTATTCGTCTGAAAGGATTCGATTAACTTGTGATAAGAAAAGGAACAAATCAAAAAAAAAAAAAGCAAACTAACCGCTATCTCCAATGAGGAGAAGCTTGATGAGATAATCATAATCCGCTCGAGCCCTAGCTGGTGGAGTTGCCATCGTCTTATTCCGATAATATAAATTTGAATCAACAATCCAAAACCCTAGAAATCTGTTTCTGTAAACACACAAAATGCATATGAATCAGCCTTTGATTATATAGAAAAAAATAATGAAATTCGTAAATTCAACAAAAACGCACCGAACGGAGAGAGAAACGGAGGTTATCGAGCAGGTCAGAAAGTCGCCGGCGACATTGGGCTGAAGGGGAAGAAAAATTGTGAGATGGTAGAAAAAAATCTACCAAAGCCCAAGCGTGTATTGGTGTGCTACTTTTGCTTTGTATTGGTATTTGTATTATTTAGGGAAGTGGACCATTTGTTCCTCCAAATCTGTTTTTTTTATTATACGAATAATTTTTTTTAACTTTGTTATTTAGAGTTGATATATATTTTATTATGAAAGGTTTGTATATACTGGTATAGTTTTATAAATAGCTTACATATACCCTTATTGATTTATCGATATAAAAGGAGCTCATATTTATCATTTATTTAACGAAAGTGAAAAAATTACTCCCTTTCTCTCTTATTACTTGTCCACTTTTCCTTTTTAAGTTGTATCTAATTACTTGTGTACTTTGACAAATCAAAAAATAACAATATTTTTGACGTATTATACCTTCAATATTTTTAAAAACGTAAAACTTTTTGAAAATCTTAAATTTTAATTCATTCACTTCACAATTAATAGGAGTAAAATGGTAAATTCGCTTATGTCAATTTTTTTTTAATAGTTGTGTTAATTCAAAAATGGACAAGTAATTATGAATAGAGAGATAGTTTATTTTTTTTATACTTCTAGTAAAATTTAAGGTGTATTTTAATTTTTTAATTTTTTTTCTCTTCTGTTAGAGAAAAAGAATCTACGTGAGTCATTTGCATAACAATAGGAGTACATATGAGTCACTTTCATAACAATATGATATATATGAGTCACTTTCATAACAAATAGTATATCAGTTCTAAAAAGCAAAATTGAAAGGTATCTTAGATCATTTTCCACAAAAAAATGTTTCCTACCATATATCTGTCTTCGTACATTAAAAAAAAAATCGAACTCAAAACCTCTTATTAAGGATGAAAGAGCATTTACTATTTCACAATCCATCACAACTTTCGTTGGTAGCCTGCATTAATATCAATCTGAAACTCAAGTCTCCTATTGTAATATATAGCATAATAAATTATCATATGATGCATTAATTGTCCTCCACAATTCTACATTCCATAGCTTTTATTTAGCTATAAATAAGTAATTTCTTATCATCATAATTATTTTAAGTCGGGGTATAAAAATATATGTGATTGATTTTATGCAATAGATATTATTCGTCTTGAACAAGGAATATTATATTATTAATGTCAAAATAAGACAAATTTACTCAGATAAGTAAGCTTTCCTTATTTTCCTTAGAATTCAAATCACCCAAAAAAAATTAAAAAAATAGAAGAAGGGTAGAAAGAAATTAAAAAAATAATCAATGTCGCTATGCATAATACATTGAGTAACATATCACACTTTGAATTAAGACTGATATAAAATTATATAAAAAAAGTTATTCCATAAATTAATTAATTTCTATTAAAAATATTTGATATGTGAAATTATAACCAAGATTTTAATTAAAAGTACAAAATTCTATTATCCCACCACTCTTTTTACATTTGAGAGATGGGATAAAAATTGATAAAAAAATTAAAATAATAAGAATCAAAGTTAAGCATGTCGATCCCAAATTTAAAAGGTAATATATATTACAAACTTAGTTACATAATTTTATGTTAATACTTGATACTAATATAATTAAGATAAGTGATTCTTCATGGTGATTTAAATCATAATCTTTTTGAAACATAATAATTTTTCTATCCAATAAAATTTATAACAACTAACGTATGTAAAATTTGTTCATTTTCAATAACACGATAAATAAAATAAATATAAAATCAAATATTGATTCGACAGATGAAAACTTGTGAAAAATAACATAACTTTTCTATTATTTCAACCTTTCAAATATGTAACTCCAAGATGATATTTACCAAAATATATACAAAATTTAAATGATAATCGACCTCACCGAAAAAGGAGGAAAAAAAAAGAGATAAAAAGAAATAAAGAGAGAAAAAACAAGAACCCCTCTTCTTCGTATCTGGTCTCATTTTCCCCCAAATACCAATTTTATCGGAGCCCTAAATTTTCTCCATTTTTTCTCATCTTTTTTACAATCAGTTCTCTCTCCTTCGATCATGGTTAGTCGATTTTACTCTTCTTCTTTTTTTTTTGTATATATAAACTTTATTGTATACGAAAATTTTATATATTAATGATTTTAATTTAGCATTACTTCGATCTGTAAAGTATATGTATAATAGACAAGATTTTCTGTAATTTTGATGAAAATTTTCAGTTGGGTTGCTGATTACTTTAGTGTTTTATGGATCTGATTTCAGTTTTTTGGTTAGATTGATGAGTATGACTATTTTTTGAATTTTGCTTTGTGGGATCTATTGGTTTTGAGCTGTGAATAGCTCCTTTTTTTGTTAAATGAATATTTAGATCTTTGTTTCAGTGGTTGCTTAGTAGTGTTTGGATATTAAAACTGTGATGTATTTGAGTTGGGTTGCTGATTACTTTAGTGTTTTATGGATCTGATTTCAGTTTATTGGTTAGATTGATGAGTATGACTATTTTTTGAATTTTGCTTTGTGGGATCTATTGGTTTTGAGCTATGAAGATCTCTTTTTTTGGTTAAATCAATATTTAGATCTTTGTTTCAGTGGTTACTTAGTAGTGTTTGGACATTAAAACAGTGATGTATTTGATTAAATGTAAAAATAGTGTTTGAAGTATAAGTTGGAAAAGTGTATTTGGGAATTGAAGTTGTGTTCGAACATGCATTTAAGTTGGAAAAAGTTGGAATTTTTTGCTTGGTGAAGATTTTTTTGTTTCACTTATAAAAATGTTTTTGAGAAACTCTTTTAAGTTGAAAAAATTTCAAATATAATTGAACATTGTGTTGAAAGAAAATTGTATGGACAACCAGCTCCAACTGATTTTTTAAAAATGTTTGATTCTTTTGGTCCAAACTTCACGTGTGGGATCCCACACTGGGTTAGTTAGTTGTTATTGTTGATTCTTTTGGTGAGATTATGGTTTGAATTGTGAGTTCTTTGCTACAGCCTACAGGCCTGTCCTGCATGCATAGTCTTCCGTGTGGGTTTGACTATAACCCTTTTATGTTCGGATCATCTAGATATTGTTCTTTGTAGGACTTCTTGTTTTATTTGTTTAATTATGAAAAAAGTCCAGGGTAAATCTCAGATATCAGAATAGGAGTGTGAAGAGTTACAATCTATATTTTATTGGATAAATTTCTTGCTCGGATTGGGAAATAAGGCTCCATCTTGACACTTTTTGGTTGACTGAAAAATGAATATTTGATGTTGAAGCTGGATTTTTTTTATTTTGAAGTTGTAGTGGAATGGAATCATTATTTCACTTGAAGTACTCCTAAACCAGTTATTGGACGTCAAATTATATATTTCAAGTTGAAGTTGGAATAATAGACAAATTGTAAAACAAACATTATTTTGCAAATTATGCATGTCAAATGCCTACTAAGTTCTACACCATTGCTTTATTCTATTCTTAGAAATTCATTGAGGTTCGAACACCCAAAATCAGTTTTAAGTTGACTTAAAATTTATGGAATGACGCTGGCGTTGATTATACAAAGTTTCTAGTACTGGAACACTTGTACCTTGGAAGTTGCATTTGGAGCTTTTATAATTTAATTGATCTGATAGTAAGGTCTCGCAATTTGATGCCACTGTTCTTTCCCATCCCTCTTCTGAGACAGAAGAATTGAAGAATGACCAACCAAATTATGGTTAGGTTGGAAATGCAATTGTTATCTTTCTCTTGTAATTTATTTCTTGACAGTCATTTGGTGAAGATATTTTAAGTGGGTAAGATAAATTCTAGAAGTAATGAATAGGACTTGAAGATCTGAAATACTGCAGGCTTTGGTTCTTTTCTTTGTTCTTCTATTTGTTGATTCTTTGTTCTTTAGGGGAGGCGGAGTATCTGGAAGTGTGATTGCACTGATTGGATAATTTTAACCTAATGATTTATAGGTCTTAAGACAAACTTGTTGATCTAGATAGGGCAGTTATCCCATTTTTATTCCCCTGTGTTTCTGTTCAATGTGTTGCCTTATAGAACGTTTGAGATAATATTGTATATTATAAAAAACTGTAGGCTAACGCAGCATCTGGGATGGCTGTGCATGATGATTGCAAGCTTAAGTTTTTAGAGTTGAAGGCAAAAAGAACCTACCGTTTCATCATCTATAGGATTGAAGAGAAGCAAAAGCAGGTTGTTGTGGAAAAGCTTGGTGAACCAACTGAAAGCTATGAGGATTTCGCTGCAGGCCTCCCTGCTGATGAGTGTCGATATGCTGTCTATGACTTTGATTTCATGACAGAAGAAAACTGCCAGAAGAGCAGAATTTTCTTCATTGCTTGGTATGTTTGACTCAAATTTGGTGATATAAACTATCATCTTGTCGGTTTATACTCTTGGTTATCACGACCTTTTGTTTTGTCTTTTGTTGAAAGGTCACCTGACACGGCAAGGGTGAGAAGCAGGATGATTTATGCAAGCTCCAAAGACAGGTTCAAGAGAGAGCTTGATGGTTTCCAGGTAGAGCTGCAAGCAACTGATCCTACAGAGGTGGGGCTTGATGTTTTCAGAAGCCGAGTTGGTGGAATTGAATGTTGAGTGCGTGAGTGTCTTGTTTATGTTAAGTGCTTATAGTTTGTGGGGAAGTAGAACTTGGTTTGTTTTACTACTGGCTTGTCGTTCCCGATCACCTTACTCTTTAAAGTCTCTTCTTCTCAGAGAACTTCAATACTTTTGAATCCATGTTATATTGTTACTCATGAATATGTTTGTCTTGTTATAGGACTTCTAATATTGTTACTATTACTATTATTTATATACATTTAACCTAGGTCACTTCTATTTTATTTGGTATCATGATGACATGAGTTGAGCTTATGTGGGGAAGGATTCATATATCCAACTTCAACTTGTTTGCGTATTTATTGTTATTATGTGTTTATAAACGTGTCAATAGCCGCATGATGGAATTCCAGACCATGGAGGTTTTCAAAAAGTCTCTATTCCTAAGAGGGTGAAAATCTTGTCTCCCATACAAAAGTTTTTGGGAATAGAAATTGGATTAATTCAGATGAATGAAAGTTGAGGAAATTGAGCACATGGACAGCGAGAATTCATATAGCGAATTCTATTGGTTTGAGATTGAGATGTACTTGTAATTGTTGTAGACAGAGACAAAGAATAATGAACAAGGAGCATACTGAAGTATTGTTTAACAGGTGTACAAATTACAATTATGCTTCATAAACAAGAATTGTTGTATGAATCTTTACTACCCATGTTTTTCAATTTAAGTTTGACTCGTGCAAATTCTTACAAACCATGGAATTGGGTCATTTGCACTTTTGTTCTTATTTTGTGTTTGATTTTTAATTTATGTTTCTTGTAATAAATAAATTTTTTTGGCGGGTAAAAGCTTTTACTTATGTTTCACAAGCACAAGTTTGATTAGTAAAGGGTAAAAATTGAAGACCAACTCATTTAAAGGATAAAATATGTCGTTTAGTTAATATTTTTCTTGTGTAAAGCAAACTTTTTAATTTTGCTAACATTTTTTTTCTGTCCCCAAATGGATGTGAATGTGCAAGCATACTAAGGGCAGCTCTATCTCACAAGTGTCTTGGAATTCGAATTTACAAACTTTAAAATTTTGAAATTGCTTTTGTCTAATGTGGGTAAAAAGCAGTCAATAATGCATTTTCCCTCTTTACAGAAGAGGTTGATAGAAGGCTAGACAAATTGTATTTCTTTCGAGTTTTTTTGTTCTAATATTTTTAATTCAAGTCGAAATAAGAAAAGTTAAAAGCATCACTAGACTCATGCGGTGATTAAACGTCAATAGGATCCAATGTTTTTTCTCACCCTATATATTGTGACATAGTCCAGACCATCTATGATTTTATTGGGGTCAAGGAAATAGTGCTTGTTTAGAAGGCCTCAACGTGAATTTCTGTTATAGAATTGATCAAGATAACGAGAATTTGAAGCCAAAGTTTCTTACTATATAAGCTCCATTAAGTGAGCTAACTCTTCATGTTCGTTATCGTTCTCATTTTGGAGCTTAGATAGAAAACAATATCAAATATACAACACTTACTGATTCGATCACCAAGGGTCCATAGCTCAGTGGTAGAGCATTTGACTGCAGATCAAGAGGTCACCGGTTCGAACCCGGTTGGGCCCTTCAAAATTATAACCTTTTTTTTTGGTTACTTGCTCCACTGAAAAAAGAAAACTAATAAGCAAACACACAATAGTTCAAGAAATGAAAGTAAATCTTCCGTTGTACCATTTCATCAAATATGGTAACTTCTACTCTAAGACATTCATAAGCTACAGAATAAAAATGTCTCTCAAAGAAACTATATGATTTTCCTCTACATGTACACTTCTCGAGTTCTCTACAAAAATACACAACTCAGTACACTATCAAAAAAACTGCCCGAGGTTTATCGAGGTGTGTGTGTATTAGTTACTGGAGTTTAATACCTTTTGCCATTGCTGCTTCTTTAACAGCTTCTGAATTTCCTTCAGCCTCTGACAAACTGAGATAAGATTTCCACAGCATTACAGAGAATGGATATATAGACAGAGCTCTCTTCAGGAAACTTACGGATAAGGACGGGGAACCTGTAAGATCATGCAAAATATCTGCAGCTTCTACCCATACATATTCTGGAGCGACGGGAACAGCTTGAAATAATGCACTTATCAGTAGAGCACTTCCCCAAAAGGAGACGCCACCAGAAGTGTTAGCTGGACTTGAGGTTTTCGTAATCTGCTTGCATACACAAATTGCTAGATGATAGTTGGAAGGAAGCATCCCCATTAAGCTCTCAACCATGTCGACAAAGTTGGCGAGTTCGTCTTTCTTTTCAGGTAAGAGAGATGGACCATACCATGCTTCCAGAACTGTGTTGACCATGGAAGGCTCTAATGACACCGGACATAACAATTTGCCAACTAGCTGCCGGACTCTAGGCTTGTTAATTCTTTGGATGAATTGTCTGGACAATGGCTCAGATGTTATGGAAGCACGCTTATCAGCCAAATAACCAGACAGAAGTCTCAATACTTTCCCATCATTGTCCAAATTCTCTGCACGAGGAAACAAAAGACGTTCTCTCACACAGTGATTGTAACTCTCAGCAGAAGCAGCCTCCAATGCCCTATCAATGGCTAATTGAGCTTCAGTATAATCATTTTGTAATAGCTTATAGATGGAACAGTTCAGCATCCCAAATACATAATCATTCGGGCTAGAATTGGAAAAGAGAGCAGCAATATCAGATACTGAAGCAGACTCTGGTAAAGACTGGGAGTTGTCACTATCTACTGCACCCAGACAACTATTTTGAGAATATCGGTGTTTCCATGAAAACTGGAACCATCGAGCCATTAATCCCTCAACAAAATCTCTTTTCCTGTCTTGGAGTGCGCATTGGACATGCTGGTTCCAAAGACATTGCACTCCAGGAACTTCATCAAACCAGTTATTTAAAGCATCTTCAAAACCTTCTAAACTTCCATCTGCAAAATCATACTCTGCCCGAGCTAACATCAGAACAAGTTCTAGACATGATGGATACAACGTGACATAGTTCTCTAACAAACTCTTACTACATTCTAAACCCTTAAGCACCACTACACATCTAACGTGATTGACCGAAAACAGGTGTGCTGCCCTGAGATTTGCTTCATCTTCAAGAGACTCTCTATCAATGTATAATGCTAGAGAATCTACTGCTAATTCCATCAGAGAGACACCACGTTGCTTCTCATCAAAGGTCAAGTCAGTAGACGGCCAATCTATGGAAGAAAGTTCTTTCTGGTATTCAAATCGCTGCAGAACGGTAACAGGAAGTTTCCTGTACACAACCAAGTAGACACAACAGACCCAGAAAACACATTTATCAGAAATGGTTAAGCATGTAATGATATCAGGAAGAGACAGTCTGAACGGGCTATCAGATTTCTCTTCTGTGGGATATAGCTCATTGATTTTATCAATGGCTGTAGCAATATTCCCAGACATGCACAGACAATTCATCATCTGCAAAAGTATATCCAATATGCCATCACTGGCGAAAAGAGCATTTCTGTCAGATACAGATGCATGGTGACACAGGGCCAAGAGTGCAGCATCATACGCAGCCAACTTCTCATCCAGCTGTGTTCGACTATTTATATATAAAAGCCAGAGTTCGTAAGACCCTTCAGTGTGCTCAACCTGGATTGCAGAATAAGAAGTTTTATCAGTATCTATGTGGATAATTGAGGGAATCATAGACAAACTCACAAGTCAAAGTAAAACCTCCGCTGAAGTGGATTTATGACAATTTTTCAGGAAGCCCATCTATTAGGGTGAAGGCTAATACATAACTTGGAGAAGGGGCCTAAAACTAGGGACGGGCATATGGTTCGGTTTGGTAAAAGAGAAAAACCAATACAGAACCGAAGTTAATTTGTTTGTTTTTTGGTTTGTACCTTTTATGTTGGGTTTTTGAAACATGACATAATTACATCAATTTGATAAGGATATGTGATAATTACATTTGACTTCCAGAATTGAGAAGATACTCCAAGGTAGAACACAGTAGAAGTGTAGAATAATATATCTAAATCCTAAAGTCAAATTGGCATTGGAAAAGGAATGAATTCAAATATAAAATAAAAAATTTCTTTTTTTTTGTGAGACATCATTGCAAATTAGATGCGATTTATAAAATGCTTTCAACCTGTTAGCCATGCTAAAAAACTTACTGCACATTTTGCAAAAGTAAAACATCATTTCCCACGTTGAGAGGCAACTGAAATCAGAAATAGCATATGCATGCAGAAGTTCAGTTATTCGGTTTAATCGGGTTCTCTACAGAATCCGAACCAAAAAACCAAAATTTTGAAAACTTTAAACCAAAAAAACTGAACCAAAGTAAATTTTAAAAAATTCAGCGGGTCGGTTTTCACGGTTTTAACTTAATAATGTGTAAAACAAACTGGTGTTCGCTGATGCAATTAAAAAAATATTTGGCACACCATCAAAGCAATTAGCTACCATATTCCTATGCCTATAATATACAAAACTACAAAAGTTTTTCAGCACATAGACTTCCTGATAGTATTAACACCTTGAACCAACTAAAATATTCTGTTTGAACAGTAGTAAGTTCAATGTTGAAATACTACATACCGCACATTTGAACATGTCATCCTTTCCAATGGACTTCTGACTGCTATAGTAAAGTAACAGGTAAACAATCCAGACAACTGCTGACGTTGGATTAACTTCCAAAGCTCGAGCAAGGAGTTTAAGAGCCTACATGTTTTCACGAAAATTAGAAGGATGAGAATACTGACCATCCAAATATCTAACCCATAATAACCACCCAAAAACATACCTGTGATCTTCCCTTCGGTTTATTAGCCTCCTGACTGAGATTAAGAAGAGCCATTTCTACAATCTGGTCATCATCAGTGGATAGTTCCTTGCATGGACCCTGATAAGTTATTAGAAGATTAGTTACAGTACTTGCCAAGGAAAAAACCTTGCTTGCTGCATACCAAACTCGATCCTATACAAGGACAGGGAACAAAAAGAAATATTCCACCATTGATGACTAAACATCCAGATGATGGAACTCCTATAGCGGAAGAAGGCTAGGAGCATTATAGTAAAATGGGAAGTTAAAAGAACCCGCGGAAAGGACCTAGTAGCATGATATAAAAGGTCATAACCAATAACAAAGAATTTGCATTCTTTAGATAGACACAGATGCCTTGACAAGTAATTACAAACGTTCCCAAAGAAAAATAAAAATAGAATATGACCCAGAAAACCAAAATCTATTTAAGTTTAAGAGTTCGTGCAATCACCAAATTCTTCTCACAGACAGATACTGTTTTGGCAAGCAGCAAGGAGATGCAACATGAGTTTTCTTGATTTCATGTATGGAAAAATAAAATTAATACTTCCACAGATGCACTGGTATTTCAAAGGCAAGTTTTCTATAATAGTTGATAAAAATAAAAGTTCAGCTTTTTCCAAAAGCATTATATAAGTAGCTAGAAATCATCTTTTTTCCTCCCCTCTTTTCATCCCCCACACCCATGCATTATAAGAAAAGAACAAGATGATTCGACAAACCGATGATCCATTTCTGCTTTGAAAATAAAGTGATTGCCTATTCCAACCACCCTGGACCTCAACACGAGCATTAGCGCCATGAAATAACGGCCCGTCAAATGGCAAATCAGTGGGCAGCTGACTAGAGAGAACAAAGGTAAGACTGAAGCACTTAACCCACAGTTGGCTGTACTCATGACTTAGAATGGATTTACATGACTGCAGATCAGCTTTCAGAACATCCAAGCCAACCAAATAAGTAGGGGGGGCCAAACCCAGGCAGTCAAGTGACTTGGTAAGAGTTCTTCCGGCAGAAGATAGATGTCCTTGAGTTGGTGATCCAACCCTGTCTACAGAAGAAAACAAGTAACAAAAATTTAACTCCTCATGTTGGACATGAAGGAACTGTCAGGATATCTTGTGCATTTCAAACAGAAGATCCATACCATCGTTATCCAATGTCACCTTCATTCTACTGCCAGAAGAGTAGTCTCTAACATGTTGCCAAGAACACTCGGTATTATTGCATTTTCCCCGAAGTTCAAAGATACAAAGTGGCCAAAGCGGGTCAATGGTAAGATTGCAAGAGTAAGACCCACTCTTACTGCCAATTAAATCCAGTGAAGCTGCTTCAACTGAGACTGCACTTGAAATGCTTGGAATGGTGCTGCTACCAAAATTCTCTTCCCCCTGATCATGAGAAGTTTGTACAATGGAACTTCTGATCTGTAATTTGAGTAAATCCATGGAATCTGAATTCTTGAAGTCTAAGATAGCACTCTTTAAAATAGGATATGAAAAGGTGAATGAGCTTGCGAACTGAGATTTGTCATCGCTTGTGGTGATATAACTATCTAAACAAATATAAGAGGAAGGGGATGCAGAACTAGAACCAAACTTCTCATTGTTTCTCTGATGGTCCACCTCAGCAGGCATCTTATACATCGTACTCATCACATCACGACCTAATAAAAAGTTCAAAAGGAAAGAGAAATAAAAAAAGTTGGCTCAATCAGAATAAAGAATGTCAATCTCTGAAATGATAATTTATGACAACTCGTTGTGATATGACGTCCAAAAGAGCATGCATATCATGACCTTCAAAAAATATGAATTCATGATAAACTTTCTGGAGAATTGAAACCAAAAGTGTACAAAAATAAGCAAGAAAATAGTTGCTCCTAACAACTTGTACAACCGTACAAGTGATGCAACAGAATGAATCTTGCCTGTCCAGGAAACTACATCAAATAGTGGATATGGTGAAAAAAAAAAAACAGCTAAGCTTACCATATATGCAATACAAGCTAGTTCACGATAACAACTTGATTATTATCACACTCACGTTAGATCTGCTGTTGCCAAGAGTCTTTTTAGAGATTTGTATGTCTGTCAAAATAAGTTCAAGGATGTAGAGAACCTCTGGCTTTAGAAAACCCTTAATATGTTTTAAGAAAACAAAGTACTCATTGAACTGAAATGGACCCAAATAGAGCATAACAAATACAAAGGATGCACATAGCTGAACCCAACTAGTTTGGCATTGAGGTTGATGTATCGTTTGACATCATATAAATTTTTCAGCTACCACATCCAATTAACTATTGAGTAGTACTTGTAATATGTCCTTTGTATCAGGATATGCATCTTACTAAATCCATTTATTACATTCTATTAGAAGTATTTGTTGTTTATCTAAAAGCATCGCACTACCAAATAGCCAACAAATTATTTTAGTGTTTACGAAAATTCTGATTTACAGATCATATGCACGCATAGGTCAAATTGTGATCAACAGAGATGAGCTACTGCAGAGAAAGATGTCCATAAAGGACCACTACCTTGAAAGTCAGATCCTTGGTGTGGCTCAATCTCTCGCTCTGAATCGGAGCATAATCTATCGCCCATAACCACCCTTCCCACAAGCTCATTATTTTCTGTTCTTCCTTCAGCTACAGCTTCCAGGCTCTCTTGTGGGCACTCCTTCTGGCACAAAGTTCTCATCCTTAGTCTTTCAAAAAGCTGAGAGCGCAAACTTGCTTCAAGAATTAAAGAATCCTGAGCATTATTCATTGTTGATTGCCCCTCTGATGCATTGTTCGTATTCTTGTCCATGTCAACTATGGATTTTTCCTTTCCTTGAT
Source organism: Solanum sitiens (assembly GCA_016801875.1). Taxonomy (NCBI): domain Eukaryota; kingdom Viridiplantae; phylum Streptophyta; class Magnoliopsida; order Solanales; family Solanaceae; genus Solanum; species Solanum sitiens. Next base: position 584,116 of record JABWTJ010000333.1, read on the forward strand.
AGTCCAGATGGTTTTCTGGAGATTTATCTTCGAACAGAAATGTCCCTTCATCCTCATTTCGAGACATACTGAAATCCTCAGAGGGGGAGCACATGTTATTTGCACCATTATCTTCCTTGTGAGGCTTGAATGTGATACAATCAGGCTCGCTGAAGGGATCAGATGCCAAATTGTAATGCTCCTGAACACTGGAGACATTTTGAAGAGCGACATTATTAGGATGGACATTTAAATTGGATTCATGTTGATTGTTAAAGTCAAATGTAGGCTGCACTGCACAACTTGAAGAGGGAATTGAATGCAAATTAACATCAGAAATTGCAGGTAAGGAGCCCAATCCAATTCCAGTCTCATCAGCAGACCCACAAGACAGTAACAAATTTGGATTTCCCATCATAAGATCTCGAAGCTGGGCTGAATATTGTTCTCTTCTACTGTATAGGTGAGAGCATCTAGCATTAGCTTCAATCAAGGCCCTTTGAGCCTTTCGGTAAGATTTCAGAGCATTTCTTTCTTCAATCTCGCACTTGCGGCGATATTCCTGTGCTTCTTCCAGTTCTTTATCTTGCAGTTCTTCTATATTCAACAGTGGTTGCAAGTCTATTCTGCTGCTTCCACTAATATTCGGCTTGTCACAGAAGTTCCAAAAGCTTGGAAAGTTCAGAGATGTCTTTCACAGGGGGAAAAGAACTATCAGAAATATGCAATTCTAAGCTTTGGTTATAGAAAAAGAAGGGAAGAAGAAAAACACAGGAAAAAGGAAGACAGAAAAAGGCAGAAACGTACAACATTGGCCACAGCATTGCTGCCCGCACCATGGGTGAAGGCTGCAATATTGTTAGCATCGCCAGAAGGCTTCTGTGTGTTTTCATTAGATCTGACTAGATTGCTGTCGCTCTTTTCAGTTACATTAACACCAGCAAGCCCAGAACTCACTTTCTTCTGTAAAAGAGGCTGATTGTACTCACTACATAGTTCAGCAGCATGCTCTGCCTTGTCCTTAGAATGAAAAAAAGGGGAAAAGATAACAACTATCCATGAAAAAGGTACACTAGCACAATCAAATGCACATGAAGCTAAGACGAGTTGACAAGAGACAATAAAATATCTGCAATTTAAGTTCCCCGAAATCAATATCATTACATACAGCACACACAAAAAAAAAACTATGCTATCACCAGTATATACAGCTTAAAAAATACAATGACAAAAATCAAGCCTTCCTACAGTGTGATCTTTCCTGATAGAAAAAAGGAAGGATAGCTATATCCATTTCGACAAGTTTGCACCTCGGAATCATGCAGTGGAAACTAAGTTGAAACAAATGAAAATTCATATAACCACCATCTCACAACAACAACAAAAAATCATATGTTCACTTTCAGAATCCAAGAGGAAGTTGGCATTATCGGGTAATTTCCTACCCATAATAATCAACTACATCATCGTTTAATGGTAACGCTCACAAGTCAAACAAAATCAATAGAAAAAGAAAGATTTGATATATGCCTGACCAGAATTGATACAGTGGAAGTGACATTATAGCAAATGTATCGGAATGTTGCATATACAAGCATGCTAAATCCAGGATGAGGAAATCTAGGAAAAAACTTAACCATGAATAATACAAAACCTCAGCTTAATGAAAATTTGGAATGGAAAGCATCGGATCTCGTCATAAAGAGTCATTATCCTTCATTTTCAAAATGGCCCTTACTAAGCAAATTGTAGTGGTGGCTAGGAAGAAGAAACAAAGTTACTAGGACAAGATTATATACCTAGATCATTTAGGAATACATAGTAAGCAAAGTTTGATTGGCAAGACACATCATTTTAGCTTGTCAATCCATCCTATTTCAAACGAATTTGGACCGTTAACATTGCTAAAAGTTTTACACTCCAAATGAATTAGGTAGATAATTTGTGTGGGCTCCCTTTTTTAAAAAAAAACTCTCTTAATGAGGCGACGTAGCAGCTTAACTATAAAAAAAATGAAGTCATAACAACAGATGATATATGTGGGAACAAATAAGAACATGGATGACGTAATATATACCTGGATGGGGCGACATAATCCAAGTATAAGCGAAGAAGGAATGTCAACAATATCAAAACTTCTCATGCTTGATCGGTTGATCCTAGGGACTAATTGCTTTGGATGAATAGAAAGGAATGGACAAGAATGAGACTGCACTTAAGAGTCAAGACAGTACCTTATTCACCATTCCATCACTATTTATTTCCTTCCCATTCTAACCCATTGCCCTCAAGGTAGTCCATACAACCAGTGTAAGATAATGAAGAACAAGAAAAGAAAAACTAATCCAGAGAACCTGATAATGAAGAACAAGACAAAGAAAGTACAACCTCTATTTTCAGCATTTTCAAGGTGTCTTTAATTTCCAAGAGGAAACATTATTGGATTTACGGGCCAAACCAAAAATATTGAACTGTTGACAAATAGTTATTCTAAGGCTTTTATCAGATTATATCAATGTTCTATTAAACCCCTATGTAAGCAAGCACCTTATACTTTATAATATCTGCATAGGCACTTAGATTAAGCATCGCTTGCCAAAAGGCTAGACAATTATTTCAATCCACTTGGCACAGAAATTTTATCTTCACTATCTTACCTCTGGAAGATACCGTCTTCTACGTGCAGTGGTTGCAGAAATAGAGGAGAGAACTTTCACTAAATGGAAGACTTTTGGGCTAGTGAAACTAAGTTCAAAATATCCACACAAAGGCTCCATGCGCCAAAACGATATTGAACCAGTCATTCAATGCCCATTCTCACGCTTGATGTTAAGACATTAAACATAGACAACTAGATGGGGATTATTGTGATAAACACGAGAATTTACCAATTTATTGGCAGCTTTACTTGCAATTTCTTTTGACGAATTGCTGGAACCATGATTGAGATTCCTTACGGTATCTATACCTGTGGCAATAAGCTCATTTGAATTACACAGCAACTAATGTCATTAAACGAAAGTTGCTTGTATATATAAATAGAGTATGTGCACCATCTTTGAGCGTGAGAGATGGATTTGTTGAAGAAGAAGCGCCCTGATACTCTTTTTGTTTCAGTTGTCCAGCAATGACTGCACAAGACGGATATTTTTCTCCAGGACTGCTATGATCAGCTGGTTCCAGTTGATCGGAATGCTTTATTGCACACTTTTCTGATCCTATAACCATAGACATAATTTCATGGGAGTTCGAGAAACCCCAACTTGGATTCGGCGAAACAATTTTTTGCCGTTTCTTATCTGGTTCTTGTAGTTCTCGTAAATTATCATTAGTAGTTCCTCTAGATGCCCTCACCACCAAATTCCTTTTATTGACAAGATTTACATCCCTACACGAAGCTGAAGTTAACTTTTTGGTATTCTGTAATCTCTCAAGATTTAATTGATTCTCGCGAATCGCGATCATTTGGCGCAAGTCATGAAGTTTACTAGAGTTCAGATGTACATTTGCTCTTTTCCCATGGTCAAGGGTAGCTACCTTATTTGAGTTGTTAAACTTTGTAAAACTATGCAAGCGGGTAGCATTTCCATAAGTGCCTCCATTAGGTTTGGTCAATAAAGAAGAAACATGCTGACTTACAGCCCCTTTGCTTGGCATCAACTTTGCCTCATCTCTAGTAATCTTTTGCGATTTCTGAGGTCTTCGAGGAGCAGGTGCTGGTGGTTTAATAAATTTATCCTCAGAAAAGGTTCTGTTTTTACTTGCTGAAATCTTCTTCCGTCCAGAATTTTCACAGTCACTCCCACTTTCATCTGAGAAGCTTATCAAAAATGGTACAAAATGCTCTCGATTCTTTTTAGAACTCTTCAGATGAGCTGATTCATGAGGTGTACTAGAAGGCACATCAATTGAGCAACCCATTTTGCTGGAAGAAGTACTTTTTTCTGCAAAGCATGCAGTTAAAAAAAATATAGCAAATAAGTCGTGGGGCAGACAGATAAGCAAGAAATGTAATCAAAGACCAAACAAACTAAGTAGCACGTTCCATAGATTAAATGGAACGTAGAGCTAGAAGAATATGTGTTATAACCTCTTATCTAGTTACCTTTCCTAGATGCATACGGGGGTGGGGGGACTATGAACCATGGAAGGAGAAGAGTTGTACCAAAAGAATCACTTTTTATATATTTTTTAAACCTTATTTTTATCAAATGGTTTTGTAATACCATGTGCCAAGAGAAGCACCGTTGCCAAGTGTATTCAATATAATAATAAAATTTATTCAAAAAAACACCAGAGTAAAGTCAATCTATTAACAGCCACGCATGGAAAGTGAACTTAACAATAATTTGCATACAACAATGTGCATATATGCTGATGGGATGGTTTGATCCAAAAACTGTCACCAGTCATTCCTAGTAGATAGATGAAACCCCGAGGTTCAAAATACATATAAATGTTCTAATACTCTAGCTTAACGACATACCTGCCTGGGTATCCTGAGAATTCCCATTCACTGTATCAACGTGAACCTGCCGCTCTGGAGCAGCAACACTGCTCGTAAGCTGATCGGTGGAACAAACATTTCGATCCTGTCGAAAACAATTCTCAATCAACTCAATACTACTATAGCTTGATAACCCGGAATAGCTTCGATTTGCCAATAAAAAAATTCATACACTCCCCATTGTAAAAACACAATAATAAATAAAGTTCACACTTCACAGGCACTCAAAGCAACACGAAGGTGAAAGAAAAGAAACTTTACTTTGCACCAAGGCAGTAACAACTAAATTCAGGAGGATTTTAAAGCAACACAAAGGTGAAAGAACAGAATATAGAGGGAAAACCTTCACATCTAGAACTTAGTTGATTTTGAACTTTAAATTAAATCTGATGCTTCTCTAGAATCTTCTCATTTTGTTTAGAGATTTATACAAAATGTAGAAAATCTCTAAAACCTAACCGTGTTATCCAAGTCAAATTGCAAGCACTAACTAATTCCACGGGCATTTGCTACTTCCCACAGTACAAGTACCTGATATAAACCCTAATTAACGTATACTGACACATTATTGAGTATCAGAAAATAAAAGGGATTGAGGTATAATTTCTTCCTCTAGGAAGACATTAAAATGCAAACAAAAAACAGTAGTAAATGAAACTATGCAAATATACATCTGGAAAATGATGAATTTAAAGTTTAAAACATAGAGCGAGCAAAATTGAGCTGCGATTTCGAGCAAATGAAGTTAAATCAATAGAAATTGAGGTACATTAGAGATGTTTACATCGTTATCAGATGCAGTAAGTTCTCCTTCTTCTTTGCTTCCTGAGGAATTATTGTTGTTCAGAAACGAAGATTCTCTTCTTCCTCCTCGTTCCTCAGTAGGTTTTTTTACCGAATGCTCTATGACCTGTTTCCTCTCTTCGTCGATATTCGCCATTTGAGCCCAATCTCTCTCTCTCTCCTATTGCAATGGCGGTTACGGAGGGAAACTTTGGCTTACGAAATTGGAGGGCGAAATTCTGAAAAGGGAATTTTTGGTGTTGAAATTTTGAGTATTTAACAAAAGTATATATATATATATTTCATTCATATCCTTCAATTTTGAATATATATATAAATAGACATTTAAACTTTATAAAGTTAAACAAGTAACATATTAGTTCTATGTGAAATAATATTCATAAGACATTACGTAGAACGTAAATTGCCAGGTAGGATGCATGTCACATAAGACGGGTGTCGCAAACTGCCATGTAAAAAGTCACATAGAATATATGTGTCAATTTATTTAATTTTATATAAATTTAAATATCTATTTGATCACTCATATATAAATAACAAATAATACTGGTGGCATTACATTTTAATATTTAGTAAATATTCTTTTTATATTTTAATTGACTCCTAGATTTAAAATAAATATTTTATTTTATTTGTTTATTTTAGCGAATGAAAAAGTGTTTTTCTTTTCATACGATCCTTAGAATATTCTCCAATTTAATGTTTGTAAACACTGTTTTGACTTGGAATAAAATTGTAAAAAAATATAATTAAAAATTTTGTGGTATATAACTCGTATATATTTATGTCCTTCTAAATTATTTCATTAAAAATAAAAGTAAATTCTTTTTGAAACATACCGAAATAGAAAGATACATGTAAATTGATAGAAATGGCCCATTAAAAAATAATATAAGGAAAACTTACATAAATATACTATAATAACAAAATATTTACTATTTATAGCAATACTATTTCTTTTTTACTTGATCATTTTTAATTCATTTATAATACAAGTTTAATTCAATATTACAAAGAACAATTTTTTATTCACATATAATACAAATTTTAATGATAAATAATTCATTTATCACACATTTTAATTCACTTATAATACAATATGTCAAATTTTTACAAATCAAACATAATATATTTTAAAAAACAATTATACTTCATATATAATTCATATATATTGCATACATAATTCACTTTTAATACATATTGCAGATTTAACATAGTCTTGCTATAAATGGTAATAAATAAAAAGTATTGCTAAAATCAGTAATTATTTATTAAAATGTATCAATTTATGTAATTTTTCGATAATATAAAGTAGTAATTCCAAAGTCGTTGTAGTCAAATTTAAAGTTCGATTGTCAATTAACTTTAAAAAATGCATATTTGGTAAAAACTTTCTTAGGAGGTATATTGACCAATATGGATCAACTAATATGAAATGGAGGATTGATTTACTTAATGAATTTATGACCATAAAATTTTAATAATATTTTAGTTCATCATTTCCTATTTATATGTCATACTTGTTAAAAATAAATATTTTTTGATATTTGTCATATCACAACCAAAGCATAAATAACTATTCTTCCAATTTTACCTTTGAAAGCGACTACCCATGAATATATATTATTAAAAAAACTAAATTCATTCATATTTTAATCTACATTATCTATATTTGGAGAGTAAAATCGAGAATCAGCATTCCAACACACCTCCAAATCACTCTCTATTCTCCATTTCTATAGAGGTGAATAGTAGTTCTCCAAATTTGAAAAACTAATATTCGCATTCTCTATTTCACTTTTTTCATTATTTTATTATTATTTTTATTACTTTCTAATTAACATATTATTTTACATATAATTCCATTAATTAAATATTTAATATTCATAATTATTTTTTAAATATAATATAATATTTTAAAAGTATTTTTTATTATATACTACTTTGATTCAAATTAATAGTATTTTTTTTTAATTTCATCAATAATAAACTTTTATTTTATTATTAATTTTCTTTACAAAGAATTCACAAAACTAAAATGGCAAGATGAAAAATTTAATTAAAAAATACAGTACATGATATGATAAGCTAAAGGAGAAATTTCACAAACAGCTACAATGTGAAACATAATAGGCCCCTTTAACTATAGTTTGCCTATTTACGCATCATAGCTATAATTTAAATAGCTATTAATTTTCTGATTTGTATATTCATTCTATTTATAATTAATTATACAAAAAAATATATTTGATTATATCTAACTAATTAAGCATCAATTGAGGAGTGCCTTAATTAAAGATCATTTAGTTTAATTAGGATACGTTACCAAACCAAGACTTCTTTTTTTTAGGACTATTCATTATTTTCCTTTATCAAAGTTTCTTATGTATTTGAACAAAAATAATTAATTTATTTTTATGGTTTGAGCAAGGAAAACATAAACACAAGAATCTATTCTTTACTAGTTGTATAAATGACTACATTCAATGTATATGTATTTCATATATTGCTTGGTTAATTAGTCTTTAATTTGTATTATTGTGTTACTGCCTACGGATATCGATTAAAATGGTATTTCTATATGGAGTAGTTTATTTTGTTTGAAAATAATTTATAGATGTATAGAATTGGTATTGAATTCTACGTCAAGATTTGTTTGTGAGTGACTTTTGTATATACCAAATATAATGATATTGTTTTCACTAAAAATGTATACATTGCATTTTTATTTTGTAGAAGTATAATTTTTTGATATAATTTTTGCATAATTGTCTGAAATTTATAATGAATTTGTATATTGTATGAAGTGAATATACATATTATTATACGTGTAATTTGACTGGTAGAGTTATATCGTTAGAATTTTTTCATAACTTATACGAATCAAATATATCAACAAATCTATATACAAAAAATAATAATTGATATATACAAATGAATCTATTGAATAAATTGATAAATGGAAAAATTACATGAATTGGTACATTTTAATAAATAATTACTGATTTTAGCAATACTTTTTATTTATACCATTTGTAGCAATACTATGTTAAATCTGCAATATGTATTAAAAGTGAATTATGTATGCAATATATATGAATTATATATGAATTATAATTATTTTTTAAAATATATTATATTTGTTTGGTAAAAATTTGACACATTGTATTATAAATGTATTAAAATGAGTGATAAATAAATTATCTATCATTAAAATTTGTATTATATGTGAATAAAAAATTATTCTTTGTAATATGAATTAAACTTGTGTTATAAATGAATTAAAAGTGATCAAGTGAAAAAGAAATATTATTGCTATAAATGGTAAATATTTTTTTATTATAGTATATTTATGTAAGTTTCCCTTGATAAATACAGATGAAACTATTGTATATGTACCTCTGATTGGCAAAAAAAAAATACAATTATATGTATATATTTGTATAAAATCTAAAAAAATAATGTTTGTATATCTGAATAGTAGAGTTATACCTTTCAAAAAAAATCATAACTTATACAAATCAAATATATCAACAAATCATATGTACAAAAAAAATTAATTGATATATACAAATGAATCTATTGAATTAATTGATAAGTACAAATGAATCTATTGTATATGTACCACTGATGGACAAAAAAATATACAATTAAATGTATATATTTGTATAAAATTTGAAAAATAATGTTTGTATATATGAATAATGCGTAACATTATACAAAAATAAAAAAAGATGAATTCATCTTAAAATATACGGATTAAGTTGTAAAAAACAAAAATAGTTTAATTTATATATACAAATGAATCTATTGAATTAATTGGTAAATACAAATGAATCTATTGAATTAATTGATAAATACAAATGAATCTATTGTATATATACTACCGATGGCAAAAAAATATACAATTAAATGAATACATTTATATAAAATCTAAAAATAATGTTTGTAAATCTGAATAATCTGTAACATTATACAAAAATAAAAAAGATGAATTCATTCAAATATACAAATTAAGTTGTACAAACAGCAATTCGTTCCCCATCTCGTTGGTCCATTGAATCAAATTGAACTTCTTCTTCTTCTTCGAGTAATTGCTTGTAAATGCAATTTCTTTTGCCTTACAATAAGATAAGAAATCATCTAATTTTGTGCATGCATTTGAATACCTCGATTGATTATGACTGAGATATACAAGATTATGGCTGAAAAATATGAAACAATGGGAGAAACTGAAAACAAATAATACAAATACAAAAAAAAATGGATGGAAGGGTTATTTCAAAATCTGAAATTAATTCGACTGAGAAATTTATGGGGGATTGAGAGATTTATGGAGAAAATTAAGTGAGAGTGGAAGAGAGATAGTGGGAAGATTTGTATAAAAGGGAATTTTGAGTTACTATACATTATTTTTAGGGAAATTTTTTAAAATGTCAATATTTTGACATTTAATAGGATTCATAGTCAATACTTTTAATATTTAGTAAAAATATAAAAAAAGAAGCAATTGTTAAAAACAGAAAGGAGAAATTAAGGGGAGAGGAAAATATTAAAAAGAAACAATTGCTTAAAAGTCTCATCAGTTACAAAAATTCAAAAACAAAAAACTAATTGACAATTTATTCAAATACAACTTCCCTCTCTTTCTTCTTCTTTCACCATGTTCTAAAAAACATAATACCATTGTTCTAAAAATTCAATATTCAATTTTCTTAATTTTTTTTTGTTTCTAAACACGTTTATTTACCATACGTTATCATATTTGAAGCAGTTTATTCTACTAAGACATCATTTTGACGTCATAAAATTATAATTTATCTTTAAAAATGTCTGAAATTGTATGAAGTTATTTGGCTATCATGTTAAGGCTATGAAGTTTATGTATCTCCTTTTAAGAAATTTTTCAGTATTCAAAATACAATACTCATGTATTCATGGTATACGTATTAATCCATCTAACATATGTATTTTATTTTGCTTATTTTCAATATCACTTTGTATATCAAATAGTTTATATTTATATTTGATTATGTATTCGTCCTAATGTATACCATAAAGTTTGTATTTAGGTTTGATTTCGTATTCGTTCTAATGTATACCATAAAGTTTTGCATTTATATTTTGATTTTGTATTCATTCTCAACTATAAATAGCTAAAATACATTTTATTTATGTATTCATTAAATGTGTATTCATCCTAATTGTATCAGTCAAATTTTTTTGTATTTTATTTTGCTCATTATATGTTTATACCAACTAGTTTATCTTTGATTTCGTATTCATTCACAATTTTAAATAATTAAAATATAGGTTTGTATTTAGATTATCACTTTATAAAAACAAATTTGACTACAAACTTCAGGACATTCAAAACTTCCAAATACTTTTGCGAAATAACTCAATACCTAAATGCTAATGTATATTCTACTAAATTTGAAATATAAAAATAAATCATAAAAAAAGTTCGACAAAAATTATTTTAAATACTAAAAATCTGAAATACATAAATATTTGATGAGCATGTTAGCAAATTCATATAATTTTTTTTAAAAAAATGACGGAAAATCCTCAATACAAACAATCCAAAAATTCAACATAATGTGTGATTTTGAAAACAAAATCTCGCAAAATAAATGATGAATTCAAAAATACCTTTATCAATTGAAAGATTTCTTGATTAATTGATAGATCTGAACAAATTGTTACGAACTTCAATAATTAGTCATTCTTCAAATAATGAGGGAGAATAATGATGAAATTTTGATGAAAGAAAAAAAAGAAGAGAAAAGTGAATGATGGGGATGGTGAAAAAAAGTTGATGAAAGAGAAGAAAAAAATGAAAAGTAAAATATGAAAAATAAATTTAATGGTACTAAATCAAATGAAGAAGTGTAAATGGGTAATGGATGTAGAAGTTGATTCAGAGTGGGACTGTTTTGAAAAATAAAATTTAAATAGAAATCACTTTCTAAAATATTGACATTTTGACATTTTCAATAATTATTTTAAAGTATAGATATTTTTACTAATTAAGTTAGAGATTATAACTAGTTTGCTAATTTTCCCTTATTTTTATACAAAAAAAAAGAAAAGAAAAAGTAGGGCCCAATTTAACCATTTTGTTGAACAATAACCATTTTATATAATTAAATAAAATTATAGTCATTTAGCATAATTAAGTACTAAATGTTAGCTTAGTTATTTAATTTTCCCTATGTTAAGTACAAGATAATTAACAACATAGTACATAACATAATAATTAATTGATCATTTAGTTATCCGGTAGATCATTTTCAGATTTAGAACTATTGAAAAAAAATATGATATGATTTTGACAATCGTTGCGATTGTGTTGTGATAGCGATTGTGATTACGGTTGCGATTGTCTATTTCTTTTTTCAAGTGTTCATCGTTGCAGTTATCATGAACATTTGGATCACTGATAGTTTCTAAATTTTTCATTAAAATTTTAATTTGATCTCTAAATTCCTTGACTTTGATATATCTATCTAACATTTCGTCGTCCTGTTGTTTAGATGTAGCAGACTAAGATAACATCTTCCCCAAGTAGGATGAAATTTTCATAGTTATCTCAAAGTTATTTTAAGATAAAAAAGTATATGTAGATATTAATCGAGTAAAACCTATCCGCACATAATGTATACACCAATCTAATAGATGCATCTCATGTGTTTGAATTTATGATTCATTTTACGCAATTCTAATTAATTGAGAATGAACGTGATTTCAATGCACCAATTCAAGATGTAGTAGAGGCTCCAACTCCAACTATAGAAATGATGATAAATGAAAAAAATTAAGGACAAAAATGCTCATCTTTGAGAAACAGTTTTGAAATTTTAATTTCAAAAGATAGAAAATACCAAAAAAAAACTTTTTAAATTGACTTTCACAGAACGTCATCCAAATCCATATTCATATATTCTTGGAAACACAACAAAATTAATCATAGAAAGAAGAAAAAGTAAGCTAAGAATGATGAACTAATCAGTACACATCTCTGGACACTTGAGGTTAAGAGGCTTCACTAGGAAACTGGAAACATATGAACTGAGATTGCTGAAAATGCATTTGTCAGTGCACCATCCCTCAATCACAAGCAAAGACTAGAACTATTTAGCATCAACTTAACTTTAAAAAACAAAGGAACATAGGATTACCATAAGGAATGTCAAATTGAACTAGCATTTGATAAAAAAAAATGTTGAATTGGAACAACACTATTGCACATAGTGCTCTTTAGGAGCTCCAGACCATGAGAGAGCACCTCACAACAAATGATAAAACTTACAAACACTTTAAAATATGTGACAAAACTGCATTTTTATATGCAACTTTCAAATTTCAAATTAGATTAAACAACTAAAAGTTTTGAACTTATATATTATGTTTGGTCCATCAAACCAACCATAACTTTTATATTCTATTTCATTTTCATCAGTATAGATATCCAAGTCAATTAAACATATTATTTTCCATTGTGACATGTCAAATAACATCTTAAACCATCACGGGTACTTGCAACCTTCCACCAATACAAGTACCAGGCAACTCTGCCCACCCAGGCTTGGACATAAGAGAAGAAATGTGTTGTACCACATTACCCGAAGCCCATCTTAACCAAATCTCACCAATTTCACGTAAAGATGCAATTTTTTCCCCAATTAATAAGCTTCATTGTGTTTTTCTTCTTTTCTAAAATCTTATTTGTCTGAAAATGAATTAGATTAACTTGTGATAAGAAAAGGAACAAATCAAAATTAAAAAAAAAAGCAAACTAACCGCTATCGCCAATGAGGTGAAGCTTGATGAGATAATCATAATCTGCTCGAGCCCTAGCTGGTGGAGCTGCCATCGTCTTATTCTGATAATATAAATTTGAATCAACAATCCAAAACCCTAGAAATCTTATTTGTATTATTTGGGGAAGTGGACCATTTGTTCATCCAAATCTATTTTTTTATCATACAAATAATTTTTTTTAACTTTGTTATTTAGACCTGATATATATTTTATTGTGAAAGTGGTCCGTATATACTGCTATAGTCATATAAATTGTTCACATATACCTTTATCGAGTTATCAATATAAAAGGAGATCATATTTATCATTCATTTAACGGAAGTGAAAAAATTACTCCCTTTCTCTCTTATTACTTGTCCACTTTTTCTTTTTAAGTTGTCCCTAATTATTTGTTCATTTTGACAAATCAAGAATTTTTCGATCTAATATACCCGCAATTATTATTTTGAAAAATATAGAATTTTTTTAAAACCTTAAATTTTTAATTCATCCACCTCATAATTAATAGTGGTAAAATGGTAAACTCATTATGTTAATTATTTTCTTAGTAGGTGTGTCAATTCAAAAGTGGACAAATAATTATGGACGAGAGAATAGTTTAATTTTTTATCCTTCTAGCAAATTTTTAGGTGTTTTCTAATTTTTTTTTATCTTCCATTAGAGAAAAAGAATATATGAGAATCATTATACTTATCACTTCACAATCCATCACAACTCTTATTGGTAGCTTGCATTAATATCAATCTGAAGCTCAAAGTCTCGTATTGTAATAGAGCATAATAAATTATCATATGTTGCATCAATTGTCCTCCACAATACGACATTCGAAAGCTTTTATTTATCTACAAGTAGGTAATTCCTTATCATCATAGTCGTTTGGATATTTAATATATGTGATTGATTTTATGCAATACATATTATCCGTCTTGCACAAGGAATAATATGACATTGGTGTCAAAATAAGAGAGGATTTATTCAGATAATAAGCTTCCTCTACTTTCACGCTTAAAATTCAAATCATCAAAAAAATTAAAAAATGGAAGAAGGGTACATAGAATTTTTTTTTTAAAAAGAAAATCAATGTCGCCATGCATAATACATTGGGTAACATATCACACTTTGAATTAAGACTGATATAAAATTATAGTATAAAAAAAAAGTTATTCCATTGATTAATTATTTTCTGTTTAAAATATTTGATATATGAAATTGTAACCAATACTTTAATTAAAAATACAAAAGTCTATTATACCACCACTCTTTTTACATTTGAAAGATGGGATAAAAATTGATTTAAAAAATAAAATAACAAGAATCAGATTAAGCATATTATCACAAATTTAAAAGGTTATATATATATATATATATATATATTACAAACTTAATTAGCGAAAAAATAAAAAGATAAATATTATGATAATTTTATAATTTTATGTTAATACTTAATATTAATAACTAAGATAAGTGATTCTTCACGGTGATTTAAATCATAATTTTTTTGAAACATAATAAAAATATGAATGATTTCTCTATCCAATAAAATTTATAACAACTAACTTATGTGAAATTTGCTCATTTTCAATAACACAATAAATAAAATAAATATAATATCAAATATTATTTCGCTAGATGAAGAATTATGAAAAATAGCATAACTTTTCTATTATTTTAACCTTTTGAATATGTAACGTCAAGATGATTTTCACCAAAATATACACAAAATCTAAATGATAATCGACCTCACCGAAAAAGGAGGAAAAAAAAGAGATAAAAAGAAATAAATAGAGAAAAAACAAGAACCCCTCTTCTTGGGATGGTCTATTAAAACGGACAAAGAAGTTAGGTAATTAGGTGAGAGTCCTTCAAGTTTTAAATATTGAATAAAAGTGACAAATAAATAAATAATATTAATTAAATTAAGAAGTATTTTCTAAATAGCCCCAAACTTTTAAGTTGTACACTTTGCCCCTATATTCTTTATTTCTTTACCTTTAAATATTTAAAATTTTATCAAAATAGACACAAAAAAAAGGCCTTCTTTCTCAACTCCATTCTCTTCCACCGATCCTCTTCAACTGCAACTATATTTGTCAATCCTTCTTTCTTTCTTTTTCTTCTTGTTCTTCATCTTCCTTTATTTGCAAAATTATGCTTTTATATAGAAGATCTATCAAGAAAAATTTATGAAAAATGAATATCAAAATATATATGTTTGAGTTTTTTTTGCATTGTATTTGTTTTGTTTAAGCTTTGAATAAACTAAAAAGAGTATTATTGATAAGTATGAAAATCACTTTGTGTCAATTCTTAATCTGCATTTAGTGAACCCAAAATGATTGTTTCAGTCAACAACTTTCGTAGTTGTCCGGACAACTATCGAAGTTGTTTATTGAAATAATTAGATATGTCTTTGTTGTTGTTCAACAACTGTCTTTAGTTGTCCGGCGATAGTAGAAGTTTTTCCAACAACTAGTGCAGTTGTTCGACAATTGTGTTTTGTTGTTGGTCAATTGAAGAATTATAAAAATGTACTTTTTGTCGTATTTATAACATGTACTTAATGATACGATTATTAGATCAAACAACTTAATATTTGTATCTTAAAAACTTTTAATTTTTATCAAAAGCTTCTAATTTTTATATTAACAATTTTTAATGTTGTTGGACAACTGTAACAGTTGAAGGGTCAAGTCCTTCAAACAACTGCATTAGTTGTCCAACGATATTGAAGACTTGTCTAACAATATTGGAGAGTTGTCTAATAATAA